>WAAD01005970.1:187526-286705 GCA_013389945.1 Fregata magnificens
CCTGAAGACAATTAGAAAGGAAAATCAAATCTTCACGGTCACCTCCCATGACACACTTTGCCTCACCCACAGATCATCATGAAAGGATCTTCTCCGCAATGGGCAGTGGCCAGCAGGTCATGAGATCAAAGCTGGAATGCCCATGGACTGGGAATATTCTTACGAGAAAATGAAATATCAAACCCCAAAGTTTTATTTCTTACTTTCCCTTGTCTACTTCTCTTTTATTTACTACTTTACACTACAAAATCAAGTTAAATTTTATTTTCCTCTCTCAGGAAGTTACAAAAAAGGCTTAGCATTTGAGGATTCAATACATTTATAACTCAGTAACCATTTTTTACTTCAATCAGAGAAGGCAGGTTTTAATTTTAGAAAAAAACATTTCTTATTCCCAACAGCCATCTTCAACCAAAGGAAAAATGTGAAGTAAAACTTCAGCAAAACTTACACTTTTTTTTGGTAAACTTTGAAAGTAGTTTTGTTGATCCCTAATTGCCTCTGATTTCAAAGGCAGAACGTGTAGAATTGGCAAAACTATTGTTGTTATAAGTTGTCTCCTTCCTTGCACTGTTTATAGATTCCTGACAAAACATTGGATGAACGGATTTCACTTCAAGCCATAAACTTAGAGGCATACTTTAATTACTCTCGCTTAAAAACACACTGGCATGTGAAACTACATTTCTTGGCAGGATAAAGAGTAATTTTGTCAGGAAAGCTTAAAGAATAATAAAGGTCTTTTAAGACCCGGTCTGTCAACTTTACATGCCATATTACACAAAATAATCCTCTTTGAAAGATACCTCCATCTGGCATTTGTTATTACTAATTTCCCTCTATTCATAATTCACCAGCATCATTATGAGCAGAATCTTTCCAAACAAGGCAGTACATTATCATCTTAATTAAGAGAGGCACCACTTCTTAAAGTGCTGGCAACTTTGTACATAAATATCAATGTCCTAAGAAATGCCATCTGTTGGTCTTGGTCTTAAACAGGAACAATCATCATCCCGGCCCAAGGTAAAGTCCTAACGAACCATTGTTATGATACCATAACGCTGGTTGCTTTCATTGGTGCATGCAGATTTTTGGTACATCTCAGAGGAACAATGCCGAACATTTTTCTTCTTGGTCTTTTCACAGAGCAATCAGCACAAACAATGCTCTCCCTGCTTGTGTGTAGCAAAGAGGGCAGAAGTTATTCACTGCAGCTCAAAAAGGGGTCTATCATTAGAGCTGAAGAATCAATAATTACTGGCAGCGTCAAGTTTGGCAACAGCAGTGGCAACAAGACAGCAGCACGTATCGCAAACGCTTGAGCTGGTCTGACACCCCTTTTGAGGAGCAACAATCCAGGTAAGTCTTCCCATTTCTGACATCTACTACCAGGGCATGGCAATCCACACAGAGACAACGTACATTTGCAGATCCCTCCTCATGTGGAGCTAATCTTGTTGAATCAGCTCAGAAATACAAGTTCCTAACCTCTTCACCTGATATTCTTACACATGGGCAACATACTGACTGTCTACGTAAGTCCTGGCACCCACTTCTTACGGTGCTGGCAGCCATCAGAAACATTCATGGAGCATAACCCAAGGAGGAAAGTGAGACAGTCACTCCTCAGAGTCATGCTACATCAGAAGATGTTTTGGTTTAGAAAACCACAGTCCAGGGCGAACCTCATCCAGGGCAGGAAAGCCTGTGTAAGCCAAGGAACTGCATGGGTTGCCTTATAAAACCTTGTACTTTTATTGTATTTCTGTGCGCCTTTTTTCAGAAAACAATAAATGCGTACACCAGATTACAGCTCAGGGACACTTGGTAAGATGTGCCCAAGGCCTTACAGGATTCCCATTTGTCAACAGTAACTTTAACACCACAGGGACCTCGGTGTGGGACACAGGGGCCGACTGCAACCAAGGCTATGAAAATGCATCAGCAGAAACTGAAAGGAAATACTCACTCGTAAGTTCTTTTTCTATGGTAGAAAACCAAATTAAAAAAAACAGAGAAGGAAAGGCACATTTGCTTAGAATGTTTTTACACTGAAGACGATTCAAAAACCAGATAGCAAATGCTTTTTAACACTTGCTGTTTTACATTAGCAATTTAAAGTGTTGCCCTCTTTTAAACAGACTGAGAAATAGCCTTCCATGCTAAAGCACAGAGGTGACTGTAATTCCCATGGTGCATCCCTGGCAGAGTTGTCTTTAACTGAAACAAATGATGCCTACGGCTTTGAAACAGGAGTCCAACCTGCTACTACCACCAGAACCAAAAAATTCTGAGGTGCTCCAAGGACAGCCCAAAAGACCCACCTGCTCACTGCCTTGTTATAACGTGTTGTAGGTAAGCTTGAATATGCACACCAGGACTGCTTTATGCCAGAAATTGAACCTCTGAACTTCAAGCAGGAACACTCGCTGCTACACCTCTCCCTGAAACTTCACGAGTGTCTGACCCTTTGGCAAAACACATCTCTCGTCCTTCCGCGGGTCAGGTACAGGTTGGAGACATACTACACTCATATACTTCAAGATTAGAGAAGATAAAACAGGTCAGGGAGTTTGAGATATCTGACTGTGTCTACCTATTAATGACTGCATTTCTGACAGTTATGTCGTGATAAGCTATGCTATTGCAGTTCTTTTTTACTACTTTTCTTCAAGAAATAAAGAGCTGCATCTGCGGCTTTGAAATAGGTTTAATTGCAGATACCTAGATGATAGAAAATCCTCCTGGTGGTTCCCTCTGACGTTAACTAACACTAGAGGGCACTGCTTATTTCTTTATTTCATGAAAGAAAAGGCACTCTGTCCCTCCATGGGCTTCCCACTGATTGAACAATACTGTTTGGGATGCTAAGTTGGTACTTCATTAACCTTGAAACCCTGCTTTTTATCTGTAGACTGTAGGACATCCTGAGAAACTGAAAAGCATCAGCACTGCCAACCTCAAACATTCAAAATCAGAGTCAACTCTTCTGAAACTATCTGATAGAAAACAAGGTACTGGTATGGGATCGAGTTTTATTTACCTTTGTGTAACAAGCAAGAGTCACGTTTGTTAAATTATCCTTCACATCATAACAGGTAGATGTATATCCTTGAAAGATAAAGAGATTCCCTTAGCTCACCACTTCTTTCTACAGGCAGAGCGTCAAAGATAACTGGGCTTGTGATACAGACAGACATGTTATGAGAGGTAGCAACCTACAAGTGCCCATTTTCTTGCAACGGCAGCACTTTCGTCGAGAGAAGGTTTCACGCTCTAAAAGAAAACCATTATTTGTTACTCTGGGGTTTTGTTTGCCTTTACTTTCCTAAAAATAACTCTCCTATAGAGGAAAGGAAAACAACTCATGCTAGGTGAAAAGGGATTTCTCTAGGTGAATTTGGTACAAACATGGTGGTGGAGGGGAGGCAGTTTGGTTTGCAATCAGCATCTTTTCAGAAAGCAGGAGAAGCCTTTAAATATCTTTATTTTATCGGACCACCGGTAGCTTTCAAAGCGGATTCTATATTTTTCAAAGTCAGAGGCTCAAATTTCATTGGGTATTCAACTCTTTCGACTACATGGGAAAAGGGACTTTTTAAAGAAAATAATAATTGGTCTTTATATTCTTAATGAAAGTATTGACTTTTCTTCTGCTTTCTATGGGAAAAGGAGTGTTTTCAATCCATAATAATAAAAGAAAAAACAGAACTGGCTGAATATTGCTTGGTTCAGTCCCATGTGTTACACCTGACCTCTGACCGACAGGGTACCATCCTCCTCCCTTCCTCTTCCATCACACCCACTGAATTAGTCCCTGGGATATAGTAATTTATGTAGCATCAGCCTTTTGAGCTATTGGCAAAGGCTTGTGAACATCTGGCTGAGCACAAATGGGAGTTGCTCTGCTTCACTTGCTGCTGCCTGAATGACCTCCACGTCTCCCATCCATGCCTCTTTTATTTAAACTATAATTTCAAGACGAAGCTCCTTTCCTTACAAAAACATAAAAGGGAGATTAACTCCACATTTGATTATATTAGCAGGGGACCTGGTGCAGATCTAATTAAATGACATTTGAAACATTTCCTGCCATTCATCTCTAAAGTCCTTGCATGGGTCAGAAGTAGCAATATTCTCTGGCTTCCACTAGCCACTTGCAAACTGGCTAGCACTTAGAAACTAGAAACTTAATTCTTGTCCCCGCAACAATGAATTAACTATTATTTTAAGTGTTCACTAGGAAGAAGTATTAGTGATAGAAGTAATAGTAATAGTCTTTTAGAATTTAAATTAACTGTCTAGGTTTCCACCAGCACTGATGGCGGAAAAAAATTAAAGAACAAAGAAAAATGTTTATAACAATAAAAAAACCTCTTTCTGCAAATGCCAAGTACCACGCTTCCATATTTATTACTACACTATTCCAATTTTAAATGGGTGTTATTCTATCTGAATGAATTTACACAATTATAAAACTGGGTAAAAATTCGAGCAGCACAGCAAGAAGCCAGGCATATGGGTCCAATCCTGTCAACAGGCTTTAGGAAGAGGCCTGGTAGACTTCACTGGGTTACCTGAGTGGGCCCACGGGTACATATAGTGCTGCAGATCTATAAAACATAAAACTAATTAGTGCAGTGTGCCAGTCTTTCATTGTATGTCAAACAAATTAAAGCAGTCCTGTAAGAAAAGACCTGGTCCTGTGCCAAGAATAGGCTCTCTTTTTGGTTTTGATTTTGTCCACAAAAGCTAGTCACAGGCCAGACAAGGCACTCTCCTTCTCCTCCCGGACCCCCTAGAAAATACGCGGAGAAGGGATTCATTCACAGGCACACTGCCCACTATTGCATTAACACAATTGCTGCTTCTGCTGAGATTACTTCATTCTGCATATTACAAATCTTCGTTTTTTCTCCAAATCTGATGTTATTTTCTCTCTATAAATAGTTTGTCATGCATTAATTAGTGCAACATGTCACATGTGAACTCAAGCTATATATTCTCCCACTGATTCAGGGATAAATGATTAGCACTTAGCGAGGAAAAGGAGTTTTCCCACAATAAAGGACACAAGGCCAAGCAAGTGGCTGCGTACAAATTTTGGGAACCCTGGCCATGCAACGCCGAGCCCACGTCACCGTCAGCGCCGACTGCTTTGGAGGAATGCGCAGGCTGCCTCCAAGGAATGCCGCCCCGGCTCCCCGTCAGAGCAAAACCTCCCTCCCCTCCTTTTCATTCAGACACACAGCAGCTGCTTAGCTAATTATCTGGGACAGTGGGTCCCCTCAGTGAGCAGGGTCCTTTGGCCCCACTGGGAGAGGGGGATCCTTTGTGGGGAGAGGATCCTATTACGCCTGCACATGAGAAGAGCCCCCTTCAAGAATGCACTTATTCCCTTTCTCTGTAAAGGACCCACAGGTGGGGAGTGGGAGGAGGGAAAGCCACAAAACAGCCTTGGACATCCTTTCCTATCCCATGCCCTAAAGCCATACTGGCAGAGGCTTAAAGCAGAGGGTGCAAAGAGCCACCTGCAAACCCCAGGGAGACTGTGGGTTTGGACAGGCAAGCAGGGAGAACTCCAGGGCGGGATCTCCACTGGGAATGGGAAATACCCAATATGGCCAGCACTTCAGAGCAATTCTGTACACCCACGCTTAAGGAGTTTCCTGCCTCTTCAAGGGCAGAAGTCTGCTTTCCTGCTGCTGCAGGAAGCAACTGGCAGAAACAGTCCCCTGGATTTCTACAGGGAGAGCACACAGGGCAGAAACCCCACTTTGGGAAGAAGGATTGGAGCTGACCTTTTTTGAATGTTTCTCTGAAGCGCCAAACGTCCTAACTTCTATCACAAGGGAATTAACATAAAACTGTCAGCAGAAGAACTATTATACATTTAAATTCAGCAACAAATGTATCCACTCTTCCAGGTGCAAGTGTCCTCCCCATGAAGCATACCCTGATTCTTGCTCCTGTATTTCCAAGAGATATGAAATGGGATTCAATCATCTGCGGGAAAAGGATTAACAATAAGAAGCTCCAGAGGACCAAGGAGAAAAACTATGACCCTGACAATGAGGAACCAGAGGCATGCAACAACAGAGAAACAACGCAAAGATAAGTACAGAAGAGCAGAGGGGAGTCAGTAAGAGGGAGAGCAGACAGCAGGAGAGGTGAAGGTCTGGAGTGCCACTAATACGAAAACAATAACGCTTAAAGAAAGCAGTAATGCTTAAACGATCACCTACAGAGAACTAAACTTAAGAAATAGGAAGCACGGAAAGACTGAGTGAGAAACTGAATCGTTTGTGTAACACAGAGAGAGAGAAATCATCCTTTCAGGGTAGGTAATTTTCTTTCTGAACACATCATTCCTGAATGTCCTGGACACTCCCTCATCCTTGGTTCCAGGTCTTAGTCAATGCTTGAGATCCATTACCAACATACAGATAAACTACAGCAACATCTAAGTAATTCAGTGAGATATAAAATAAGGATGTTTTCACACATATAGCTGGTAGAAGGGACTTTCCAGTCTTCATCACACTCCACTCTGGGAGCCCAACAGGTCTAAACTGATCTCTCAACCATTTCTACCAAACATTTGTTTACTCTGCTTGGCTTCAAGCAAACCATGTGTCACGGAGAAACCATTAACAACAGTTTCCCCTTCACAAAGCTCTAAATTACTATCCCTTTGCTCCTGTAGACCCATCCACATGCACGTGGAACTAGGAAGAACATTTGTCACACTAACTGTACACACTATGGCAAACAAATGCCAATGATTTACGCTGAAGGGAGATGCTAAAATGCAGCAAGTGTTTATATAGTTAAGTGCAAAAGGAAACCTTAGTTTTCATCTGCTGGCTCCCGGGGATTACAGCTATGGAAGCTGGTACTCTCTGTATGTTGCACTGCGTTACGCTAAGATCTTACAAACCAATGGTGTCAAAACTTCCTTTTGCTATTTCAATTTCCAACTTACTTAGTGTATTAAGGCCCCGCTTACTCATAAGCAAGTGAAAGAAGGACATATATGCTGATGTGGGCTGAGAGCAGTGTGAAGCTGGCTGACAGAAAGGGCTAGTACTTTTTCCCTTAGTTTTATACCTCTGTGCTCGCTACTGTTTTCCCAACTCTGTACTGCAGAAACCTGTCTCAGTTGTCTTCTACTGCTGCTGTGGAAAAAAAGACATAAGGAATAAAAAAACCCAACAGCAGGAGAGCATAACAGCAGGTTTTGCTTAAATTATGAAGTAAAAATTAGAATGGGACATTAAAACCCAGAGTCAACAAGGAATCACTTAACTGCAGAGAAAGCAGCAGCAACAACCCCAAGACACTTGAATGGCTCAAGCATTTCAGTGATTAAAAAACCGCAGGCTTTATAAATTAGCTGTCTCTGAAGAGATAAAGAAAATGCAGGGGGCGTTCATTGCAAAAAAATCTTTTTTAGAACTGGTTTTCGTGGTCAGGCTGGAGCTGGAGAAATTATTGCCAGGCCAACGCCACAAAAAGCATTTGCTGCCCTCTATGAGCTGCAAGTTATGATCAAACTGGAACAGCAAGGCAACTTCGAATACACTTATCACTTGAATATCACCGTGGCTTTTCTTTCCATTTCTAAATTACTTCTCTCACATGTATCCTTTCTGATTTTGCAAGCTACAATAAGAATTCCCCTTTACAGTTACATTTCCCGTCCACTCTGATACCTACTGATAACTTTGGACACATGGGGAAAGCCGGCAGTTAGAAACAACGGCAGTGAAGTAAGCACACTCTGTAGTTCCACAGACACAGTACAGATCTAGAACAAATTGCTCAAGCAGCTCAGTCTTCCTTCCTTCCTTGAAATAAAAAGCAACACTAGAAAGGCATATTCAAAAGTTACAGCCTTGCCAACATATTAACGGAATAAAGATCCTCTGCCTCTTCAGCCTATTCATTCCAGCTATGGAACAGGCACTGTAGCGTACTTCCCTGCAATGATTTATTTATACAGGTCCTCTCCACTTGAATGCAAAAGGCACTAATATGCTCTTTAGTTCTGAAGTGCAGGAAACAGTACTTCGGGTTGATAACTTCAAAGGAGGGCACTTCTGCATGTCCAAAAAATGCTGTGACTGCTCTTCTGTAAAAGTCAAAGGGTTACAGAAAGGAAAAGGCTGCGTAACAAGGTCAAATATTACAGCACCATATTACAGCAAGTGATGATGGAAAAGACTTAAGAGGTCATCTTGTTCATCCCCCTATTAATGCAAGATTGTCCCCTAGAGAGTAATACAGTAGGCAAGTAGTTGTTACACTAAAATATAGGTTACATAATTCAAGAGAATGGGGCCAGGGAAAATTGCTAGAAAAGAAAATAATATAGAAGAACTTACTGCTTTCTTTAGAGATTACTGTAACCAATCTGGGGCTAAAAAATAATAATAAAAAAAAATATGTTGAGGCCAATCTCTAACGTTTGTTTCAGTTTACAACTAGGTCTCTGAACTGCTGACCTGTATGCTTGTGCTTGAAGAAGCACACCAGTGCCTCCTGGATTACAAGTACTTAATAACAACATGCTAGTCATGATTTGAGTTTTCTGGTTTTACTCCATTTTAAACACAGTGCCAACATGCTGCCCTGCATGCTCAATCAGTATTAGTAAACGAAGAGCAACAAGCAAATTATAGCAACTTATGACCAAAAAAAAAGACAAAATATTTAGGCACATACCCGCTATCCCTAGAATTATGGATGCCTTATCTGTGCTGACAGCTTGGCAAGAGGCAAAACATCCGAGTGCAAAGAAATCACAGGTTTGTGCCAAGAATGTGAATGAGCTCCTGAGCTTCAAGTTCAGACCAAGTTTTACTGTTGTGTAGGACATGCCAAAATATGTCAGACACTATCTCCAAGACTAGGTTGTTCCAGTGATCCCAGTCCATCCTCAGGAAGTGCGTCAGGACTTAGCAGCCTTCAGACCTCAGAGGATGCGGCCTCCTAATTAACTGCATGCGTTCGACCCCATCAGAGGTCGTTCGAAAATTTAGAGAGCAAGTATGGACCACTCAGCTGACAGCGAGGCAACAGGCAGAAGAGCATCAGCAGCAGCTGATGGTGAAAATCTGATAAAGCTGCTTCTCCTCAGACTGCTGCTAGCCATTGCAATGGTGTGTGCATCTTTAAATACCTGAGGCTGCATTGCCTACATGCATGTAAGACTTTCCAGTCTCACAGCCACGCTGCTGGGGGCAGCAGGTTCCAACTCAATGTTGGGGTTTTTTTGACCATTTGGAGTGGCCAAGACCAAGCATCCACCACAAAATCCTCTCATACAAAAAAGAGTAGATGCGCCTGTGACCAAGACACACAATATATAGTAAGGATTAATATTTATTTGTACTTCAGTGTCACCCAGAAGCATCAGCCCCACAGTCATGAAGATCCCTTCTGGAAAGCTTCTAGAGGGGGCACCCAACTCCAGTGGAGCTTCATCTATAAGATTTTTTCTCCAAAATTAATTAAAAAACAGAATAAGCAAAGAATTCCAATGGAAATGCCACAGCATCTCCAGGATATTTATATCAATATTTCACTACATTTACTGATGATAATATTGATTTCTAAAACAATTTTTTTAAATTTAAATTTAATTTTCAGACCTCCCCAGTCTGAAAACTCTTGTAACATCTCCATACAACAGCCTCTTCCTTACGTTAAACAACTTTACTTGTAGCTCATCTTTCCTAAACCTCTGATAATCCTTCTTGTTCTTGTGTATATCCTCTAATGAATTCACATCTTTAAATGCCCAAACCCAGACATAGCAATTCAACTGAGGCTTTACTGATTTTGAGTAAAGAGGAGAAAAAGCATTTCAACAGGCAAAGACAGTTTTGCTTTAGTATTACAGAGCCACATAGCAAAGAACAGTCCCTTAAGTAATAGTCTCATAGTTCCTAGCAGATGTGATCTCAGTCAAAAACATTAGGCTAGTTAACCAGCTTTGTTCAAATAACTTGATCTGTCTTTCTCCATGTGTCTTGATGAGTTTTAGGATTCTTGAAAGATGCTTCTTTAGGATACTTGAAGGATATAGTTAAATTAACAGAAATTAAGTTAACAGAGGCCAATTTGCAACAGAGAGGGAATGAAGAAATATCAGATGTGCAGGACAGAGTGCAGCACAAATACTTTTAGCAGATGTCAAAGTAATTCAGAGTCAGCAAGTTTCCCATCATTCTGAAATTGCTGGGACACATGAAAAATGCACCATTTTGGCAACTGAAAGGAAAAGAAAACCCCAGGAATAAACTGGAACAGAACCACTAAGATCTCGAGCTAAATCCACGCCAATGCATGCATCTCCTCTGATGTGGATGCCAGGTCAAGCACGTGGCCAGTCCTTATGCAGTAGCCTGGGGAGGCTTGGAGGTCCCTGCTATCTGCTGGACAACTCACCTCCCACCATTTCTACCGCTCCTGCACCAGGTGCCTCGCCATCTCCTGGCTGACACTGGCACGTGTTGGGTGCCGGTGGCTGGCACATCACTGCTGCATCTGCCATACCGTGGCATATGCTGGTATGATCACGGAAGGGGAACAGGCATCCCAAAAACACGGCACAGGCACTGTGATAAGCTTAGCACACTAGGAAGGGAGGTAACACCATGGGGGAGTCAGCAGTCTCAAGCTTCACGTCGCACCCAACAGCCTTGCAAGAGAGCACTGCAGTTGCTATCCTTTACGCCTGTGCAATTTATTTGTCCTTCAATTGCTATTTTTTATTACTACTCAGATTGTTGTGAATATAAAGGCTTCTCCAGCAGTGGGGACACACCATACTCTCTTAACAACCTGTATATCAGACTGCAAAGATTTAACTACGGAAGTACTTAGGTACTTCACATCCTTATAAAAATGAGGTAAAAGCAGGGTACTGCTCCACTTTCCAAGTACCACAATCAGGATGAAGGAAGGTGCCCAAAGCCACGCATATTAAAATCAGGAAATTACTGATAAAAGACTGTGTTCATGAAGTGGGAACTTCACTTTTGGAATTTCTCCCCCATTTTCACAGGTGAAAAATACCCCAGATTTTCCAGGAAAAAGATGTGTGGTACTGGTAGGGTCCACAACAGTATGGCTGGATATAAGAGTGAGAGAGAATACAAAGCAAATATCTGAGCAATTATTTCACCCCCATTAACAAATACAACAAACAAAAACCTCTGTGGTAAATGCTTCCCTCAGTTGCATTTGGAAATCAGGGTTTGCTTAAGTGCATTAGCCACACAGGTCCACAGAGCAGCATGAGAGAAGCTTATATACAAAACCACCCCCTGCTCTGGCAACAGATTTTCCCTTCTGAAACAAAAGCTGGCCAACCCCTCTCCAAGCAACAGTGCGCTGCCCATTGGAGCACCAGCTCTTCACCTCTCTCACTGTCTGCAGAGATGGAGGCAAGACAGACCCTGAAGCACTCCTAACCTCACTTAGACTGATTTCCCGCTTAAGTTTTACCCCCAACCCCTTCACTTCAACAGTTTTTCTAACAAATATAATTTAAATGAAAAGTCACTCAAGCTATTGGGTTCCTTTCCATATGGCTCAGTCCTGTGCTGGTAATGGGCAGTCTCCAGGCAAGTTTGCAAAGGGCATGAAATACCCTGTTTGCAGCTTAACAGCTGAACAACCCAAACAACTCTTTTTAATACCAGCAAATCTCTACATCTGTATTTGTTAAAAACAGTAACAACAGTAAAAAGCTATTTCTGAAGCACATAAGAAGAGTTTTCCTTTTACCCTCCCCAGAGGAAAGGCTATCCTCCCAATGCTCTCCACATACCACCTACCATCCATTTATATTTTCAAACATTTCTGAAGTGCAATTTCTGTTTACCGTACTGTGCGGCACTTGGCCTGAACTTGTTTAACACATGTTCGCGTTATTTATCCAAACTCATTCATCACAGTTGTAAAACATCTGACAGACGATGGAGGTTTTCCAGTATGTATCAGGCCTCTTGCTTAATTCAACTGCTGATTATTTCCACCTCTAAGTAATTTGACCAAAGCCACACGAAAGCGTTCAGCTATACTAAATTCTTCTCTGTTCGTTATTAATTCAGTCACTGGCTTGGAAAAGTTTTAACTCTACTTGCCTAATTAATCAGGAGAATATCAACTTTATACACACCTATGCTATATATACACAAACATAATATCTACACACATTAGCTATATATAATATTATATATGTTTATATAGACATATATGTTTTTTATATATATATTTTTATACATATTATACACATATAAATGCAACAGCTTCCTTTTAGGACGGTCCATATGACAAGAAAAGCTTAATTGCCATGTGGATTGGAAATTGTCATTTGTAATATAAATACAGCCAGCTGCTATGCAAAGTGTTTCTCTACGCAAAATCTAAGGTCCTTCCACATTGGTGCCTTCCTTTCCCTCGTGTTTATGGAGAACCAGAGAAGCATAATGACCCTTGAGGCCACAGCTCTGGTTCTTCTGCTGTGCTAACCTAACGCAGGGTTTTATGAGTTTCCCAAAAAATCTTACACAGGTTATAAGCAAGTGAAAGCTACAATTAACTCTTCAAAAATGCCAGATTTTGTGTTCCTGCTTTTTCCACTTTACTATCCTTCTCAGCTACAGCTACCATCATTTCCATTGTCCAAATCGTGTGGTAGCTCAAAGACTACAAATACGATGATTAGGGCTGGCTCTAAAGTCCATCAAGAAAAAGATAGGCAAGCACTGATACTGATGCAAAAGTTATTCATACACCAGCATGTTGCTCAATCTTTCCTGATTTGCTACATCAAGTGATTCAACTGATCCTGCATTACTCACCTACAACGACACACTCTCTTCTCTACCCCTTCTATCCGCTGATACTTAGAAATAATTTTTCTTGGGAGGCAACCCCACGAAAACAGGAATTGACTGTGAAGCAAAAGCCAGTCTCCCAGTGCAGAACATTTGTAGTCCCTCTGCTAAAACATTAATATTTTCCAATTTCCTGCTGTAGGCTAAAAACTTACAGCTATGGGCAGCAATGTGTTACCATTTACCGTAGCAGGAATAGGTCTTGGTGCAAGAGGTTATATCAAAGAAGTTAACCACTTGCTCTGTCAGCTGGGTGAATACTCAGATTTCCTTATTCGCATCCTTAAGCAACCAGCCAACAACCCTCAAGCACACAACGATGTGGAAGTTCTCACCCTGACTGATCCCTGCTGGTCAGGCCCTCCAAATTCTGTCCCGCCTCACAGAACGGGCACTCCTGTCTTAGCTACGAAACAAAATGGTTCCCTGCTACATCTTAAGGTCATGAAACTACAGGTCCTATTTCAGCTGCCACATTACACAACCTCAGCTACTTATCGTAATCATGTACGAACGCAACCATTCCTGAACAACGAAGCTGACTTGGCAAAATACACAAGGACTAGTTGGCACCATGAACACCAGACAGTTGCTCAGGGTTCACCCTTGACAAGCGCTTGTGGATTTGTGTAGCCCTCATGACTTCACTGAGGAAATACCGTGACAGATTCAATACGACTTTTATGTAAATGGATTTATGACAACGGTGTGCATAAAGGTACCATTCCTTTTCCTCAGCTAGCAAGGAATTCTCCTGTTTCCTATCAGCTCAGCTAAAGCAAACATAAGGATATATTTTGTATATAAATTAAAACAATCAACCAGTTCTGGAGTCTTTATCCTTAGAGGTATTCAATACCTGACTGGACACAGCCTTGAGCAACCCACTCTGGCTGACCCTGCTTGGAGCAGGGGAGTTGGACAAGACAATCTCCAGCGGTGCCGTCCAACCTCAACGATTGTGTGAATAGTCTTCAAACACTTCTGTATAGTTTCTCATCTAGTTGACAGAGCTGATGCATGCACATACTACAGCAC
Source organism: Fregata magnificens (assembly GCA_013389945.1). Taxonomy (NCBI): domain Eukaryota; kingdom Metazoa; phylum Chordata; class Aves; order Suliformes; family Fregatidae; genus Fregata; species Fregata magnificens. Next base: position 201,482 of record WAAD01005970.1, read on the forward strand.
ACATGCTACACACATTCAGCTACTTAATGGGAAATTTTTAAATTCCCAGCCATAGGAAAACATAGTAACATAAAATCCATAAATTCACAAATTCACTTAGTATAAGCATCATGTGCACTAAGTCAATGTAGTTTGGAATCAGATCCTGCAACTGGAAAATAAAACTGTTCTGCTTTCTGTGATTACTAAGCACGAGTACTGTATTGCCTTTTTATTTCTTGTCTCTTCCAGAAGGAAGATCTTTCATCGTTCTTTTTTTTTTTTTTTTGCATACTTTGCATTGCTCATTAGTCATACTGACACAAGTCTATAACCACGAAACTGGAAGCAAGCGAACAGGTAGGATCTGCAAGAACATTAAAAGGACCAGATCCTCCCTTCAGGGTTCCTAATAGGCTTTCCAGATTCAAAAAAACATAGTTCAAGAAGTGTCATACGTGCTACGAGAATTCAAGATCCATTCACCGTTCCTGACAAACCCCCAACTGTTTGCTGCATGGTTTGGCTGTCTCATATGTTACTTTTTTTCCCCTTGAAGAACTGTGTAAAACAACATTATGAACTACATCATCACATTTTCACTTGACAGCACAGGTTGGTTAGTGCCGACCTCAGAGTAGATAAACAATTCCCTATCCTTTCCCACTTCAGGAATCCTACACAAATGTATTTGCTGTCAGACTGAATCTGAAAGGAATGCTGGATCTCTTCTCTTTTTTTGAAAGAAAAGATTTAGTTTTGTACAGCTGTAAGTTTACGCTGTGTTGACATTACTTCGCGGCCGAGAAACACACAAAGCAAATTATACACTATTTAAGGGACTCTCGCGAAGACAGAGAAGTGTCCTGGGGGAGCGAGGCCCAGGGAGAAGCTGGGGCAGTAAACTGAGAGTGAAAAATCTCCGCTCCTCTTAAGTCAACTGGATCTTTGCTACTGCCTTTGAGAGTCTTTACCTTCCAAGGGCTAGTATGGATCTGACCCCTTTGCCTCTCTCCACCCCCCACCCTGTCTTTATTTCTAAAGTCTATACAGAGCCACTGGAAAATAAAGATGATGACGGGGGATGAGTGCGGAAGGCAGCTCCAGCAAGAAAACAATAGGGTTTGTACATCTGATTATATTCTACTACATTCAGAAAACAGGAAAACGTGGTTTCTTAGAAGAAACATGAGACAGATTATTACTACTGTCTACAGAAGGAAAACCATGAAGAAAAACCAGTTGTTTAAGGTTGCCTTAGTGGTGCTCCTGGTCTGCAACCAGTACTAATCCTCCATATAGAAAGCAGACAGTGAAGTCACAGGGGCAAAGTACCATAAGAAAAAAAAATTCTTTTTCTTTGGACTAAAGAACTATTTCTTACTGTATACTTCTTTTTTATTGCTCTTGGCTAGGCTTTTTATGCAAATCAGCGCCCTACACCCTATTGCCACATGCTGCATATGTGACAACCTCTTGAGTGTGTACAGAAAACTTCAGCTCATGCAGGATTTGGTAACTTGTTTGTTAAGTGACATTTTAATTCATGAGCATATTAAATCTGTGATGCATAATGTGCTTGGGCAGCCTGCTAGTTTTAAGATGTTAGTCTAGACCTATAAAGTCCTAAATGTCTTGGGACCTATTTATCCAGGAATCAAGATTTTTTTGAGGTTTTCCGATGAAACAAAAGTTATAATCAGAAAACGTCAGTCACTAAGTTGGAAACATTGCATTCTAAGTCTCTCGCAGCCAACAAACTTTCTTTAGATCCGAGATAGGACCCCAGCAAGGTTTGCTTAGATTAATTATAGCTGGGGACCCAGGAAGGATATGGTCTTCAGCCCTAAGACGGTCCTGTGGGAAGCTGTGGAGCTGCACCAAGGTGAGGCAAATTGAAAGGGAACAAACTCCAGGTCCTAAAAGGCTGAGAGCTTGCGGAGCCCAAGCTCTGCTGCAGGCATCCCAGAGAGCCCAACCTGGACCCAAAGTGCCGAAAAAATGAGAAACGTGCATTTCAGCCACAAATTTAAGAAAGAAAAAACTAATCTGTACTCAAAGTACCTTTACTTCAATATCATTTTTCTGCAGAGGTATTAAGATGGCATTTCCTGAGCAGTTTCCGAGCTCTGCCACAAAATATTGGGTGTGTTTGTGAAATCTCTGTCACTCCTTGCTCCCTGCAACTTCAGGAGTTTGCATGCCTGGAACAATCTTATTTTTTTCCGGTGTTTTATTAGCAGCCTCTTTCTGAGAAATGCCAAGTGGCATCACGCCCAGAATTGCTTGCCAGATAATCTCAGAGGATTGGGCATTATGCCATTTGAATTAAAAGAGCTCAGCTCTAACTCACTGATAACATTTAGGAATCAAACCAATAAAATGGAGAAACAAAACTAATATGAATAATCTCTGAATGCACACAGATGATCGCTTTTACTGAAAATGTATACAGTTATGGAGAAAGAAGAAAAATAAGTAGCAGTCTTTCCTCCAAAACAAAAACAGGGTTTAAATGAGAACAAACGACTATGATTTCATCAGTTTCTGAGAATGGCAAAAAGAAAAAAAGGCATGTGCACATTTAACTACAAAGGTAACGTCACAGCGATCCCTGCAACAGGGGGCTCAAACTTCAGGCAAGCTGTGCTACGCCACTCACCCCACAGAGTCAGAGGAGAAAGAGGGAGAGAAGAATTTGCATCTGAAGGGAACAATGGAGTGTTCCCCTCGATCCCTTCTTTCTGACCTTTTGAAATGTCCTTCCTAAAATAAAGAGGACGTTTAATTTATGAAGACCAATAAAATCATAAATAGCCAGTTCAAAAGTCTGCATAATCCTCCCTAACATTGTCCACATCAACAATAAAACATGCAATACTTCAGCATGTGCACACAGACGAGCAGGCAAGAACACAGACTAACGATTCCATAAATTATAAACTGTTTTTCCATCACAAGTTTTTAGGTTTTATAGGCTAGAAATTCCCACGTACAACACAGCCCACAGGAGGGGTATGGGAAAGAAAAACATGAGGCTAATAAGGATGTGACTATTAGGAAATAAAACAATTCAAAACCATTTCCTATAACACAATTAAAGAAAAATATGGGAGGCAACTTTGGCTTACTCTGGCTGCTGTCTTTATAAAGCATATCTGCATTATTTACATCTTCTCCTTTATTCTTTCGGAGACCATGAATCAGTAGAGGACAGTTATTTTTCCTTCCACTTGCTCGTGCACGCCTTGGAAGGTCAGGTAGTCTCCCTCTTGGAGTATTTCAGAGTTTAATTAACAGAGATAACAGCTAATCAAATTAAATAAAACATATGGAGAAAACGGTACTTTTCCTGTGACATAACAACATCCAGACATTTTTTTCAGGAACATCCGTTGAGAAATAACAACTGAGAGGCGAGTTGACGGGTCTCTCTTACAAGCAAGGCGTGCTCTGCAGGGTAAAGCACTTTTAACTTGGGTCAGAACAAACCCCCACAGCTCAGATAGGTGCAGGCCTGTAAAAGTTACTCGTTTTTTCAGCCCTGTTTGCAAAGCATGGACGTTAGCCATAAACATGCATATTAGCATCGTTCAAACAGAGACGGACATTTTAGAGAGCACATAACCTTGTGCGAGGTGCTTGCCCTCTCCCCCGCCTTCGCCCCTCTGCCTGCAAAGCCCCTCATGTGTCCCGCTGCCTGTGGGGGGCTGCGGGGATCTGCTGACCTTGCTCTGCCAAGGTAGGTGGGGACAGCCAAGTGTCTACTGGAGCTGTGCAAGTAAAATAGGAGCTTGCGTGCAGGCAGCTCTGCCCTGTCCCAGCACGCTGCTTTCAATGTCAGCCCTGAGCTTTCCTCGCCGCTCAATGTCCCAGGTCACAGCTTGCAGCAGAGAAGAGGGCAACGCTCCCCCAGCCTCCCCACGGCTCTGCTGGACTGCCAGGGGCTTGGTCCTGCCCCAAAGTATCAGCACTACTGCGCAAACACGCTGCCCTCACTGGGGAGAGGCCTGCTGGTGCCGAAGGGACAACCATTCCCACGTGGTTTGGGCGGCCGTTCCCCACCTGGTTTTCCATGTGGTGCCCTCACTAGAGATCCCCCAATTCGCTCTCAACTGACAGGAGCCCTCTTCCAGAACTGGCCATTTCTGTCTGGCCGTGACACCCGTGTTTTCCGGACTAACTTGTTTTTCCACATGGCACTCTTTCAAGCCACCCAGCAACCACCCACCAGCCGAGGCCCAGGCTGGGAATGATCCAGAGCAAAAGACCTGGCTGCCGGGGTGCATGGCTCTGGGAGCTTGCTCTTGCACACCGGCACTGCAAAGCCCGCTCTGCAAGCCTTGCCTCAAGGCACCAACACTGGTCTTGACAGAGTGGAAATGCAACACAAGGCTTGTTGCAAACACCCGTCTCTGGCTCCTGCAATCCACTTTTTCTCCTGCAGACACGGCACGACAGACTGTGCCGATGGAGCACAGGAAGGAGAAGAGCCCAGAAGCGAACCCTGCAGCACTTCTTCATCCTTTCTGCTAGCATGGCTTGCAGTAACAACCACATTAAAAACAAATAAAAAAGCAGAACGCTACTGAAACACTGAATTTCATATGTATTATCTTAATGCCAAAACACACATTTCTTCCAGTGAGAATCATATCTGACTTGCTATTGACCCGGACAGGAATTTAGAGGGATAGGGACTAGCTTCTGAGGTGCTATCCAAAAAACTGTTTACTACCTAACTTATTAGCTATTAATCATTCATACTTTCCATTTCTGGGGTGCTTCTTCAACTCTGTTCCTGACAAGACAGGCAACAAAGCAAAACCAGAACTAAACCCCACTCCAATGAGAGCAGAGAAGATCAAACCTAGAAATTAATGAAGGACAAGAAGCATAATTACGGATGACACTTGTACAAGGTCACTTCCCATAGCCCAGCAGTATGCTTTTATATTGATCTTTTAGCTGCTGTAGGACTGGATTAGTTACAGTGCTTACACTGCAAAAGATAGTCAGATTTGTAAATACTTCCATACATTCAGTTTCTTTCAAGGGCGTAACACACTTTACAGAAGTCCTCAGGACTTCAGATGCTATGGATAGGCAGGAACTACCCAGATTTGTGCTCTGCGTTATATCAAGCCCATCGTCAATACTAAGCAATCATATAAGATGAATTTACAAGAAATTTTGGGGGAATGCTTAACATACGCACACATACAAACACACAGAAATAATCAAAGTATATTGTGCCGTTCTCATCTTTCTGGTGTCTTCATTTTAGTCACACTTTTAATCAAAATACACTGTTGTTTTCCTCTACCAATAATATGGCTGCTCATTCATCAAATACTTGAATACCAAAGAAGACATTTCACTGAAAAATTACATGCCCTGAAAGATGTAAAGCAATACCCACTGCAACTGCTTTTACTTTGGCATGCTGGCCGCCTTCCCAGCATGAATGGATGTGACAACAGACAGATTACAGTTTACAGATTATAAGTAAAATAGCCTGGATAAACAAGTTGGCTAGTTATACATGATCAGAAAATCAACTCACTTCAAAGTCCCTGAAGCTAGAAAACAGTAATAAAATAAAATTTAAAAAAAAAAAAAAAAATCAAAGTTCCTGTGAGAAGCAAACCAGGACATGAACTTCAGATTCAGTTACTCCCTGAGCCTTGGATTCATAGATGAGCCTGAACGTGGTAAACGTGCTCTTTCTACAGACCATCAAAACAAATGTGACTTTATTATGCAATTAAAATCAAGCACCATTTTTCTGTCATTACATCAGAATTTGCCTAAAGAAATCAACATTCCTGAAGCTGGAGCACTCTAGCCATGCTACATGTGCTGTCAGAGGCAGGTTAAATCAGTCGGGAATGCTAGCTGCCTGGTATCTGGCTTCAATTTTCCCTGGCAGTTACTTCCTTAGCATTAAACTACAGTAAATCAGTACACTGCAAGGAGTATTTCCTTTCCTTTTGAGATGCTGTCCTATGAAAATCCTAAGTAAAAGTTTTGCAGGTAGACGGAAATTGTTTCCCAGGCTACAGCTTGCAGAGCATCACTGCACTACCTACCCACCAAAAACTTTTTCCGCTAGATAAAGATGTTTGTGCGTCTCCCGGTCACGTTTTTGTCTTCTCTCAGATTGCTTTCTGAAGGGGAAAGCAAAAGATTGTGAATACATTTGTGTGAGTGTTTTGGCATGGGAATGATTTCACATGACAGCATTTCCATACCACTCCGGTGGGGTAGCACAGCCGCTGGTCCAGCAGCACAAACTGACATCACGCCAGTTCGTGCTGTCTGCAGGTGAACTGCTCTCCCTTTCCCTAAACACTAAGCCTGCAGAATCCACAGACAAAGTTCTACCCAAATCTGAAGAGATTAAGTGAGGGCAAAAATGAACATTTTTCTTTTTTTCATCTACAAAACAAGCACAAAAACCACCAAAAAGCTAATGTGAATTTAGTAAAGCTACAGAGATACAGTATGCACACACAGAGTTTGCACTTTCCTCTCTTTAACTTCTGAGTCAAAAGTAGCTTTCATGAAAAACCCTTCGTTGAAATCCTTGAATCTTCTACCCATTTGGCTCACTTAGATGAAAGCCCAGAACATAAAAACTTTTGTTTTCACGCCATCCCCGGCAAGTGGAACCAAAGCAAAGACTTGACGGCTATTTTATGTTTGAAATATTGGCTTCAAAGCAATGGGGACAGCACAGTGTGGGTGGGCCTGACAGTATAGCTGTCTTAAAACAAAGAGCCTGTATATCAAAAAAAGTTCACAAGAGACAGGATTTACCCGGAAAGAATTACATCCAACAGAAATGAAGATGAGGAAGAGGATATGCATGCACGTGTGTTCAGGGAAAGCGGAGAGAGAAAAGTAATGATGCTGTTTAAAAAAAAAAAAAAGATACTTAAGAATGTTGTATCCAATTCCAGCTGCAACCATTTACATGGAAATTATTCTTTAAGAGCTTTCTGACTGCATTACAGTATCTGAGCAATACCATATAAAATGGGAATAGGTACTTGAGCTACTAATGGGGCAAAACGCTCAAAAAGGGAGTCACTTTAATTACATGTCTGTATTCAAATAAAACATCCCATGCTTCTACTAACTAGTCTGGAATAGCAAGGACCATCCCATTAGCGAATAAAAATGTTAATGAGGTGGCTAAAGTTAGATCATGCTTTCCATCTGTATACTCCATTGCAATGGATTCAAGGCGATTTTGCTGTTTAAGCAATGACAAGCAGCAAACATACTAAAATATCACACCCCCACAATTCTTGTCAGCGTATATTATCAAAAATAACAGAAAGCCTAATTTTATAAACAGAAGTGAAACAGATGAAGAGTATGGGGGCAAATCATTGCCACAATTCTCAGTGCCTGTGCCTGAGTTTGCAAACAGAGTTTACGACAAGTGAATGTTTTGATTGCAGCATTAGTTTAAAACATTTGACAGGTTTTCAAGTACTGGGAGCTGTAACTTCCCAGAACCTGTCTTCTCTCCTCGCACCGTGTCATCTGCCGAAGTCAGCAAGTGTGTTCGCACACAGCAGCTTTATCTTCCTACGCCTGCCCCAGCAAAAAGGCTACCAGGAGGTAAAACAGTGTGGGTTCATTTCTGTCCCTCCCTCCTGGGATCGCACAGGATAACACAACACAGCTGGACAGAGCCACCTCACCTCTGAAGGATCCACTTTGCAAATGAAAGATTATGAAACATGCCGTGCTTGAAAATGGCATTTCATCAGCATCTCAGAGGTGAGCTGGTTCACCTTTTGGACACAAGCATTGCAGATTTGAGACGAGAGGCGAGGACTATAAAGGCATACACCCAAGCGATGCTGAAGTCCATACCCTGACACCCCTGTGGAAAAGACAGTACTCCAGGCTGTGCTGCAACGTGCCAGACAACACAAGGAGCTTCTCCCTTGGAGATGGGAGCTTGATGAGCCCATACCACACATACCTGCTGCTCTCAACAGCCTGAGCTATGGTTTTTGGGTCAGAGGATCCACGCCACCAGCAACAAGTAATATCATTAGAGTGGGCAGGAACATTCATTTAGACCAAATCAGGATATCTTCATGTTGTAAATCTCTCCTCTCTCACACACATGCATGCACAAAAACTTGCTGTTCGCCACCCTCTCATCAGAGTGATTTGTGTGTAGAAGCTGGGACCTTTCGACTAAGAATAACCATTTGATGGGGGCAGAGGGAGCTACTTGATACCTACAGAGAGAGGACACACATGGCTCCGTTTGCTCCCAACAGGGCATTTCACTTTAGGGGGCCCCATGTAGATGAAAGCTCAAAGTCTCTTTTGCAAACCTCCCTTTGTTTTGTTTTTCCCCTTTGCCAACTATGACGGCTCTAGAGTCACTGATAACAAAAGCAGATGTTTACAGCCACATGGGAGGCTTCTCTGTATACAGTGGCTACTGCATTACATCGCATTAGTCACTCCGTGACATCTACCATATATATCACGTTGATTAGTAGGCATTTTAAATCCCATTGACAGTGGTAGGATTAGATATGCACAAATATTAAAATGTAGACTCCTTCCCCATCTGGTGATTGTAAAAATGGTTCTCTAGAACACTGGCTTCCCTCAGGGTCCTTCTTCCCCCAACTGAAAAGCATGCGGCTGGTTGCATATTTTGTCAAGAAACAAAAATGAGGTTTTCCAAGTGCTTAATGTGATTGCAGGATCTATGATAAAACCTTCACACTGTCTGTGATATATTTTAGAAAGCAGAATTTGTCTTCTATTTTGTATATTTCTGGAAACAGTGCAAACAGCTCTGTCATTCAGTACAACTGACACCCTAGGTCGTTTTCTCTATTTTATAAAATGCAGAAAAGGGTTTCTGAAAGAAGAAACAAACCTCTTCAAAATGACTCATTGATATATTCAAATCACTGATACCTGGCCCTGGCTGGGGAAGCTCAGTCTGCGAATTGCTTTCTGCCATCTACTTAATTTTTGGGTTTTTTTCCTCCAGTTCAGCATGGATTAGCTTATTGGTCTGATTCACTGATTGCCTTCCATCTGACACCAGACCCCTCTGCTCTGACCATCAGCTTTTCTTTCATCTGAGCTGAACCCAGTGCTGGGGCACCCCAATCTCCTATCGGCTCCATAATCGCTATTACAACTAAGGCTGGCTAGTGCTAATACAATTGCTAAGCCACTTGGAAAATTTATGGGTACGAGTTACAGACTAAGCATTTCCGTGAAACTGCAAGTACGGCTTTAAATTACTAACTCACACAAACATCAGTGCATTAAATGGAATAGAATTACTCATCAGCCGGGATCAAGACATCCACAAGAAATTTGTATTATATATCCATGCACAGCAGAATATGAATATTCTGTGCTGATGGAAGCACAGATTTTGACTATCAGATGAGGTTGGGTATAACGTGTCAAACTTTTCTGTTGAGGTAATTGACAAAGAAGACTGGGTACGTGATTCTGTCTGGGATTTGGCATTGTTACAATAAAATCTTGAGGAGGTGGCTTAGAAGAAAATATATTTCATAAACATCTGCTATTACTGCAATGCAGATGCCAGTGACTCAGGTGCAGAGGAGGGTGTAGCAGGAATAAAACAGGTTCTGTTGTCCTGCCTTCCAATCACATGACCATTTCCTATGCTAGGCAGAAATGTGAAATTTTGTATTATCATATGAGTGTAACTTTGGGGGATGCTGGGATTCAGCCACTGTAACTAGAGAAGCCCATTTTCAGTGTTCATTTACTGTCAATGACGGGAACAAGCTGATTTCATGCTCAGCATGGCCTACCGCGATACATTCACCGAGGAATTATAAAAATAGATAAAATCATCAGATAAAATCCCTGACCTTTCCTACAAATGAGACCTGAGGTGTTACAAAAATGCGTGTGTTTTTCACCAAACACTAGGCAACAAACTGGACTGCCCAGTCCATTTGCTGCATTGCAGCATGCACAGCCTGCTGGGTCTCCTTCCCATCTGCCTCAGGATCCAAGCTCTAACATGAGAGACAAACAGGACAGTTCCTACTCAGTCACCACCATGGCTTAGGGCTTTCGGGACCCACATGGTGGCAGGGCTCTGTGAGGCTCTGCAGCACACTGGGGACCTGGTGGGACCAAATTCCCCTGACAAGGGTAGCAGCAGCTATGCTATTTCTGCATAGGGGTAACATGCAGGAGAGGTCTGTCCACCTTGTTTCCCTGCCCTCCCCAGCCCACAGAGGCCCCAAAAAAACCCAACTTTGCAAATAAATATGTATAGTGATAGCCTTAGCAGACTTCTCCAGAAGATCTGAGCTTTTCTTAAGGATATTCGCAAACGGTCTTAGGGTCAACTCAAGCTTTCTGGTAGGCTGAATTCACTGTCACTGAAAGCCCCTAAACGGATAAGCAGCCTCAAGGGTTTATCTCCTCCAGTACCCGCTTCTCTTAACTTCATGCAGAGCAACTGTTGGGACTATACAAACTCAAGGTTGTATTTCAATTGATAATCCCACTTTTTTGCCTGGGCCATACGCAGTAGCAAGTATCATGTTCCTGGTATTAAATTTAACCACAACTCTCTAGACTGCACTTTTTGTGCAGGAGAGATAGGAAAACAGGATTTACAGTCAGGAACGTTTTCTCTATTCTGGTGCAGCTTGCGCTTCGCGTGACAAAACAACGGTCCACAAAAGACAGCAACTGCGGCTGAGACAACTCCCAAGCGTGCCAATACACTCTGCATAAGTTTTGCTTTCACACCAAGGTGCTTGTTAAGTCTCATCGGGACCTTCCCATGGAGTATCCCAACTGATAGCTTCTGCCAGCTGCAAGCTAATCCTGTCAAGGTAAGCACCTGCTTAAGCTTTCAGGTGAGAGAAGTGGGAGATATGTCTGCATGCACACGTCCGTCTTTTTCTTTTTCCCTACGTATCAACTACTGCCTCCCGGGCTCCTACATTTATACCATAAATTTCACAATCCTTTCTCCCAGACCAGAAATAATGACAAAGGAAATTATCTTGGAGCTGAAGAACTGGTTTGTACTTGGACAACCACTTGGACAACTACTCCTGCAAGCAGGCTTGTGCCTTGACCTAATAAATTCCTCAGCGCTTGTTAATTGTGAACGAAGCCCCGAAGTTAAAAATACCATTTGTGTGCAAACATTGAGCATCAGTCCAGCAGAATCTTTGCTTAGCTATTTTTTGCTTGGTTTCTCATATTTAAAATGGGCAGAATAGTATTTTCATACTTAATAGGAATTCAGATATGCCTTTGGAGCAGGCTACTTTAAGTTGTTTTAAGATCAATTTACAATCACAAGTCAAACATAAATAGATTTCTTAATGGATGCAGGATGGCACCTAACATTTGTTACATTCAGAACAGATTAGTTTTAATTTAAAGGGAGCAGAGGCAAATCTGACGCATCCTACACAATTATGTAAAATGTCAATCTCCAGCCTGAGAGGTGTGTGATTTGCTGCTATGCACCGCTTACACCTGGGTTTTCAAACAGCTGGTTAGTAGAGCCAAATCGCTTCACAAATTTTGTTCCACTTGGAACTTGACTTAGCTGCACGGCTAGCAATTTTCTTGCTATTCAGACACAGATCAGAGACCTGAATGGCATCTTGCTTTATTACTCAGCAGATTTTAGACTTGAAAATAATTTTAGAGTGGCAAGGGGAGGGGTGCAGGGGGAGTTGTCAAGATGCTTTAGCTCCAACAGTCTATGATCTAGGATTTCAGTCTACTTTTGAAACAGCATGATTCCCGCACAAGTCCAGCACGGGAAGTTGAGCTCTGTTGTTCAGCGGCACCGCTCCTTCCCTGGCAGCAGACGCTTGGAATCTGCAGAAGGTGCAAAACCCAACTGACTCCGAGTTCTCCTAAACATTAGAAAAACATGAATCTGAAGCTTGCAGCTGCATTTTATCACATTTATCCATATAAACAGACCAAACCCAAAGCGGATCCAGACCTGAACTTTTCACCTTGTGTCCCTCTGTGATGAAAATGTATCTCATTTTGTTAGTCAGACCAGAAATTCTTTGAAAGACTTGTATTATATTTCTACCTAAGGAATGACACTCTCACCAAAACCCTACTGTGCTATGGTGCCTAAAATAGTTAGCTCACTAATACTGTCCAGGTTTGGAGGTTACATTTTGAACAACATGTTTTGACTGAGTAAGGTTTTTTTAATAATCTTTTCAGCTTTCCCCCATCATTTATTTTCTTGGAGCAGAAGCCACTCTGAGCCTGGACTGGTTTCAAATAGCAGTGAAGAGAACACTACTCTCCTGTGGGCACTACAAGAACACCATTAAGAGAGGAAAAGATGCTCAGGAGATCACAGGTCTTTTGTCTGGTCTTCAGCATGTCATATACCTTGGAATGTCTCTTATTAACTCTTGGATAAATGTCTCCCACAACACACGATAAAATTACTGATGACTGATCAACTACCCTACTTTATCAAGCCCTTTCATCAGAAACAGACATTTTCACATACCGCCCTGCAGTGATTCTTTCCCCAAATGTAATCCCAAGACATCCCCCTTTCAAAGCCATAGCTTGCAAAATTTGGGACACCATTAAAAAAAATTGTATATCTACAAAAGACATGCGACTCGCATGCAGTAAACACAAACATTATTAGTATTTAAGTTTTGTGCAGTTTTTTGGACCCCAGAACTTGGGATTTTAGGTTTAAGTAAGTAGCATATTTTGCTGGAGTCGACTCTCCACTAGTTGTCCTAGTGTGGAACGAGAGAGACACTGATTTTCTTGTTAAAGAACAAATATGGACAATGTTACTGCTTTCCCAGGCTTATCTCAGGGAATCAAGCTCAGACAACTTTGTACCGCACTTGCCATTGCATTCAGCGTCAATTTAACAAAAAAAGACAGCAATGTCTGATGCCTGAGCTACCGTGCCCCACTTGACTGAAGCCAGCCTGTACGGAGGCAACCTAGGGATCTCCGAGCTGGTAACATGATCTGCTTAATTTGCTTGTGATAACAAAGCCAAGGTGATTTTATCCAGTTTTCTCAATAAATATTTATAGCAGATGTCAGCTTTTCAAAGGTATTCTGATGGCTAAATGAGTTCAAAGCATCTCCAGGCAACTTCAAAATACTGAGGGACCTACCTTCTTGACAAATGAAGGAGGTAGGTAGCTCAATAGGTACTGCAAACAAAAAGCAGCACCAGAGCTTGCTGCTGGCTACTTTGCTGCATTTAAATGGAGGATGGGCCAAGCTGCTCGATCACTCTAAATGGGACAACTTTCTTTAATCAGTGGAAGTTGTGAGTGGATGGCAGGATTCGCAACCTCTTTTTTCCACTGTATCTGTTTGAAAATCCATCTGATTTAAAGCTTAGTTTTCATTATTTAGTTCTGTGGAAACAGATGACCAAGTGTCCCAAAAAGCATCAGTTGTGACTTTTAGGAGACGGTTGAACCAGACTGCTTTTTAAATGAAATAACAGCTTCCTAGACCAGTTCTGGAGAGCATCTGCTGTGCCACTCATTCACTCACTCTCTGATGAATTTTTTCCTCAACTTCAACTCATTACTAGCCTCTTTTTCTTGTTTTGGTAGTGATGGCAGTCAATCCCACCAAAAGTTAGTTTTTCTTTATTACTAACCTTACAAGTTTTGATAGTGGTAAACTCCTGTTTGTGTAAAACACATCTACAATTATCAGTGTTCTGCTCTATAGCCATACAAAAATACTGCAAGCCTAACACATGAAAAAGAATAAGCAAATCCTCAAATGAGCTGTGGTGCGTGTACAGGGTTCAGTCACTAGAAAGGAGAAATTGTAAAGGAATTAATTTTTCCATCAGAAGAATTCAGATTTCCTGAGTTCCTCAATTACTCAAGATATCTGCCCCCTGCCCCTCATACCAAGGCCCCGCTGCTGCAGTTGTGTCCCCCAAACAGCTTCTTACACCGTCCCCAAATTTACAATACCTACACAAGGGGTACGGAGCAGCTGTGCAAAACACTATTCTCGGTATAGCAAAAGAGGATTCCTGATCCCTGATCCAACCCTGTTGCAAACTAAATTAAGAGCGACACTGGTTACACTGCTGTGCAGCATGCTCACAGGTCCTAGTTCGGATAACTTACTCTCATGTTAGCCCATGACTACGCAACACAAAGAACATGGGATTAAAACGTCTCCGACATAAGTCTGGGTTTGTGTAAGTCACAAGACGACTTTAAACTGGCTGACTGCACTGAGAACCGAAAAAACAGAGCTCAGTCCTTTGCAGTGGTTTTCTCTCTTGTGCTCGGTTCTGTCCTGCTGCAGATGCAAAAGCAGCAGGTCCTGCTGAGTGGTAAAGGAAGAGAAGGGAGCAGCCAATCTCCATTTATGCTGTGCAGTGAGAAGTAGACTCTCTCTCATAAAAACAGATCAGCTGTGTCAACCAAGAGCTCCTCTAATCATCATCATTGCATCATCCATCTCTGGAACAAATCTTGAACTACCTTAAAATTACAGAGTGCCACGGTTATAGTTTATCATACCTGCTATGAGCAATCAGGGTGCAAACATGCTTCCACACCCAACTCAGAAAAAAACCGTATAAAGTTATAGAATCAAAAAATAATTTAGGCTGGCAGGGAAGTCAAGGACACCTGGTCCAACCCCCCTCTCAAAGCAGGGCTCTGAAAAGCTGCATGTGAGCTGGCTGCTGCACTATATGCAATAAAACCAGAGAATGCCAAGATGCCCAGTTCCAGCATTCCCTTTAGTGGGACCACAGTTGGCTACTTTTAATTGTGGAGTCTCCATTGCCCTAAAGAAAACTATCAGATTCTCTTTCTTCCACTGAATGGCTCTCAAATGCAAGTGACATATCATTCACGGGCTGTTTTTTCTCTCCAAAGACATCCATTACACCCAAGAATCTGCAGCTGTTAAAATTGCGTGGCCTCCTACACTGAAATAGCTCTGCCTGGCTACTCAGAAATACACTGCTTAGAAGCAAAGGGTGAGACACTACAGAGAGTGGTTAAAAGGGAACCCAAATTTACACAGGGGGGCAAAAAAATACATACACTAGGGATCATCTCACTTGAGCTGAAAATGAGAGCTGACCACAAAGCAATCAGAAATAAATTTTTGGAAATGAGAGAACAAATGTAGGACGTGATCAAAGTATGGGTGAAAAAAAGAAGGGGGGAGGGGGGAGAAGAGCAAGAAATCATTAATGATTGAACTTTTCTTGTTTCCAGACTTTGAAAGCATTTGAATAAATAGTAAGAGACAGGGGTGCTTTAGAGATAAATGGTTTCTATTTCATCTCCTTGTCTTTCTCACTGCGTGAGTTTCAGTTTTAAAATGGCAGTGCTTCTCAGTGCTGCAAAAGGTAGGGACTTCTGGGACTTGCTCACATTGCCATGTCAAGTGAGTAGCTCCAACAGCTTGCAAAGTTATTCAGTTCACATCTGAAGTGCTCCATGCAGGCTTTCTGTAGGCATGCGATGTCTGAGCAAATGGCAGAATGAGTGATGTAATCCTGCTGTCGCTGAAAAGCAATGGACAGCTTCATATTTGCTCCAAAAGGTTTTATACGGCCATGAATATCTGTTTTGCTTTACTCATCTGTCTATCTGATTTGCTTTAAACACTTTTTTGCTTTAAAGTTTTCCCTCTCTCTGTCCTATAAGAATATTTGAATTCTGCATGAACCCTTGTAGTTATTTCATTACTGTACTGCCAATTACTCCATTAACTGTACATCTCTTTGGATCTCAAAATAGCTCTACAGAAATAAAGTGATCTATACTCCTTGCTTATTACACCAACCAGACCTTGTGATTTCCCTCTACAGATGCTTTCTCTAAGGTATCCCTCAGACAAACCATATAATCACAGTAACTCTATGGTTCCCTCTACCACAGCCCAGACTTATTTCCTGATGCCTCTCTCACCGCTCAAGTGTCTGCTCTAATGAGAGCAACAGACCTTCAGCCAAGGGCTGCTTTGCCACAGGGAATATATCCTGGCACGAAGGGCTGGGTGGTGGCTTCCAAGCAGGGGGCGACATGGGTTGTAACTGAAACAAAAAGCCCACGTCCACCTGTTCTGCTTATGGACCCTGTGGTGTCCAGTCAGCGGGACGGGATAGTTCACACACAAAACCAAAACGCCAATTGTGTGATTCCTTACAGAAAATAAGCCTCTGGTCACTCAGATTTAGCCCCATCAAACAGCTGCCAGTGCAGCAAAAATAACCCGACACTCCTGCAGAGCACGAAACAGTGAACGTTATCACATCACATTGGATCGTAAGCACCATCAGATTAAGTGAATCCAGAAATGCTGCAGTAACACCTTTGCTGAAAGGGTACATTCAGCCATAATTAAGCACTGAAACAGAATGCTACTGTTTAGCTTTTGGTTAAAAGGTCACGTATTTAAACCGCCCACTTTTGAGAGGTCTCCTCGGGGCATGATAAGAGGAGATCAAGTGTCTTGCGATGAGGTTGTGGTTTGCATGGACAAAAGAAGAAACACATGACTATCTGCACTCGGATATTTATACGTAACCATCAGTCCCATCACGCAGCCGATACCTCCCCTTTTCAGTGAGTAAGGATATCATTTCATTGAGTGCAGCCTATGAAGAAAATTTCTGTTTTATCTGAGGAACTATCTGAGTAGGCATATCTGGATCCATGTTAACAGTAAAAAAAATACTCAGAAATCATGCCAAAGTAAAAAATTGGAGTTTAGAACCTTGTAAATACCATGACCTGTTACATGTATGATATCTTTTCAATTTAAGCCGTTAAGATTTAATGTCATAAAATAAACATTTTGCAACAGAACTTATCTGTAACCCAGCTCTTACGAAGCCTTGGTTACTTACCAATTTCAGATCAAACCACTATTCAAACTCCATTGATAAAAATTCATCTATGAAATTCTCATGTTTCACGAGAATCTGAAATCCTTCAAAGGACATTTCTTTTATTCAGACACATATATCTAAATATTCCAGTAAGTGGGTAATCAAGATTAACCTGCAGTGGCTTACCGTGACAACAATTTGATTCCAGCTCTTAAAGTCTTAAATTATAATTATTGCCACATTATTGCCATAAAGGCAAGACGAGTTGGGATTACAACTTTCCCAAATCCGAAATAACTTGGTTACGCTTAGCAGTTGAAGCTGTTGCTTCATTTTCTAATCCTGCAGAAAATCACATACCTGCAGAAAAACATGTAACTACAGATGCCTCTGGATTTGCCCATAGTTGAATGCTCCATTCTGTAAATTTGAACTATTTCAACTTTTTTTTGCTCCCCACCCCGAGTCCTGTTATACTTCTATAGAGATGACACATTAATGCACAGTTAATACAGAGAGTTCAGAAGTTATTTTGTAAAATGTTTTTAAATACCTCAGCACTTAGAGCAATAATGCAGATTGAAAGGTGAAGCTCCCCCAAACCAGACACAAGTTTTCACAAATATTTTGATTTCCTCTCTGCCACAACATTTCCCTCGAAAAGAAGAGACACCCCACTGCAGCACAGGCATCCTACAGTTGGGGAGCTGAACTGAACCTCCTTAGCAAGCTATGAATGTCACCCAGAAATTTCAGGTGATTCAGCTCTTGACAACGATGGTGAGACACACATTGCATCTGTTCTTGCATTTCTGCTGATACCTGAGTAACTGTGCGTGTATATGAGCAACGCTGCATGCAGTTTCCATGCCTGAAGTTGTGCTGACGCTGATCATCATTCAGCACACATCCCTAATGACATATTTTTAGGACTGCTGAGAGCCTTACCGCAACCCCGCTCTCCTCTGCTAGCCATAACACGATACTACGAATAGCTTGGCAGTTGCCAGTGCTTTCTATGCCTTGTAAAAAGTTGCTTCTGATCACAAAACAGGCTCTTCTATACGTACTATTCTGTCCAAACAGGCAAAAGATATTGCGGGTGTAAAGCTATCTTTCTGGGCAAATATCCTAGACCTAATTTAACTTCTTTTTTAGAATAATTTGAACAAGAATTGCAGCCTGAAGAGTCAATATAAAATTGCACCAAACATTTCAGTGTTACTTCTTTAATCTTGGGCTTATTCTGTATTCTTTAGGCAAATTCCACAGCAGGACTAAGCATATGATTTGTTCTCATCACCTTTTAGGCTCCAAGAGTTATTTGCAGCTCCAGATTCAGTTTTAGTTATAGTCTTCTCTAAAATCATTGCGTATCTGTAATTGGCCTTAGGTTTGAAATACGGTCTGAGACCCCCCTCAGATGCAAGAGACTGACAGGAAAATACTGGGAAACTACCAAGGCACAAACCATTACTGGAAAGTAATCAATCTTCTTCTTATTCCTGACCCGTTTCTTTCAGCCCTGTGTTACACACAACCTTTTGTCTTCGCCACCGCCCGCAGCAGAACAAAGCCCGCGCACAGTTCAGCAGCTTTCCCCAGATGAGGGCCTGGGGAAAGCCACTCCTATAATCGGCTCACTGTTCAGAGAAACCTGTCTTGTAGCCATCATTAAAACATAGGATCCTAACAAGGCCAAAAAGCATCAGCCTGAAAAATTCACTGAAATACGTCTACCAGTAAAGTGGTGAGGTATCCCAAGATGTGTATGTTGATCACATTCTTGTGTTCTCCAGGTATGGAAATAAAAACCAGGTATCTCTCTTATTTAGTAAAATGTGAGAATACACCAAGAAAAGTTTTATCTCAGGGCTATAAATTATGAAACGAGATTTTGCACAGCCTGGGAAAACACTTCAAATTGGCAATGCTTTCTCCGGCACTATGAAAACGTGAAATGAGAAGACAGTCAAGGGGGGGCTAAGAGTGGGGGGATTTACAAAAATACAAGTATGTGCGACTCCACTTTCCCACGTCTTTTCCAGCTCCGAGATTAACAATACATTGTGTCAAACTTTCTAGAAAAGAACAAGGGACTGTGTTATCCAGAAGGCCACAGGATAAAGAGCTATCCGTGCCAACTCCAGCACAGACCAGGAGGGACCGAAGGGAATGGGCTATTTCACAGACCAACCACCTACCAACAAGATGACTACCGCAACCGACGTGAAGAAACCACCTGGTTAATGGTTTCTCAGAATACAGACCAAGTAAGAATTACTCATAGAGCATAAGATGCCCACACCAAGGGCCAGCAGTCACCTCTTGAGCCGAAAGCTGTCTGCCAACTGACGTTGCCAGAATGACCTGGGGAATCCTGGTTCCCCTCCGCAGCATTCAATATTCTGGGGACAGGCACTTCATTCCCCAGAGCCGACAAGTCCAGCAATATTACAAGTTACTTAAGTTTTCAAACATCTTCATTTATAAACTACTTTTTCCTATGCACCTCCACTGACCAAATTTTGCCCACAAATGAATAAAAAGCTGAAAGAGGTATGCACATCTTAACCATGTACTTATCAAATTCCTACTTGTTTCTATTACCTATTAAAAGCAAAACTGACAGTTGACCTGCAATTTCCAGGATTTACTAAAGCCCAGTGGTATAATAAAATCCGGCTGCAGGCTTCAGGACAACTTTCAAAAGCAGTGAAGTGACTTAACAGCCAGGGTTGAATTCTGAAAAAGTGATCTAGGATACGGATCATAAATGCTTAAATGGCAGTATCAAAGACATAATTTTTCTTTTCCAAGCTAGTGATGGAGCATGCAGATAGGAACTCAGCAGAAGCTGAGTCAGTTCCTGGGGCTGACACCTCTCTCCAAGTGCTTATGCACCCCTGCTCCCAGGGCAGCGCTGGATCTGCCGAGCCACACAACATCCACCCACGCACCGCTGCCCATGCCCAGCTTGTCAATCCCAACTTTGGGCATGTCTGCAGTTGGAAACAGGGAGTCCTCCATTCATGCAACTCTGCTGCTTTCAGGCCCAAATACTGTCACAAATTCACCGATGCTTTGATTGACATGTCGGAGGGGAGAGAAAGGCATGTATATTCGACATCTCCTTTGCTCCAAGTAGGCACCGCTGGGTCTTGACCCAGCTCCTGTGATAAGCTTCCACGCTCCCTCCTGCTGGATGTGGGACCTCCAGTACAATCGCGCTGTGCTCCAGAGACATTATTAAGCACAGTAATTTGAGCGTACGCTTCCCAAACCCAAGCTCTTGTGCATTCCTGGTTTAGAGAGTGCTTCTTCAGTGACACTAGACAGTTGAAACAAACAATAACAAGTTTTTCAAGGAGTTTCTGAAATGTGTTTGCATTACATACCACAAGAGATTATACAGCACAGGTGGAGATAAAACAATAAACAAAGCTCTTTACCCCAGATTAGTCAGGAAGGTCCCCACAGCCCTCCCCAGAAGCTACACACGTCAACATGGAGACTACAGACACAGGGTGGAGATGGACAGTCGCTTTGCAATCAGGGGGAAAAAAGAAGATATCCCGCAGAGAACATATGCAGTTCATACAGATTACCATTACACAAAAAGTGGAAAAGACACACAAAAAGCCTCCCAATATGTTATAGACAACATTCTAATTTGGGGGGTTGTTAATAATTATAATTAATCATAAATAGTTTCACATTTACGTTTTGCACTTATGATCCAGCTTCACTGAAACTATGTGAACAAATGGCCTCAAAGACTACAGAGCAATAATACAAATATTCTTGAATAACAAGATTTACAGGTATTCTCTTTTTTTTTGTTTGCCTCTAGAGAATTAAGTCAAGATAATTTTTACACAAACATCAAAGACAGTAAGGAACATGCCTGAAACTCCTGCACTTCAAAAATCAAGAAAAGCCATCCTTCTGAGATCAAGAAATGAATAAGAACCCTAAAAAATGGTTGATGCATCTCGAGTCATCTTTTCCACCATCACTTTACGCACACACACCCTGGGCTGCCTGAGCAGTAGTCCCTCAGCTAACAGGCAGGACTTCTCGGACCTTAGCTTGATGTAGAGAAATGGGCTGCTCCGTTCCCAAGGCAAACACCAACTTGAATACATTACGTGTGTAGTTCATTTCTGTTAGCAAATTATTTTCTAACACTAACACTTGAGCAGAGCTCTCCCTCTGAAAAATCAGACAGGATTGCAATACAAGTAGATACAAGAACCTGAAGATTTTGAGGTTGAGAGTAAGAAAAGAAGCTAAACTGCATGAAAAACAGTATTTTGCCAAACAAATGTCAACAACAAAAAACCAAAGAGTATGGGACGTATCTGTATTTTCTGCCTCTGGCTCTCATAAAACACTGGTTTTCAAGACTCCTTAGAAAGTCTCAGCCCACTGACTTACAGCTAATATTAAAAAAAAAAAAAAATTAATCATTTTACTTCCATGTCAAGTGAGTTGAGCCCAGATGTTCTGCGAAAAGACCATAAAAGGAAGAAAAGAGGTAAAGAACATGTCTATGTATTTTCTAATTGCATTTCAGCTATTGTTAAACTAATTTTCTGGTACTTGAATCTTCGAGGAAAAACAATACTTACAGAAAAGCATGAAGAACTGAGTTTATTCAAGGAATGCTGCTCAGTTTACAATTCAGATTTTTCTCTGTACTGCTGGAAGACACACTGACTTGCAAACAGGAGCAGAAAGGGCGACGCCTGTTGATCCCAACTCAGCAAGCTCTCATCTCAACTCGTTATGTTACAGATTGGGAAATTCTCTCTTACAAAGAAAATTAAGCCCAGGTAGATAGTCTTATTTTGATATGTTGTCCACGTTTGTATTTTTTTTTTACAGTACCCAATAAAATCTTCTAATAAAATAAGATCAGGGAGTTTATTTCCTTACTTCCTTTTCTCCACTGATGCTTCAGGTTAACAGACAGATTATCATTTAATAATACTTCTCTTTAGTGATGGACAAAACATGGTAAAAATCTCTTTTCCCTTTTGTGCAGTGTTGCCATATTTGCTCTGAGACAAATTACAGACTCACAGACCGTATCCATGGGACAAAAACATAATGTCAATGTTTCTTTTATATTTCAACAGCTGGTTAAACACCTAGGATGAAAATTATGTCGAATTTTAATCAAGACTAAGCTGACTTGGCTACTGTACCCTCTACGCACTGGAATCCATTTCAGCCACCAAAAGGAGATGCAGGGCATAAAGCTCCCTGTATGACAAACTCCATGTTACATACCTGTGGCTTTGTTGCTCAGATTAAGATGGAGCATGGCCATGTTGATTTCAGCATTTTTCAGAGACACCTCTATCCTCAAAATCAGGGGGACACTTGTCATACTTAATGGTGGCTTCAGCAGTGATACTACACAGGAAAAGAAAAAAACTTACATGGCCCAGGACTGTAAAGATCAGAATCAGCATTTTGAGCTGTAACAGAAGAGGCTGATAACCTATGTAGTGTTTGGAGCAATGATGGAAACCGATTCAAGAAATAATGGAATGCATGAAGACTAATTAGCTTCCGTTAGCCAGGCTCTTTTCAGTGGTGCCAGTGACAGGATAAGAGGCAATGGGCACAAATGGAAACACAGGAGGCTCAGTCTGAACATCAGGAAACTGTGAGGGTGACCGAGCACTAGCACAAGGTGACCGAGCACTAGCACAAGTTGCCCAGGGAGGTTGTGGAGTCTCTATCCTTGGAGATCCTCAAAAGCCATCTGGACATAGTCCTGGGCAACCAGCTCTAGGTGGCCCTGCTTGAGCAGCGGTTTGGAGCAGATGACCTCCAGAGGTCCCTTCCAACCTCAACCCTTCTGTGATTTTCTGACTTGTATTTCCTGATGTAAATGCGACATATATCCTTCTGGACATGCTGATGATTATGTTCCTGCAAAAATTAAGACAATGGTAGGTGAGGACTAAGCACCAGAAATGCAGTTACTGAGTATCACCTGATCAAAGACCCAGACTGCAAATATATGGAAAAAACTGGGAGCAAGCACTGATTCTCGGATATGAGGCTTAATTTTTCAAGCTTGGACCGGGGCCCAGGCTGAAGAGCAAGAGTTAACATAATTCCCTTACAATGTAAAAATTAATGTAATAGACCACTGTTGTTCTCATGAGAAAGAGGATATAGGCAGACTTTGTGAACCAGAAAAAAGACTCAAAGTGCATAAAAGTTACCATTGGGATCTAGACGAACTCCAGCTAAGAACTGGCTGACGTGAGATGGATGGACAGAACAGTGAATGGGGGTGAGATATGGGCAGAGCAATGAGAAACTCCGAAAGTTTGAGTTTCCAAGGCTTACTAAAAGCACCTCACAAAACCTGTGTAAATGTACACTTACTGCAAAAACCTAGCGCACAAACAATCCTCCTGTGTTGTAGAAGTCGGCTGCTTGTTGGGCACTTCTATTTCAACCATGAAGAAGTACAGGACAGGAAATACTGAGCCAAAGCCTGGCTTGCTGAAGCAATTACACAGAACTGCAGGGCTCTGCAGCCGAACAGCCATGGTCCGTTACTGAAGAGCTGAAGGATTCATCCCCTAGGGTAACTAAAAGCCCAACATAAAACCAATGTCCTAACAAGCCATGACAGCCGTTATCTTAGGAACTTTAAGTATAATGCTGTCTCAGTTACCAACCCTATTATGCACACTATATAAGATAAGCTTTCCAAAAAGGCTGTACGCAGCAATGCGGATGAGGATGCAAAGCATCAAGGCGCCAGCCCAGGACACTGGTCACAACAGGAGATGGAGCAAGGGAACGTACTGCCCTCTCCTCTAATGCCCGAGAGGGTTCGAGAGCAATCCAGGACGAAAAGTCCTTGCAAACCCTCTTGGTAGGAGTTGAATAATTTTTTGCGGTGTCTATGCAGTTCTGTGAAGATGAACAACTGGCAAGTCAGTGCCAAAGCAAGAATTCATGTATAGCCTTACTGTAAGGCATCTTGAGGGGAGGGGGAAGGGGAAAGAAAAGGAAAGCAAAAACCTTAGAGAAACAACAACTGCAATCACCCAAGGGTGATTCTTTACAAAAAAAGATTCAAGAACATATCTGTAATGGCAATAAACACTTCAGTTACATGGTTACTGTATTTCAGATTAGCAGATGTGTTAGCAGTCTGTCATACAATAGCTTCAGGGGCCAAATAGTTTGCTCAATTCAAGTATCTACTCTGAGACCCACAGGAGAATAAAGTAAAACAATTTGAGCCAAGTGTTTCTGTAAAATACTTATTTTGCCAGCACCCTAAAGAAAAGAAGCAGAAAAATCTCAAGTTGCAACTTAAGCATGAACATCTATTACTGTTTCCTTGCGGTCTATAAATCTAATCTTACTGCCCATACATCAGACTTAGCCATGCCTTCTGCAACTTCTAAGTGTCCTCTCCTACAAAATCTTAGTCTGCATTAGCTTTTCTTCTTCATGTGCATTTGAGGTGCAAAACTGGCCTTTCATTCCTGCAATTATGTCTTTGAAAGACCTTCCAATCACTTTGACTTTCTCCTTTTCCTAATGTAATACATTAATATAAAGCAAATCAGAGGAGCAGTGTGACTGACTCTGATGATCAGCAAATTCATCACAAAGCCAAAACCAGAGAAGCTCACAGTGAGAGCAATTCCAGAGGCAAAAAGGGTTGCCATCCCTCCCGAAAGCTCTTCAATTCTGCCAATGTCAAATTACCAAGAGATGAAAATTGGTTTTGATGTTAAAAATGTCCTTGATTTTAATTTGTTTTCTGCAATGTTAGCCTTCTAAAGCCATTTTTAGTTAAAATAGATAGGTCTCTCCAGTTGCTGGACTGCCACTTATAGAAAATTGTTTGAAAAGTCCCTTCTGACGAACATAGATAATGGGTTTTTTTTAAATGGTTAAATGATCCATCTAGTGTATCAATGTTCTGTACTCATCTTTATGAATTTATACATCTTATGCCCATATAAGTGCTGATCTCTAAATTTGAAACATTTGTGAAAATAACACCACAGTCTAGCAATAAAAAACCCAGACTACTTAGCATCATTCTTAGATAAATGAAATAATAATGAAAAAATAGCCTATAAATTATGAAAATAGCATCAACATGACCACTTAACTGCATCCTTAGCTGTATCCTAACTCTACAATTAGCCAATAATAAAATTATTTTTTCCCTTATTTCCAGGCAATGTTTCCCTGCGGTCAGCAATGAGGACAGAAGGAAGGATTAGAAAGCAATCCCACAGAAAGCAGCATGAGTGCTTATTAACCTCAAAAGACTGACTCAGAGGAAACTAAATTCCAAAACTTGACACATCCTACTTCTCATATCCCAACCAGCTCTGTGGTTTCCACCACGATTTCTCCATTCTCCAGCAAAAACATCAAACTATTTGGAACCAGATGCAGTTCAGACAGTAATGGTGATCCCAAAACACAGCTTTTCTGAGCCATGGACAGACATCATCGTCCAAGACTGGACTTAGGCAGAAAGGCATGGTTAAATACAGATGTTATTCTACTGGAGATGCAATGGCTTTGAAGTTTTCCAACTCCTCTTAAGAAAATTGCTACACAGTAAGAATGCTGTCATATGCAACGGTGACACAGCTGCTCACAAAACATCCATAACCCCCTCTTCAAGCTTGTATGCCTGCACTAAGTCAGCAGGACGGAAGGAGGGCATCCATTTTTCTGAATGTAGGGACTGTATCTTCCAAGAAGTCGAATAAGAGCAAATTTGTTTTTTTTCTAGGACACTACAATCCAAACTCCTGAGCTGGTAGTACGTTTTTAAGGTTTCCTGCTTGCTACGTCAAAAGCATTAAACCCAGTATATTTTCTCTGGAAAACACAGGATAAGTCACATAAACAGAAGACTTATCAGAAACCAATTAGTGAATCATCTTTTAACAAACATCAGCATGAGCAAAGTTGTCAGACTGGAAGTCACAAAAAACCCTTTAAACACAAGTACTTCTAAACTGTTGAACAACAGAAGCCACAGAAGATATCTGTATGTTGAAACACATTGTTTAATATTCTACCATCTGTTCAGCAGCTGCTACAGAAATGTCTCAAAACCTTCTGACTATTAAAATAATTTCATATTTCCATGGAATAACTGGAGAATATATTCTAAAATACACAGATTCAGCTTCCATTATCTCTATGGTAGGAGCAGGAAATACTGAAGAATGAAGTTACAGATGGGTTTTCACAGCCATGCACACACATATGGAGTTCACAACATTTCTAGACTGCGCCTTCATCTTCTGCTTGAAAAATATGTGCTACGCAGTAAAAGCTAGCAAAGGATGGCCACGTTTTGAAGGTCAAATCATGAGACGGTTCATCATGGTAGAAGATTTCCAGCTACACCAGAAATAGAAGATCATCCTTATCCATTTTAGACCTGATTCAAAACCAAATCCATCTAAGCATTCTTGGGATTGGAAGTTCAGCATTCAGAAAGTTTCTGGTATGGGCAGAAATTTTATGTTCATACTAGTAATGACTGCCTTCTTTACAGTAAACATGTACCACAACCTCCCATGGCATCTAAGCCATGCTGTTAAACACAGACATATGTTGCATATTATTATTTGCGGTAACAATCTGTTTGCATTCTAAGTCTCTTATTCTGGTTTATCAATGGACCTCTGTCACACAATGCATATTACCATCAGTGGTTTTGTTTTATTTATTTTTTTAGTCTTGTCTTTGTTAACTTGTTTGCTCCAATTTTCTAAAGTTTGCAATGAAAAAAACCAACCCTCAAACATTCAAAGTTATAGAATAATTAAATCAATATGTAGAAACAAAACTATGCTATTGTGAAATTTCAAATAATCATCTAACACTCCTGGTCTCACTTTTATGCTGTCAGGTCCCTGGATATTCCAGAAAATAGTTTGGAACAGGTCTCGCATTTTTACCTGCACACAGTAAGACTACCACTTTTTTAATGAACATGATAATTTTAAATAGTATTTAAAAAAAAAAATTAGGAAAGGGAAAGAGGACTAATTCTGCACCAGTTTAAAAACAAGCCATTAATCCAATCCATCCCTTTTTATCCTTCTAATGAATTGGCAATTCACTGAGGCAAGCAGTGCTCACTGTTCTCTTTTCTGCTTTCCCAATGAGGTCTGGCAGAATCAGACTGCTGCTTTGCCACCGTCAGGGAGACTTGATTTTTCTGACAGCAAAATCCATGTTGACTGAAGGAAGGATTTCTGAATGAAAGCTAGTCAGATGATTAAAGCTGCTCCCTTTAAAACAATGAGAAATCCTTAATTGCCCTAAATCAGTACCCAGGCACCAGCCACGGAGTCTGTCAAGCTTTCACCCAAAGAGATGACAGCATGAACTACTTCAATGCAAGCAAGTTCCTATCAAGGGGGTCGGAGAGGGCAGGGAGCAGGTTTGGAAAAGGGAGATGAGGGTGTAGGTGGAACAGGCATCTGCCCTCAATTCTGGTACCACGTTCTCCCCAGATGCTTTGACCTAGAGAGGAGCAAAGGAAGGCAGAAAGAAGTCATTCAGCCTAATGGCAACCATCTATTCTGCTGCTTCTTTGAGCATAAACAAGCACTTTTACCACCGCATGTGCTAAAAATAAAACAAGTGATTCTTTTAGCGATATGTTCTTATTTTTGAGTTTAATCACATTTTACACATTCCCAATGTCCTTTTCCATTTCACAGAGACTGCTTCCCTCAGCTTTTCTGATGGCATTGCTCTTGGAAGCAGCACAAGGTAACCTGGATGCTGTCCTGTTTGGCCTGCAGTGCTCTTGCAGTAATTTTGAGAAAATCACCATGTCAGCACAATTCCAGAATTCAGGTTCCTTTGCAAATCACAGGTAGCAAACAATTTTGCAAGTTGGCAAAGCATTAGAAGGACATGCACCATAGTCAGGAGTTCAGCAGTTACAAATCACACAGAAAATCCCGAAGACAGTGAGGGCTGCATTTCCAAGGGCACCAATTTTACCACCACCATCACCAGGGAGCGGGCAGAACTC
This sequence comes from Fregata magnificens, assembly GCA_013389945.1. Lineage (NCBI taxonomy): Eukaryota > Metazoa > Chordata > Aves > Suliformes > Fregatidae > Fregata > Fregata magnificens. The sequence goes on from WAAD01005970.1 coordinate 229,480, forward strand.
GGTGCTGCTTTCTAAATGCGGGCTAATGTGATTTTTCCATCCCGTCAGTCACTATTATAAAGCTAGTAAACAAATATTTTTAATAGATCTATTTGGTTGTTTCCATCCTTCAAATAACCTCTGTCGACCTAGCCCTCTAGGCTATATACTGCAAACTTTGTGCCTCTGCAGAGCTGCACATTAAAACACTGCCCGTTTCTTCTGCAAATTAAACAAAATCCTTCCACCTAGATTTTAGGCAATATAGCAGCAACACACGTGAAGTATTTTAGTCAACAACCTTTCACAACACACACTTTTTTCTCTCTCAGAAAGTGTTCTTTAAATCTGAAATACTACACCTCTTCTTTAAATCCTGGAAAGCATTCAGCTTCCCCTTGCCATCACAGTTCATTTATCTTGCAAGAAGTTTCTAAGTGCTTGCTCCATAGAATAATAATAATAATAAAAAAAGTGTGAAGAGAGAGAAAATGTCATGGTGGTTGATGTTAGCCTCTGGATGCAACTCTGCACACAGACTGCACTGTGGAGAAGCTTGCCCTCAACACCCTTACTACTCATTTCAGTGCAGAGCACGTTGGCCACTACTTTCACACATAGGGTCATGCAAGTGTAAACAAAGGCACCACAAAATTATACTCCCATTTTGCTCAGGATTTAACAAGTCTTCCTCCAAAGAATGGTTTTACTTCTCTCTCACCCCCACCCCAGCATACAGAAAGCACCTAGATATAAAAGAGCCTCTAAGATGAAGTTATATAGAATACGATGAGCACATCTGGCCCCCGTCAGTTACATTTTTTATCTTCCTCTCATACTCACCTTCGTCCCGTTTTTGAAAGTACAAGTTCTTGTGTTGAGTACCTCCTCATGATCCCCTCTCCCCCAGGGAAAAAAAAAAAGTAAAAAAATAAAAAGGATGCATTGGGATCCCCGTCTTAGTCGTGGCTGGGAGACATGTAAGGTGCGTTTAGGTACCTAACAGAGAAAAGAGTAAATACTGCTCTTCCCTCGGAGGCAGAATGGCTACACAACCTAGGGCTTTCTGTGGCCTTGCAAGTAAAATGTAAAACCAAAGTACTATCTGTTTGTGGCCCCTAAAAATAACAAAATTTTTTGCAAAAGCAGAGAAGCCTCCACCTTCCGTGAAGCTGACAAAATTCTACTTTGGCTTATATCTCACTCTTCAGAAACTTTCCAAACCCTGGCAACAAAAGAATACAAAACCTTGTAATGAATGTGCCCAAGTGAAGAAAATCCATGCAACTCTAAGGCTTGTGTAACACTAATATGCCTTAAATGTAACAGATTACCTATATGATTAAATTACTTATTTAACAGGTCTTGGGCCACTACTTGGCAGAGCACCAGAACCTGCCCACTTCAGTGAGAGTTGTGTGAGGCTGAACAGGGTGCTGAACGGTCCATGCTCTTTGCTTCTCTGGTTTTGTGGGGTTTTACAGTCATTTGCTTAGTGTATACAGATAGGCATTATGTATTATTTTTGTTAAATATTTACCAAATTTGCTTCTTAATTGAATTCAACTTTGAAAATGAAATTTAAATTTTAAAATCATTAGCATTTACTTCTATGTCCGTACACAGAGAGTGCCTGCAACATGTCCTTTGTTACATTGAAATGTGTACTAGGTGGATATGTACTACATTGCAGTATTTCTATAATAACGGGTGTTTATTCTATTATAAGAGAGGGAAAAAAATAGGGAAGTGAACATAGCTACAAATTATTTCTCTTCTCCAGAATATTCTCATAGCATAGTGCCAGCTGGTAGCTCAGCCAGACCAAATTACTCAACTGTTTCCAGTGAACCAACAAACTTTTAAAATTCATTTTCTGTTGAGTTGTTCTCTAAACTGCCTCTGTCCAAAACCAGAGATTTACACAGGTCTTGTTTTGCAGCATGGTAATAAGAGAAAGCCTTCACACATAAAAACTGTTTGGTCACTGATTATCTATAACAAGATTTTTTTAAAGGTTTTTTTCTTCATTTATCAGCAAATTCATGTTGCACCAGCAAGCCAGTCTCACCACCCTGTGAATCATAACTCACTCATCACTGAGCACAGGCAATGTAACCCTTATCTCGTTAGTCAGTACTGGTTCCTCTGCCTCATTTATTACTCGTTCTGTCTGAAACATTTAGACGCTGGTTAGAATGAGAAATTAGTATGGGGAATTTTCACAGCTGCACATAAATGTTTAATAAGGCCAAGTGACGTGAAGACCATGGACTGGATCCAGTTATTTAGGGCCAACGTGTCGACTTCCGCATCTCTGTGCAAACTCTCAGCATGAGCGTTTGCTGGATAAAGAGGGTCTGTAAAGCCTATAAACCACATTTGTTTCCAGAAAGCTCGGGGATACTTCAAACTTCTATGGCCAAAATCTTGTTTGCAGCCAGATAGGTGAATGGAGCTGAGTGGCTTTTATCCATCCTGGTTGGAGATAGCTTTTCTTGCAAGCATCACCTTTCTTGTGAGACAAAACCAAAGCCAAATGAAAGCAGCCGCAAGCGGACACAGGGACACGTGCTATAGGGAGGCAGGGTCAGGGGACGCTGGCATGTCCAGTGACTCTATTTCTGACCCCACACTGATGGATCGCCTCGCTGTGGGGCAGGCTGCAGATAAATGCGAGCCACTGAGCCTGGCTTCATACGCACTCCTATCCTATTTCCCTCCCAGTGATGGGCACCGTACAGATCCTAGCACGGATCCTCCATGAGCTTACAATGTGAATGAGTTGAATGTCAATTTAACGAACAACGAAGCAAGAGCAACAGCACCAGTGCCCATTTCTAAAATCAGCAGAGAAATTGAGGTGCAGTTGGCAGCGCTGGACTGTCTGCTTGGCCCACAGTTTTCCTTGTGGTTTGCACGGCAGCGTCCCCAGGGCTGTATTCCAAACTTGTGTCTGGAGGCAGCCGCAGGCAGGAAGGTCCTTCTGCTGCACAGGGAGGGGTGAAGGCAACTGAGATGGGAACACCCCAAAGCGCATTGGGATTATTTCTGTCTTTTTAACCTTTGTTTTTAGATCAAAGGGGGGCTTTTTTTGTTTTCGTGTTTGTTTTTTTCAGTACAGGGACAGACTTGACCAATTTGGCCAGGCTCTGGAGCATACTACGAAAAGACCTTGGAAGATGATGGCTACATATTGACAATGTCTATAAGGGCTTCAGAAGGCATACAATTTAGGAGACTGATTTTTGTCAGAAGGTTTTGGCAGGGGCAAAAGCCACCTTGAATGAAGCGACTTCAAAATTACTACGGCAACAACCCTCAGGAGGGATAGCTATTTCTAGAGGGGAGGGGAGGGAAATAAAAGAAAAAAATCATGCAATATAATATAGGAACAAAAATAGTTTGTTTAGGAGGGACGAGCTGAACTTAGAATTTGCAAAAAAAAGAATTTTTTCTGAATTTGGACCCGGGGTGGGGTGGAAGTGTCTTCTTTCCAATTCAGGTAACTAAAATTGCACAAGATTTTATCTCATAATGACAGAAAATTAATCTCCTGAGATTTTACCTTTCAGTAGATAAATATAAAGATAACAGCAACTTGAAAAAAACCACATCATGAGATTTAGTTGCTTTAGTTGCATCTTAAATGTGATCTCTGATTAGACTATGTATCTAAATTACTAAAATAAGACTTAACCCAGTTAGGATTATTTAGGAATGATAATTTCATCAAATGTCATACTCAAACACAAAAACTGGTCATTCCAGTGTGCAATTTTGCAAAATTGGCTGACTACTTCAGCATGTTCTCTCCTGTTTTTTAGCTGTTAGAAGGGTTACTATGCCATTGACTATATATTAGCATTAGGCTTTGGCAACTGCAGGAGTTATACTATGCTATAGCATACTATAATATATTAATATATTATACAGCATACTATACTACAGTATAGTTTTGAAACTCCTACCCTCTTAAAAGATCTCTTACTATCATCCTGAAAGTTTTGGTTTAAGTCAGAACAGTCAAAACATTTATTAAAATATATAAAAATAATTTATGAGAAAAAAGTTCTTAGTTCTACTGTAAGAAAATGACTGTAAAACCCTGCAAAACCAAAGAAATAAAGAGCATGTACAGTTCAGCACCCTGTTTGGCCTCACACAACTCTCACTGAGTGCAGGCACGGATTGTGTGTCGGCAGCTGAATGTGAAACTGGGTCCAGGAAAAGCCACTGTGCAAGTATGGAGGAAAAATAAAAAGAGCACAGAAAGATGATTAACAGCTTCTCCAAAAAATACACAGTAAGCTACAGAACAGAATGTCAGTTCCAGAAAAGATAAGAAGCCATTCCTTTTTGGTTACAACCGAAGTATAGTCTAAGATTTCAATCTAGCGTATAGTTGCAAAAGAGCCATATAAGGCAAGAGAGCAGAATTTGAACAAAAAGGCTCCCCTAAATAAATTTCTAAACATTTCACGAATGAAGGACTATTTAAGAAAAATGGAGTACTCCACATTTCAAGAGGCTTTTGCATCAAGACGCCATATATAAATAAGGTAAGATTAGGTTTTGAAAACTGGATTTAACCTTGCAGTTCTGATAATGGGTTTTCACATACTCACATGGTGCCCTGGCAGGGAACACATGCGGGCTGCATCCCCCGGGCTTCTCCGGCTTTGGCTTCTACATTAAGTACTCATTTGTTAATTTAGCTGTTACTGCCTTAATTGCTTTTGTTTTCTCAAGAAGTACAAATTCTGACTTGCTAAAAATAATAATAATTGTTACCCAGAAAGGAAAGCAGCATATATTAAAACACTTCTCATGGAAAGACATTGTCCCTCTGCAATGTGAAATGAGACATAGTGAGGGAAGCATTTCGTGAATGTTAATCCAGGTCCACTGAGCCTCAGTCCAATACCCATAGGTTTGCATACATCAGTTCCACTAAATTACGCTTTCATGCCCATCTATCTTAGGTAACAACGATTTTCTCTTCACCATTATACCGGTCTGGTGAAAGTTTTTTTAAATTTATGCAGATTTATTTTATATTCAAATTCTTTCTGTCATTTGTCTAATAAAATATAAAAAAATATTCTGCAGAGCATGCATGCAAAATAACATAAGAGCAATTTAGCATAACTTCTTCAAAAAGCTTGACAAACCATGCTAGGAACACTAAAATCAGAGACAGCAATAGGAGAGACTTTCATTTTCACTCCCCTTTAACGGTGAACCAAAGTGGTTTTCCTTATAAACAAAAACCTGAGGACATGAGCCTTTAACTCAACTTTCATACACTCTTCAAAAGACAATGTGCAAATGTGCTTAATAAATATGATTCCAGGGCCCTTATTTAATTTTTTAATACCTGCTGCAACTTGAATCTGGGGCATGTATTTATCCTGAAGCAGTAAGGGAGAGCGCACTAATGCCTCATACAATGTAAGGAATGCTGCTGTCTGCATAGTTTATGTATGAATGGGGGACACCAGCTCCTGCCTGGAAAGCAAAGATTGCAGAGCCCACGCCTTGGCCCATATATAAATGTTTGACCCTGAGACACGCTGAAACCTCAGGAAGTACTGGTGCGGTCAACGATGGCCACATTTCAAGTGCTCAGCATCCAGTGGGCAGCAGTCGCTGACCCACAGCTGGCTCAGCTCCTTTGAGAAGGGGTTCATTTAGTCCAGGCTTTGAGCAGCACTGGAAGAATGAGCACCGAGAGCCAGCACTGCAAGGAGATGCTTGTCGACCATGACAACTGAACTGTCATCCTGAAAAACTCTAATCGGCAGGCATTTCAGTATATCTTTTAGTGGTTGTCCCTACTTTCAAAAGACTCTCCATATCTACCCAGACAGAGCGTTTAATTAAAAAAAGGTGCACTACCATACTCAATTACTCCCTACAAATTCCTCTGAAACACAGCAAACAAGCCTGCCAGAGGATTTCTTGCCAGCTCTGTAAGAACCCATCGAACTCCAGGTCCCGACTCTGCTTCAGATGTTGCTCGCTGTCTTTTTACTTCTGAAAACCCAAGTTCACTTAGGTCTTTAAACAGCAATGGAAATTCGCCATGTTAGACCACAGCAGGCCACAGTCCTCTCTTTCAGCACATTTATTTCCCTGTCACATATGCCAAGGGTCATTGGGTAAAAAATTATCTTAGACACCCCACCCCCTCCAGCCCATCATGTTAAATATGGGAGTAATTTACAGACCAGACTTTGGGCTGGTTCTACAAAAGCAGCCCCTCAGCAGATGGATGTCAGTCTCATCGACTTGGCCACTGAGTGACAACCTTCTCCCCAAAACAGGAGTAGAAGGAAAAGGGAGAGAGCTAGAGAGAAAAAGGTGAAAAATTATTTGCTCCAGTATTAATAAACGCTTGTCCTCGTTTCATAAAATATACCTACATAAAACTTTTTTTTTCCTGGTTATATGCAACATTCAGCAGGGAAAAAATTATGCCGTTACATATTTTGCATGTTTCGAATCTCTAAGAGGATTTGAATAGAAATGCTAGACACCAGTACTGTTCTCCTTCCAGTTTACATCACTTTTCTTCACATACAGAAAAATCCCTCAGATGATCAATGACATTTGCTCAACATAGATATGACCCATCTCCCAGGGAGAAGGGTGCTAGACACAAGCTCTGCTAACGCTTACAAGGGCACATTCACACAGGTATGTACACGCAGCCAGAGAGCCTAGCCAGGGCTCAGCACTGTGCACACATCTATGGGCACAGACATATACTCTGAACATCCATTAACATCCATACAGGTCACGAGAGTACTGCTTAATGGATACAGATCCCTGAAGTGAGACTGAGATGTTATCACCCACAGGCAAAACAGGAATCCTTGAAGATCGTCTCTCCCTTGAGACTCCACAGCTTCACCCGACAAGCTCCCTAAGCACCTCTGGCTTTGCCAGGATTACCACCATTGGCTGGCCAGCAGCTCCTCTGGCCTACCATTAGCCCACCAGGTCCTTCTCCTCCTCCTGTCACCCCTCCTAACAGACACTGACAGAGATGAGGCACACACAAAACTCAGCAGCCCCCCAAATGAAAAAAATGCAGGTAGCTGGAAGTGGCTGGAGATTCTTTCCCTTCTTTTGATGGCCAGAAGAGCCACTGAGGGCATCAGAGGCCATGCCCAGCCCTGCCAGTCACCTCTGGCCAGCTCTCAGCCCTCCGTTTCTGCTAGCACATCTCCTTCTGCTGTGCGGCAGCTAATGGGTTTAGCTGAACATGGATTTTCTGGTTTAATTTTAAGTTGCTTTGGTTCCCTGGTCCAGCTCACCACATGGCTGGACAAACACTGCTTGCTGTAAGGAGGAGAAGGACAGAAACAGACACTGCACTTCCCTCACATTAAAGCAATTCTGGATCCAACCCCGCATTACGAGGATTCAGCTGTGCCTGCAGTCCAAGCACGGCCAGGCACACCAAATTTAAACTTCTCCCACTGAGCCAAGGCCATGCCCAGCTTTCTACTCAAGTTACCAAATATAGATGTAGGCAAACATTCAAAACAAAAAAGGAGATATTTTCATAGTACGTGATAGTTAACAAATAAAATTGTTCAGCTGTTAACACAGCAATTAAGAAACAGATGGGAAGAGAGGGTGGGGAAGACGAAGGCTGCTCGCAGAGGGAACGTGATGGGTTGTCTTGGGAGTTCCTCTGTGGAAACCACACTGAAACAATAAACCTCCAACAAGGCGAGCAGGATCGCTAGTCAGATCTCTGCTAACGTACAGAGACGAAGGGCCAAATTAATTCCTTGGGTAACCCCGGTGACTTCAAAGGAGTTAGCCCAGAGATGAATTTGGCTTAAGGAATTTTGAAATGGACCCTGACCAATTCTCCCTAAGTAGGATTCAGGTCTGTGGCTTCTTGTGTTACAAAACTGCCTTGGCTCTGTAATGTTATTATGTCCTTTATCAGCATTTTTATTCATATGGAATGACTAACGAACTCCAAACCAGTAGCACCACCTGATTAATATCAACCACTCTTCAAAGCATTTGTCTTAACACCAGGGGTTGTTGTTTTTTCAAGCTGGTGGGTCTCAGCACTGATGACTTCATTGTGTGGTCCGTCTGGTCAAATTTGCTGCTGAAATCCAGCCCTTCACAGCTGAAGGGTAATATTTTAAGTTAGTCATGAGCAGGGTTTGAATGCTAAACTTGACCTCTCCACCTTTTCCAGTGTATGTATTTCTGTGCTTCCTCTGCAGCCTCTGGATGCCCGTGTGCGGTTTTCTTCTACTGGCTGCCAGAGAGACAAGATTAACGTTGCCTTGTCACGTATTGATAGTCAGCAGTGAAACATAAACAGCCAAAAAGCTGTAATGAGTTCTACTTATTATCTTTATATAAAATGGGATTTATGGTGACTGATCACATTTCCAGCAGTCAAAAGATGCGTAAGAAGTGATTATACAGTCTAGTCTGACTGCTCCTCTCTGCTTCAGCTGTAATTACACTTTTCGGTGGCTTGGACTAAGCACACCATTTTTACACGTCTCTCCCCTAAATGCTCAAAAAGCAGCGTTTCTGCCAAAAACCACCTCTGCAGCCAGAAGTGTGACTTTAATACTCACAAATGCATTGAATAGTGCTGCACTGTTTAAGCAGTCCCAGTAACTTTAGTGGGGAGAAAGGTACTACTCAGCACGGGTAAGGGCATCGCTGTTAGGCCCATGAGCATCTAAACAGCCCTTATAATATGATCTATATTTTTTTTTTTCCAAGGTCTGAACAAAACCGCATTAATTCCAAAACCTCTGTCTTTTCCTCCTGAAGTTTTGCTGTGACAGTGTGGGTGGCTGAAAGAATTGTTTCAATCTGCTTTTTCTTCCATGTCACTTCTTTCATTGCAATTTTTCTACCTCTCTTACAGGATATTCTGTTTTTCATCAAATACAGACAGACTTTCAGACTGGGTTGCTAAAGCCCAGCCCGGCCACATTTTAGCAGAAGGAAATATATATTAAAATAAACGGTCTGAAGGTAATACCCCTTGTTAAGAACATCCATTCGTGGCTTAATTTCAAGTTTTATTATGCGCCTTTTACCATTCTGCTCATATAAACTCATTCAAATTCATAGCAAAAATCAGTGACTATCAGCAAAACAACCCAGGGAGCAAAAGGCATACAAAATACTCAGTTTCCATGCTCCAAGCATATGCAAGTAGGTAGTTTGTGTGACAAAGGATCAATTTGCTATCTTGTTAATAAATTCATTACCTCTGTCTCATTGCTTTCATTAAGGAAGTATATCTGGCTGCATTAAAGAAAGCATGATGAATATTTTATATATGATTTTGCTCATCATTTCAGAATTAAATGAAAATCAGTTCACAATGGAAGGCAAAACTGGAACTGAGGAAGACAGAAATTGCCATACTAAATCAGAGTCGAGGCACTATCGCTTCACAGCTGCACAGTCCAGCTGCTAAAGAGCCAGCTGCAAGACCTCCATCACAGACAGATGTGGGATAATCAGCCAGCATCCTGAGGCACAACTTGATCTCTAACAGATAAGAGATTGGATTAAGACAGATAATGGTTTACTGTATCTTCATGAACAGTAACCAGACACAGATTTACAGGGGAATGAGGAGGATTCACGGAGCAGGGAGAGCTTTAATCCCGCTCCTTGGGTATTTCTGTGTGTCCAAAAGCTTAGTGAAAGCAGGAAGAAAAGACAGACGTTTCCTTCCCCCTCCCCTCCAACTCAGGTTTGGAAGAAGCGTAAGAAGAGAGTGCATCCTATGAATATACCGATGTCTGGAAACTCACTACAGACTGAGGAGGGGGTATACAAACTACTATCTTACTCAGGGACATCTCTGTAAGACCTGTAGAGCCGCCTTCTCTCCACATGCTCTGAAATGCTGAAGGAAAATGAAAGGTATCTTCAGCAGTGAGCTGAAAAAACATTCTTCTCTTCCTGTCTCACTAAATCCATTATCTGAAATCATTGTCTAAATTACAGGCCTGCATAAATAAAAATTAACTGTAATTCTCACATACCTAACTAGGAAAACACACATGTGCCTCATTTCATGACTTAAGCTAATCATTTATCAGTTGCTGTAGTGCTGTTATCTACTATCTAAATGACATGGGGAATTACCACTATCAGTGTCCTAGTGCTGATATATTATCCCTATCAGGAGTAATTATTTGGTTTCACATGTAGAGTTTCAGTCAGTATCTGGGGTCTATGCCAATAGGCACTCAACATCAAATAAAAGGGCAGCCATGATATAAGCAGACCTTTATCGTTCTTGCGATAACTACCAGTAAATCTCTAAGACATTTGTGGCTCTTCTTTAGGACTTTTAGCAAAAGATTCTTTAGAAAATAAATAAAGAAAAAAAAAAGTCTTTCCAATGCTTATAAATTCCTGAAAAAAGCTGAGGCTTCTCTTTTCAACTACGTATCTAATAGTTTGTGGTCTTAGTAAACAAAATTAATAGCGATTCATTTCAAAACACTGAAGTGCCTTAGAGTTTTTCCTAGTGTCCAAAATGAACAAATATGCTAGCAAAGTTAATCATAATACTATAAAATAAACAGGAATTTCTTATGTGAAATACAAACTGAAATGCCTTCGAATTCTTCAATTCAATTACCTTGACCTTCTGCAACTCCTAAATTAGAGCTATCAATAAAATCTGTTTTCCCACAAATGCAGTCTTTCGCTATCATCTATTTTAAGAAGTTCTAGGGGACCAAAGTCAAACTTGGTTTAACCAAATCAAATTTGACAGCTGTAACTCGCCTCCAAAAGTCACAGGAAGTTCACCGAACAAGGGACTAAATCACACAAGTTTTTTTTGTTGGTTGTTGGTTTGGGTTTTTTTGCACAAGAACAGGTAAAATATTTTACCACTAACCGTCTTCTCACAAATAAGAAAGGTAATGATAAGACCTCTCTCAGGTTAGCTGAGGGAATAGGACTAGTATTGGATAAAGAAATCTGAATAAAACAGGAATATGATGCATCTGTGGAAAAGTTGCATTTCCAGTGTCTCAGAGCATTACCAGTCTGAATTTTAACTTTTTAGGCAAATTTATCTTGGGTGGCCATAAGGTATGGATGAGTCAAACCCTGGGGTCCCTGAGGGACCCAGCACAATTCAATTCAGCAACAACTCATTCTCACACAGAGATATTTTATTCAGGCTAGTAAAGAAATAGAGGAAACAACTCAGTTCAAAAGACTTACCTGCATTCAGGTTCAGTTTGATACATCCTGGTAAAACTACATGGCTGAATTGAATCCTGCTGAAAGGCAGACATTTCCACTAAAGGAACCAAGCTACAATGGCTCACCTTCAGACTCTTCTTTAGAAAAGTTATTTGTGCCTTCAATCTAATCAACTACGTGAATCACAATCTCAGCACTTCAGTTCCTTCACCCTGAGCATCCAACCTGTAATACAGCTGAGCAGGAAAAACATCAGATCAATTTTTAAGGCAAGTGGAAAGAAGCGGTGTGTGTATCTACACAAGTGGCCCCAAACAAGTCACCTGCCTATGCTAACCTATGCTAATGACGAGCTCTGAATTACCCTGGCACTTCATGTCCCTCAGTACCAGCAAAAGCTTATAAAGGAAAGCAAAACATTCAGGAAAAAGGTGATCATCAATCAAATGTCTCATTTCTCTAGTTATTTCATAATGGTAACAAAATTACCCTCTAGTAAAAGAAACATTTTGAAACAGTGTTTCAAAAGGAAAAATGTTTGGTAGAAAAGGACCTGGGGGTGTTGGTAAACAGCTGGCTGAACATGAGCCGGCAGTGTGCCCAGGTGGCCAAGAAGGCCAACAGCACCCTGGCTTGCATCAGGAATAGCGTGGCCAGCAGGAGTAGGGAAGTGATCGTGCCCCTGTACTCGGCACTGGTGAGGCCGCACCTCGAATACTGTGTTCAGTTTTGGGCCCCTCAGTACAAGAAGGACACTGAGGTGCTGGAGTGTGTCCAGAGAAGGGCAACGAAGCTGGTGAAGGGTCTAGAAAACAAGTCCTATGAGGAGCGCCTGAGAGAACTGGGGCTGTTTAGCCTGGAGAAGAGGAGGCTGAGGGGAGACCTTCTCGCTCTCTACAACTACCTGAAAGGAGGTTGTGGCGAGGTGGGGGTCAGTCTCTTCTCCCAAGTAACAAGTGATAGGACGAGAGGAGATGGCCTCAAGTTGCACCAGGGGAGGTTTAGATTGGACATCAGGAAAAATTTTTTCATCGAAAGGGTTGTCAAGCATTGGAACAGGCTGCCCAGGGAAGTGGTGGAGTCACCATCCCTGGGGGTATTTAAAGAACATGTAGATGTGGTGCTTAGGGACATGGTTTAGTGGTGGACTTGGCAGTGCTAGGTTTATGGTTGGACTCGATGATCTTAAGGGTCTCTTCCAACCTAAATGATTCTACAGTTCCATGAAAAAAAGAAGAAATTGAGTGAATTCAGGTACTCAAGCCATTAAAATGACACCTACTGCAAAATGAAGCTTCTTTTTCTCTACTTGAAAGGATTTGTAGGATACCCTCAGCCACAGTGAATACAAAAATAAAGTGAAACATCCCAGTGTTGGCCCTGTTACCTGACTTCAGGAAGGCAATCCAGACAAAAGAGAAAATGCAAGTCTCAGGAGCGTGCCACCTGTCTTTTACGTATTTGGTCCTCCAGGAGACAAGCACCATGTAATTCTCTCTCCAAGTCTGAAATGCTATCTAGGAGTTACATAATGCAATCCAAAGAGATAAAAATAAATCCTTTGATAAGCATGTAATGTAACTATCATTCTGGATCTTTTTCACACAGTTAGAAAACACATTAGGTTCTAGAGGCTATTTTATTGTATCTTAATCCTTATCAATCCCCTCCTCACCATTTATATTCTAATAAGACAATGGAAGTACTTACAGTTCCTTGAATTAGTAATTAAGAGCAGCATTCATACCAAGATCTTCAACATAGCACCATCTAAGCCAGTCTCAGTTTTTCTGTATCTATATTCTGCAGTACTATGAGTTAACATTTCAGCTCGTAGCATTTACACATTGCTACTCTCTGCTAGAAGTCTTCAGTCAGCTCCTCAAGAGGGTCAGATGCTCAAATGTAACTCTCTTTACAAACTCATTCACTGCACGTAAGTAAAATTTAAATAAATATTTGACAGGCAAGTTTCATTAGTTGCTTCCACTGAATGCTCAGCAGGATCACAAGAGCACTATATCCAGAAAACTGAAAGTTAAGAATTTAGTGACACAGAAATAAGGGGGCCCGGCGGAGAGAGATTGGCTGGGAGAAGACAGAAAAATGAAGTATAGCTTATATCCCATATGATTTACACATACGTTTTACTACCAGCAAAACAGTACTCTGCTCTGGAAAGATTTATTAATACCAACTTTTAGATTTTTACATTGCAAAATACACAACTGTGCTCTAAAATAGGTAAATATTACTTTTTAAGTTCCTAGTCATTAGTGAAACATGATAAATTTAACATTATACCAAGCTCTGAGAACTCCATAATGTTAAGATTTAGAGGGACAGACTTTTAACAGTGTTAAGGAAATACTTTTACTGAGGAATCTCTTCTCCGGGAATTCAATCTTTCAAGTAACATACGTCAAAAGGTAGGGGTGTATGGTTATGTTATAAATAATGACGGTATCACTTAACAAGTGATACATTTTTCCATGATACCTAATCAGCAGTTCCACAAATCTGACAAAAACAGAGTGGCTGCTACCGAAACATGATTTATATTCAGGCTTTACCTGAGTACAATTGTTTCGTGATCTATTAAAGCATGTGCTTCTGTGCATATGTATATGCAATTATGTAGGTTGTGCTCTATGTATGTATATATGTGCATGCACACACATTTTGTTAGGAATAAATCATATACATTTCAGAGTAAAATTAAGTGTGTGTGGGGGGGTTGTTTTGGATTTTTTACGATGGTTGGTTGCTTGCTTCTAAAGCTAAAAGAGACGGCAGGATACTGGGCCTAGTCATGACTGGAATATCCGGCAATTAAACCCTCATATAGAATAAACCATATAATACACTATTCCAGTTAATCTTTCCTAATACAACAAGTAGTCTCCAAAAACTCTGAATAATATATGCTGAACAAAACAATGCAAACGAAATGAGATTCCCTAATATGATGTAAACTCTCTCTTCTTTTCAGGTGAAATATTTTAATGTGAATGTTGTTCCTGTTGGAATTTGCCAGCTATTAATTATTTTACCACTTTTTTTCCTTAATTGTAAGCAAGATCTAAGATTGCTTAAGCAGCAGAATACTGATGCCCTGGTACTATTAACACCTACATAAATCTGGGAAGAGGAAGGATGAAGATCATCTTATCAGTTTGTAACAGAAGGAGAAATAAATCTCGAATTTTTAGGAACTGTATCACCTGGTCAAACATGGAATGAAAAATGAAAATATAGCACAATATTTCAGATACTCTTTAAGGAAGTCCTTATTTTGCAGCTCTTGTAATACATGACTTTTTGGTACCATTTTCATCATTCTTCCTCTGAAAAATTCTTCTTTCCATTCAGCAAAATTCCTGATGGCCCAAAGAGATAAGTGATGCTACTCACCTTTTTCACTCCAATCTGTACATCTATACAGATTCAAAGCACATTTTGATGGCTTCTTATGAAGGAAAACAATACCTGTAATTTCTGATATTTCTGCAAAAGAAATATTTGTTGTGTAGTCGCTGGCCTATGTCTAAGCTGCACCTGATTCTCTAGCCATCTATTCACAAAATCTTTTCTTCCATAGACTGGGGCTAACACATCACAAGTTTTGATTTTTTTTTTTCTGCCTGGGGTAGTAAGCATGATTCAGATTTTTAAAGATCGAGCATGTGACTACACTTGCTCACAACACTTAAATATCAATACACAGATAACTATCCAGGCTGTAGATGATGACATTTTTTGTCCTTTGAGGGATTTCCACAAGCATTAAAATTCAACGTCTGTCTTTCAATGTAGAGATGTTTTAGGTTTCTTTTGTGGGGGGATGCAACAGATGAGAGCTGTTTCAGTTTTAGCTACTGCTAAGAGGCAGTACTACTATTACTGGTGATGAAACAACACACTGAAATACACTAAAATACAGGTATTAACTTTTTAGTATGTAATTTGCATCTGTTATTCCTATTTCTCTAAGAAGTCTCCCCTATGATGGCTTACTTCTCTCTATGGTTCCCCTTGATGCTTGCCTTTGTTTCCCTGCCACTGTACTTGATCTACTTGATTCCCTCTGCACTAAGTATATCCCACAGCACGCGCTGGAAGAAGAGGACGTTTCTCGGTCTCTTTTCCAATTCATCTGCCACAGCTGGTGGTGTTAGCACCACCACCGTTGAGGGAAGAAGCAGAATTCGCTGCACCTACGTCTCAAACTACCATCAAACGCAGATCCCAAATCAATCGTCCTGACAGCTGCTTCTGCAATTGATTCCATAACAAAAAAGCCAGATCAAATAATAAAACAAATTTCCTAACTCCTTGATCATCAGATTCACCTCCACGGGTGGGTCCTCCTGGTTGGCAGGACTCAATCTTTCCACATGAATTTCTTATTTGTGTGGTACTCAGGGCTTAAACCATGCAGTGAGATTTACTATATATAGAAATAATAGCCATGATTTTTAAGTGTGTAGGGAAAGGGAAACAAAAGGTCAAACATGGAAAGGCTCTATAACAACAAAAATGAAACTACATGAATCCCTAGGCTGTAAGTTTAAAATCCCTCTCCCAAAACGTAAAATAGAAAACTTGACCAAAGCTAAGTGAACCAACACCACCAGGCTGCGCATAAGTGAGAGATGTAGTAAGCCACTGAATTTTTCTGATCTAACTATTATACGACATATGGAAAGGGATGGTGTTTGCTTGAATTTCTGCAAGGTAGATAACACACTTCAAGTTCAAAAGTAACCTTTATAGGGCAAACATAGGAGGTATGTGTACTTCAGAAAGACCTATGCAAATATTGTCTACTGTAACATAAAAACAGGTGTGTGCTCCACTTCAGGAGGACTCGAATGGACACGGGAATTCATAGATTTTTTTTTTTCAGTGCTGAACAATACCTACATTTGATTTTGTGTTGTAATAGTTACAGAATAATAGCAAAATTAAATATATCTGTTAACCAAATGAAAGTCAAACAAAATAGTAAAAGCTATATCATATAGTATCAGATCATTCCTTGTTCCCAAAAAGCTTATTCATCTGCTACTGGACCCTTATGTCACCATACATTAAAAATCAATGACAAGTAAGAATAGTTTGGCTCCATTCAAGAACCAAGTGGGATGGCAGCTGAGTTCACTCAGAAGGAGCTGAAGTGGAAAGCAGTAACAATTAACAAAATGAATGAAACCTACACCAGTTTCTGTAAGCATAATGATTATTTAAAACACATATATTGACGTAAAGCACAAAAAAAAGTGAACATAATGAACAAAAAGAGTTCATGTCACATTCATTATTTAGCAACGCTGACATTATTCCTTTATTAAGGAATAAGAGATTACACCCCAGCTCCACTGCAATTCCAACAGTAAGGATCTGCATTTATTTCTAGCAGACCTTAAGTATACTCTTCAGTAAAATTTGCTTTCTTTTGCTGCTCATATTTCAGAGTCCTCATGACATAAAATGCATTCAAGCAGCAGAATTGTTGGTTTGTGGTCAGAACACTAGTGCACATTTTGATAGCTTGTTTGTTGTTTCAGCAATTTTGTCTCCTTTTTTATTTCTTAATGATATAATACTACAACCATGAAAATTGAAAGTATTATAATTTTCAGACACTTTACCTAACTAAACTTCTTAGGAGGGACTTAAACAGACTAACAGCAAGTTATTTTAAAACGGGATTAATTTTGCACAGATCTGGATAAAGTAATTTTCCAAAAGAAATTCGTTACCTTGATAGAGAATCTTTGCAAGGAATAAAATAATTACAGTCTAAAGATAAAATCAGTGGAAAGCAATAACAAAAAGTTGGCCAGAAAAACTACCCAACACAGGTGCGCTGCCATAATCAGCGCATGTTATTGTAGTGCTGGTATGCGGTTGGTTGTGGTCAGGTGAAAACAGAGGAATGCGGATTAAGGCAATTGTAGATCAGAATTCCACTTTGTATTAAGTAAACTTCTGTTAGCACCACCGGACAAACATCTCAGTCATCTCGCCCCTCACGTGCTCAAGAAAAAAAATTCCTCTAGCTCCTGTGTTCGAGACTGCAGCCGTAAAGGACCCTTGGCCAGAGAAAATTCAATGATCGGAACTGATCTTCTTGTGATTTCAGCAACATCGGTGACTCCCAGGTGATGCTGGTTAGCCCTGGAGCGCTCTCCTACCCTGCAAGCTCAACAGGCATGAGGAATTAATACATTTTCAGCTGCTGGAGTACCATGAACAAAAAGTGGCTCTAGATTTGACACTCGGTGATGTTTTATCAACCAAACTTTCTTTTCAGTTACATTAACTGAAAGAAAAATTAACTGGCAATGCCAGGGATGAAGGGCATCCTCCCTACCCCCTGCAGCTGGGGAGCTGGAGGTCCAGAGCTTCACACCCAGCCCGCCTGGCTGGACACCTGTATTTGGCTTTCCTTTCCATGTTGCATCCAGCATACTTACAAGCAGCTCTTCCATTTTGTTTTGCTCTTTTAAGATACCCAGTAACATTTAGGAGATTTGCGCTGTTAGTTTTTCAGGACTAGACCAGAAAAGGTTAATGAAATGGCTGAAACATGTCACCTATATATGTGTAAATGGAAAGAGCAGCTACGAGCCAGGTTTCTGTACAGGTCTTTATCTGCACGTTTGACAGTTGACTAGAAACTTGGATTCAGTCCTGGGCTGATTAAAAAAAAAAAAAAAAAAAAAATTAAAAATATCTGAGACCCCTCTAAAGTTTCCCTGGACTCACAGACCTCCAATATTTCCTTCAGTCTCCTGTCACTCTCCTGGCCCCTTCCAAAATGCCTGAAGGCCTTCTGGCACATGGTCAACAACCTCAGACTCTGCAGGCCTCCTGGACTGTTCACCTGGTCTTCCTGTGCACTTCTCAAAGACTGAGCCTTAATTTAAAAGCTCTTTTTTCCTTCAATTTTCTATTCTCAGCCAGCTACTTCTCTCCCTGTGCTTCAAAGGAACTAGATTTTTTTTCCCCTCTGACTCAAAAGTGGAGTTGCATGAAATTTCTAAGGTGAACTGGCAGTTACCCGTACCTTCATCGGACCCTCACAATTCACTAATTTTACACAGCTTTACTGGTTCAATTTGTTTTGATTTCCTAACTGCATTTTCCTTTACATGCAGTTGGATTGCAAAACCAGTCGGCTTTTGCAAGCCAAGTAGCAACACCAGTCCCAACACTGCTTCACTTGCTTTTGCCTCGGGAGACTTGGTGGAAACGTTAAGCATCCCACACCAGCAAACAGAAAATGCTCCCAGTGCATGGACGCATCTTCAATACTACACAGATATGGGATTTTTGATACTCTTTGGCACCACGACAAGCCTTTGACATGGTTGCCTTCCTTCTTTTGTAAGACCACATTAAATCCTGATAAGCAGCAAGTCCGAGAGAAAACATGCATCATTGAATTGTATTTCTCCCACTTAAGCAATTCAAGTATATTAGTTTCAGAGGACAATATCTGGACACAAATGAAAATGAACTAATAAGTAGACTCGAAGGCAAACTCAGAGATAAATTTTAATTTCACTGCAGTCAAAATTCAACGAGATGTTGAATGGCAGGAATGAAGAAGAGATTGCCTTGGCTGCATCTCAGTCATGCAAAAAAAAAAAAAAAGACAACTCTTTGAAATGTGGTCAGAAATAAACAGTAGGGATTGGTTCAAACACTGAAACTTGAATCAAAATTTCTTGTTCTGCTTTGAAATACAAGAAAGAGCAGATTCACTTTAAGTTGGTCCTAAATTTCAGCAACAGAAAGAAATATCACTTTCCAAAAGCATCTGACAAAATCGTAACATAAATCCAAGTGTGACAAAGAACACTCCTCCCTCTTCTTTTCCATCTTTGTCTTCGTGAGCAGTAAATGCAGAGCAATGCCAACAGCTGGAGCAGTGAGTGATTAACTTCAGCAGGAGAATAATGCTGCCCCAACCCTGCACTGTACAGTTTACAGCTTTCTGCCTGTCTAGACTCAAGGGAGTGTAAGATTTATCATAGATTAATAAAGCTTCTGCTAAATCTGGCATCCTTGCAGCTCAGCCACACAACACCAAGTTGTCAGAAGAACATTCCCACACTTACAGCCCCTGCTTTCTCTCTGAATATGTGTTAACTTTGAGACCAGCAACGAGCTGCAGCATCTTAGTCTCATTTGGGATAAAAATACTTGACAGTGAAGGTATTCAACATCTTCAAAGCTAGCCGTTGCCCACTGCTGTCAAACTCTGCTGCTCAGAAAATTGTGCTGTCCAGAAATCTTAATTTTTTTTAAAAATCAAAGCATTTTAAAATTAGTAAATTATAGATTATTTTACTTCCTATTTAATTTCAAGTCTTAGGAGACATTTGGAAACATTTTCACATGAGCCTCCAAGACCCTGACAGTTAAAAATTTCCTTCCATAAAAATTTACCCCAAATCCTCACCCAATCATCTTGCTCCTGAGACTGGTTTCACTAAAAGCAGCAAGCTTTATTAAAGGACTTGTTAATATTACCAACACCGCATATCAGTCAACTATTCTTGGCTCTTCTAGGAAGAGAATTGGGATGCTGGCCAGACCCAGGGCATGCCTGGTCTCACACCCTCCCTCAGGCTGGAGTCAGCAGTAGCTGCAGGAGGGCAAGGTGCGAGGTCTGCGGCACTTGTGCAACACCCAGGGTTCTACCCCACCACCCTCTCCTCTCAGCTTGGATGAAGGCGCATTGCTTTAGAGTCTCATGGAGACCCTAATTAATAGCTCTATTGATAATTAAAAATACCTCCCCTAGTGAAAGAGCAACAAGTCGGTAGGAAATTGCAACCTATTGTGAAAGAACTATTTAATGTGAAGTAATGAACCTTCCTGAGACTTTACAACGAGTTGAGCATCTTTAATGCTGAGTTTTGCTCTACTCCTCAATACTATAGTATCATTTTTTTTTTTCTTAGACACAAGCTTCCCCCACAGAGCACAGCCTGAGGGGAGAAAATAATAAAAGAAAAAGAATGCAAAAGAGAAGAAGAGCAAAAAGTGCCAAATGTGTATTGGCTGCTTCTGACAAATGTATTATTTTCTGTGCATTACGCTAAGTACTGTTCAGCACATTTCGGAGCTGCTGAGATACGGAGGAATTGTCTGTAGCAGAAAGTACTTTCTATTTGTGTTACACGGTCTATATTATATAGAGCTACTTGTTTTCAAAGGAACAAATGGCAATGCTTACTTGGCGTGGAGGTGGTACACGTACAACTACAGCTCCCTGTTTTCCCCAGAACAAAAAACTTCTATCACCCATCTCCGGAGTGCCGCAGCTGAACGGGGGCAATCCCAACTACACACTAAAGCCCCTGGGCCAGGGGCAAGGACTGTACCCTGACTTGCTTCCCATCAATAACACTTCAATCCAGGAATAGTTCCTAATAACAAGTCAGATATCCATGACATGCATTTGCAGAGTTTAAGTCAATAAACTTGGAGAAGTTTCTTTTGTCCTGTTTGCTGCAATTTCCAGAAGAGTTAGAAATTAGAAAAAGATGAGATAGATTCAAATTTCACTCACACCCTTGAAAGTCCGGCACTATTAAAGTCAGTCTTCTGGTTCTGCAAATTCTGGTTAATTACTCCAGTAGAAATGGCAGCAAATCTTGCTTTAGGTGTCTTGACTGCTTGGTCAAACACACAAGAGATTTCTGAATGCAAAACTCAGTATTCAACAATAGCACCAAACTATCCATCTTTAGCAACTGGTGGATGGTCAAGAGGAAGAGGCCCACCCACTACACTGAACAGCAAAAGTGAAAAATAGGTACCACCCAGCCAAAAGAAAAGCTTCACACATTACGAAACAAAACACGGTATGTGAAGAACATACATGCAGAAAACAAAGAAAACCAACCCTCAAACCCAGGACTGAAACCACAATCTATTGATGCACAGCAGTTGCAAAATTACTACATGTAAGGAAAACCTCCCCAAGTGTGTTAACAGCCTGATTGACAGCTGCCACCAGACTTCTGGCTCTACCAGCTACGGCTCAGATGTGGTAGTTCAGCTCTCCTTTCAACATCTTACCATGTAACAAGAGAACGACATACGTGCTCAAATGAAATGGGAATATAACAAGAAGGCTGTCAGACAGCAGCCATGGAAGTTGAAGCACGGGGGTGATTAGAAGTAAAGGGGAAAGAATATGGAAATTAACACTGAGCTGCATGACATGGACCTCATAAATACATAAAATAATAAGCCCATAAATAAATACCATAAAATAATAAGCCCATAGATACCATAAAAACTGCTTGCAAGTAAATATTCAGGAAAGCACAAACAAATAAGCTCTATCAAAAATTGAAAAAATAAAACAATGCACTATGAATACCAGTGGTTTTATCTTTATTTTTAAGAAAAAAGCATTCCAAATTTACCCAACTTCAGTGGAAAAGCAATTTTCTCCAGGCTTCTATATACTACATTCTCTTTGCTTCTTTTGTTTCCATCCTTTCTAACGAACATACATGCCATACTGGGCAACTAACACCAACGCTGAGCACGGATCTATCTGTTTTGGCTAAGACGTCAATGTATTCCACTAAAGCTTAACCTGACACAAATGCAGTTATTTCTCTATAATCTATACTACTTTGATCCATTTTAGCTCTACGAAAAAAAAAAAAAAAAAAAAGTCAAAGAAATACCTGCTTTATATTGATTTAAATGGCAAGTCAAGTCTGCTAGGAAATCAACTTTTCATATCATTTCATAGCTTGTTATATATTAAAAAAAAACCCAAAACCCCAAACCAAAACATAAAAAAACCCCAACCAACCAACGAAACCCTGATGATTTTCATTAAGTGGCATTCTGACACACATACTTGACTCATTCCAGGCAGAGAAAAAGCTTTTGCAAGGAAATATCAAGTAGAATATTTATTAGCCTTCTTCAATTTGCAAATTTCCCAAGCTCCCACATTTTGTAATGTCAGGAAATTGCTACTATAAACAGCCTAAATCTGCCAAGAAAATAAACGTAACTGAGGCCAACTAAAGGAGGGCCAGGCTTCTCCCCCCTCATTCCCTACCCCTCTGGAGGTTCCTGCCACAAGGACAACCTGTCACGGGGACAGATTGACCATAAACACTACCTTGCCAGAAGCAGGGCTGGGGGCTACAGCGAGCTCACCTCCCGCTCGCCAGCACCCAGAGAGAGCTGTGAGGAGGAGGTGCCGGCAGCAGCCGTGGGCTGGGACGGGGTGGGCGCCCACAGCCCAGGGAGCCAGAGCCCCGGGCTGGGTATGACTGGAGGCCAGGGGCTTGTGAGCCCCGCCAGCCAGGAGCCTCTTGCTCACCTGGAAGGCCACAGAGTTTCCCAAGTACTTCCTTTGCAGCTTTTTATCAGCCCATACATGAGCTTTGATTCTTAAATGTCAGATACAACGTTACTTTGATTATCTTAAAGACAAGAAAAAAAAAGATTCTGCTTTTTTTTTTTTTTTTTAAATTATTTTTATTTTTAGCTAAATTCACCTCTAGCTCCAGGTAGAGTTGAGAAGAACTCCCAACCATTTCACAGTGGCTTCTTCAAAACTTCAAAGCACATAACACTCAGTGGCTTTATTTACTTAATAGTTCAAAGTTCCATTTCATATCAACATTGCCTGAGACAATTCCTTTCATTATTTTTAAGAAAAGCTAAAGATGGAAACTTTTCATGTAGCCCCCATTTAGATTATTGTGGCAAGGAATGGCATTTCCACCACCCCGCTAACACAGGCTCTTTGTTAAAACGTGGCCAGACAAAGGGAACGCAACAGAGTGCCCATTGACTCCTCGCCGGAGCTAGTCAGGCTGGAAGCAACGTTTGACTGGTTGGGCAGAGTTTTCTGCAAAGACAAGACGCTTGTAACGTGCCAAGCGCCTCTCACACAAAAGCCGCTATTTTACAATGCCAATCAGCACTCCCATTTTTTCTTCCTCAAGGATCCTAAGTCAGGCCAACATTTACGCTTACCAGAGGAGACCAAAGACTATTCATTTCTTTTGGAGGCAATTACCCTAAAATATGTTCTCCAAAAGAAATCTGCTGTAAGGCAACTGGAAGGGTCCCAGGGAGCTGGCTGTGCTACCACCCACAAGGGACAGCAAAAGCTGATACAGAAGATCAGAGCAGGGACTGGGACTCAAAACAACATCTATGCCATAATACATATTTTTTTCAAACGCTCAGTCATGGAAACTGAAAAGATCCTTGAATCAGAAATTTTAGAAAGCTTTCCCTCAAACAAAAAAACTTGGGGGTGGGTAAAACAGTCTTTGGGTGAAATGATATTAAGGCCTCTTAGTTATAAATAGGTTTAGAGATGCTGGTTTATACAAATGTAAGCAGCAACTTGATTGAAGTCTCATTTGTTCCTGCCTTGAGCTTTGCCTAGAATGATCACATCCAACACATCTTAGGGAAATCATATTTCATCTTCAAATGCCTTTACAAACACCAGCAGATCCTTCTACCAACAACGGAAAGCCAACATCAACATGCATAAATTCACAGCAACTCAGACACACCAACACAGTGCATTGCTTTAGGACTTGCTAACGCATTTTCTTTTCCTATTCCTCATTTCTCTCTTTTCCCATTCGCTGGTTTCACCTTCTCTATTTCCTACCCTCCCCTGGCTGTGCAGTTTGCTACCACTGGCATCCCCCGGGCAGGGAGGGAAGTGCTTGGGAGGCAGGTGGATGGACAAGCCACACGCAAGATCTGAAGCCAACTTGCTCGCAGAGCCTTGGCTTTCCCCCATGGGCAGCCCCATCACCACATGGCCACTCTTACAGCTGTTGCACTGTTTCTCGTTTCACCTCATCCTCTTCCATATCACCTTGGTATCTTTGGCGCTTTCCCACCACCCTTCTCTTGCAGTCTGATTTAAAGCTTCCTGAAGTCCCTAAAACCAGCATCCACTGACATCGGTGATTTAGAGGCTCAGCTATGCTTTCAAAGAGGAACATATTTGCCTTCTTATTTACAGGTTTCACAAATAACTCTAAAAGCACTGTGTACTGATTTACATTGCACCTTTCACAGCTCTTTATAACTAAATCTACATTTCTCTGTCCCAACTTCTATCCTCATTCTGTAGAGGCTGCCATGAAAAAGCTCTGTAAGTAACAGAACAGACCACAGTCATCTACAATGCTCTATGTTATATCAGAAAGGAGACAACATAGCTGCAAAACTTTCATCCGCAGTAGAACTAGCTGCAGGGAACTATACAGAAAGTGGAAAATAAGAGCAAAGGACACATAGCAGATTCACAAAGGAAGACACCGGAAAAAGTTAAGCAATGTGCAAGAGCAACACAAAAGCAGGTAGCTGGACAAAGTACGCAGCTGCATGCAAGACAGGATCACCTTTGAGAAATTTCTCCAAGAAACTGGAACTCCACAAAATTCATCTACAGTTTAATAGAATACATAATGAAAAATAAAACTTAAAAAGGGATTTCATTCCCACGGAGAAAAAACAATAAAGGTTTTCTCCACAACATCCCCAAAAGAACAAAGAGTTTTATTAAATCAGAAGTGCCTGCCAAGTTATAAGATTTCTAAAAAGAGGGGAATTTAAAAAAAAGTTTTAAAATAAGAAAAGGCGGCAATTTGTTTTAAAACATGAATCCAGCTGGCTTAGCATCTGATTGAAAGAAAATTACAGATGACAGTAAACATCATGGGTAAAAATAAAGAGTAATCAGAGCCCCTCTAAAAAGGAAAAAAAAGTCAAACCAAACAGGCTATCCATCAAACCAATAATTCTGAGCCACTTCCATGCCAGCTGTAATTGCCACATTGCAAAATACATTTCTCTTAAAGACACTCAACTTCTTTGTGAAGTGTGCCAAATAACTACTGGAAAGCAGAAAGAGCAAAACGGGATCGTCAAGAAAGTAAGTTAAAAGTATCATTGTAAAAAGAAGTATTATCTTGTGGAATTCAAAAAATATACCACATCAATGTTAAATGTCACAGCAAAAAATGACACAGGACTGTACTGTCTCTTTCAATGCTGAAAACACGTAAAAATGCCCTAAGTCAAATGTCAAGCTTACATCAAAAACTAATGACAATATTCAAACCTGAATACGCTCCGTCGGCTTTTAGCATGGACAAGTCTTCAGTAAGCACCATGTGCAGTCATCTGGGGGTGGAGAACTGAATCCATACAGTACCAACTAACTCTACGGTTCCCTCTCCTGCTAAGTTTCACTCAGGCATCCTAAATTAGATCAGAATCACAGAAATCAATATAAACATGAAGAAGTTTTCTTTCTTTTTAGAAAGAAGTGTATGGTGCACAAGCAGGCTGAAAGGGCACACACTGCATTGTATATTTTAGCTATGTAGCATTAGAATCGTACAGCACCAAGTTAAATTTTTTGAACCAAATTAAGACAGAATAGAAATTAAACAGTCAGGAGTCAGCAGCCAGCACTTCTTGGGATGTATACAGTATACAGCTTAATTTCATATGACCAATGGCTGATTTTCTGTATGCTATTATCAGATAACATAAAGATATGCATTAACACGTGGCCTGCAAAAGGGTGTTCAAAAGGCTTCACTGGCCCTTAGCAAAGGAGCCAGTTCCCTGCTCCTGGCCTATGCCACATGGCAATAACCCATGCAAGTGTCAACAACTACCTGTCAGCAAAGCTGGAGAAAGAATTTCATGCTCCAAGTAACGTACATACTCCACACAAGTTTCTAGAATACAAATTATGCGAAAAAACAAAATAAAGCACATAAACAGATATATCCCATTAGGTTCAAGTTAGATTTGATATGCCTTATATTATATAAATACTTACTGGACATTTAATCCTCTTTCCCCTGCCCCTAATCTGTCCACTTCTCCTCTGCCCTGACCTGCCCACAGTATCAAGTTTACAAACGAACTTTAGTGCACTCTTCAGAGTCCATTCCCCTTTTGGGCAAGGATAAGTAAAATACATCAGGTTTGCCTAGAAAGATGCCCTTCTCATAACAGCTTTTAAAAAACCTCTTCTACTGCCAAGATTTTGTTCCTTCTCTACAAACTGCTCCTGGCTTCTCCTTCTAGAAAGGAGAGGGATGAGATGGGGTAAAATTAAAAGGGGCAGAAATAAAAGGGGGCAGAAGAAAAGAACGGTGCTGGTACAAAACTCCCCAATAAGATCTTCCACCCAACCCCTGTATCAAAAGCCTGGTATCAGTCACTTGTTCTGCAACCATCACCATTCTCAGACTTCCAGGGGTACATCATTTCGTTTCTACAAAACCTGCAACAAAGAGTTTAGCGTTGAAGTGTTATAATGGCTTAATCATGCTTACGCAGATTAGGTACACAACATGTAGATAACACATACGCAGAAGACTGCACCTCAAGATTAAGATCTAGATTTTCCATCTCTTATGTCTGAGGTGCTCAAACTCTGGGTTTGGAAAAGCCTATCGAAGGGAAACAGCTTCAGATCTCAGAACTGGGCTCACGTTCTCATGGTGGTGAATGTCTCCAGCATTTTAGCTGGGACACGTCCTCGGCTGTAAATGAAACAGCTGGAATTAATCAGTGTCTCGTCATATACAAGCCTTCATCTGCACGGAGGAGAAGGAAAAAAAAAACCCAAACGTGCAGGAAATCCAGCTTTTGTGTTTGTTCGCAGGGCAGATAAAACGAGCTGTCATCCTTTCTCACAGCAGGAAAAAGTAAGGACAACTCAGATGAAAGCGCTGATAGGCCTGGTGGCGGGCGCCGGGTGATGCGACTCTGAAAGCACCGTACGTTCGCAGAAGACCGAAATAAAACATTGTTTAACACCAGGTATACTTACAATAATTAAATACAAGCAGTTTACCCAGCACTGCTCAGCTCCAGAGAATTAGTTCATTCCTTTATTTTATACACTATCGTAAAAGAATAACTATGAAAACAAGAAAATAAAAAGCTCGCTGTTTTACCGATGTACTCTCTCATTCTTTGTATTATTTTATGTGTTAGTGACCAGGAATCACCTACAGGCTGAATTGCCCTTTTGAGCCACCATCAAAATTATCCACATGTCACACTACTTGTGCAGACAGAGCAGTCCTGTGCTGCAGTGCCAGCACAGTTTAAAACATAACCAAAAATGGATTCAAACCAAGTAAAAACATCCCAGAGCATTAGCTCACAATGCAACGTTTTCTGAGCTAGCCAGACTTTACATGGACTTTTTAGTCAGTCATCTGAGGAAGTTTAGTTTCTGTTGCTAGAAAGCTTTGAGAAGAATATTCATCACTGATGAATACATGGTTTGGGGCCAGGTGGCATGTGGAAGCCTGCACGAGGAAATTGGGCTTTTACCTCGTGAGATGAAATGAGAAAGGAATGACTTAGATACCAGAAAGTGTCAAAGGTTATAAAAAAACCCCAAAAAACAGTACATTGACATGTTAAAAAAATGTTGCATTAAAACTCAAACTAAAATTTCTCAGAAGATTAAAAATTACTAACAATTTCCATTCTATATAAGCAGCACATTGTAGACTATTTTAGTTCCTTTTTGAGGTTTTTGCTCAGTTTAGGCAGATCAAAACTTGAAATCGTTCATTTCAAAAAGCAAACAAAAAACCAATATATGAACTTATGCTCCCACCCAAAGCTGAGATCTCCAGTAGAAACCCGTGATTCCATGAGCTGGGATTTTAGGAACTTCAGTTCCTCAACATTTCTGACTAAAAGACAAGAAAGAGGAGGAGAGAAATTTTTAAACTTTAAAAAAAATACATCAAAACAAAACAAAAAAGCGTAAAGGAAAATTGCTACCAAAATTGTCAAGGAATGAGAGGAACTGAACTTTCAAAATGCAAGAGCGCTTGACTGACCTGGGTCACAAATTACTGTCCCCAAATACTCTTTCCTCTTCAAACTAAACAATGCCTTCACAAACAAAAGATGACCAGTAATTTCAGCTGGCTTAAAAGGGAAGTTAAACCACAATGAGCTTTTTTCTTTTTTTTTTTTTTGTTAAGCAAAGAGAAAGAAAACCAACAGAAATATAAGATTAAATATATGAATTTTGGGCTCCTTTGTAATCCAGACTTGATTCACTTCTGCAAGAAACAGGGACCTTTTACAAAGAAATATAGACAGTGACTATAAGACAAGAAGTTCCACACACAGAAACTCTTCCTATTACCTTTAATATATTAAAAAACAAAAGGCTGCAGTGCTGAGGTGCCCATTATAATGTCTCCCGTGTCTTCTGGCACATAAATGAATCACCAGAGATAAGGGATGACCCTTCTCCTTCCTGTCCTTCAAAGCTGAGGCACAGCAACGTTCACCAAAACTCCAGGCACGACAGGTACTGATGCTGTTAAGCCCCTATCGCCTTCTGCTTCGCTGTAAACGTGGGCCCGATGACTGAGGCGCTATCAAGAAGTGCAGTATCACTCAATTATAAGCTCTGCATCTTGTCTGTACTGCTTAAAGGTAAAACTTGTCAAATCTATGATTTCTGGCAACAATCAGATGTGCTACTTTGACAGCCAACATGTAACACTATAAGCCAGTTTTGATCCAAAATGTGTATTACCCCAACTGTACAAAAACTTACAAGACCACAACTAATAAAGTGTAACCAATAAAGTGTAAGTACCCACTACTGCAAATGCTTTATGTCATTACAAATCATAGAGTTAAGACATTGATCCTCACAAGATCTTCTCCAGGGAGACACAACCACATCTTTGCCTGACAGCATCTACAGAAGACAACTATGCAAGGACCATGCTTTCTGAAGAAAGGCAGAAAGCAGTCACTCTGAGGTTTATTCTGTGGAGCCCTCTACAAAAAGCCAGTATTTGCAATCTTGAGCTTCATCCACGTGTAAGTATTTAGAATATAAATGCATCTTTGGTGGATGCTTCACTGTAACTGCTGATGTATAGACTCTGCAGGCAGTCTGTCTTGAGTATGTCCAAGCTCAGCAGCATGGCAGGGTCAAACACCCTCCTCCTTGACCCCTGGACAACAGCAGTTAAAAAGCAAACAGAGATAAACAGCTTCAAAACCCATTTGAGAGTCCTGCCCTTTCCTCCCCAGGCTGGGGAGCGTTGGGCAAGGGCAGCTCCTGCCTCCAGTCAGCTGGACATCCTGCAGGGCTGGGGCTGCTGCCAGCCAGGGCACACAACACTGTCCACCCCGACACCGCTCCGCTCCTCCAGACTCCCCCACCACCCAACATGGAGCGGTACCAGAAGGGATGGGTAGGACAACCGCTCTGTTTCAATCCCATCCATCCTCATCATCTTTCAATCCCGTAAGAAGGAATTTGCAGCAGATAGAGCTGCAGCTCTAAGGGCAAACGTGGTTTTCAGAGTGGAGATCAAACACACAGACTGCTACTTGGTTTCTGTGCTGGCTCTCGGCACCTTGTCCTGACAGTGTGAACACTGATTAAATCAGTAAGTTGAAAGGATGTGGTAAAGCTATGAAAGCCAACAATTTGACCTTTAAGTTAAATGATGGGAACTTAAAACTCTCACTTAATTTGTTAAATCTTCGCAGTAAGATCATCTAATATTTGCTTACAAAACTTCTGATGTATATTTGTTTTGTTCCCATAGGAAGCTCGCACCTGCAACTTCTAAGATCAGGATTCTGCCTCATTTCATAGGAAACATACCTCTCTATCTTCTTTACCCCTTCCCAGAATTTTCTGCCTTCTGATCCTAACAAAAGTAATAAATCATCATTAACTTAATCAGCAGTTTGCTTTTGAGAGGATGATAAAACATTCTGCATGCTGCACATAAAAGAATTGCAACCTATTCCCACCCCTCAAGCCAGTCAAACAGAGGACTGGCTGCATGCACCCAGTTGCAGCAAAGGAGAAGTTCATATGCTTGAGGTGGTTACTGCGGGGTATGATTTGAAACCTATCTCTAGTTATGTATTTTTTTATCACCATCTGTTTCCCTCATTTTTCGATAAAGGAATCAAAAGTTTGATGCGTAAGGGTTGACATTACTTTCAAAAGTAGCAGACTGTACAAGTTTGCCCAGCTTTTTCCTTCCCTGGAGTTTATGCACAACTTCCGAACTGCATTAGGGACAGAAAGGAGTGAATTAATCTACCAAAACTATTTCCAACACTTATTTAGTTTTAATGTTTTCTTTTGAGGTTTCTGTAGCTGGCTGACCTGAGACCTGTTTCCCTCTGGAGCTTGTGTTGTGGTGCCAGCCCTT
Organism: Fregata magnificens; assembly: GCA_013389945.1. Lineage (NCBI taxonomy): Eukaryota > Metazoa > Chordata > Aves > Suliformes > Fregatidae > Fregata > Fregata magnificens. Next base: position 260,007 of record WAAD01005970.1, read on the forward strand.
TTATTACAGCAGGTTCACATCTAGCAGTGAGAGCGGAGGAGGAGGAACTGCAAGCTCCCTGCTGCTGCACTTGGTTAGCAACCTCCTCCTCCTCCTCCCACTCTTCAGCAGATGTTTCTGCTGTCTTACCACAACAGGATCTTTTTATACCCTCTCAATTCCTAAAGGAAACAGCAGCCAAAATCTGAGAACCCATCTCCAGAGAGCCACAACAAAAGCACTGACCCAAACACCCACCACCGTACAACTGGAATAAAATCCTTGGCCCTTGGGAGAAGAGGAGGTTGTACACAACGTCACAGGGCCTGTGACTAATCTTTGGCAGCTCATGTGAGAAAGTCTTGAAGTAGCTGTAGTGACAGAGAACAGCATGAAAACAAATGGATGATTCAGATGTGAGTAATAGTCTTTAGAAGTGATATTATCAGAAGCTCACATAAAACATTATCCAATATTTTACCATTCAGAAAAGCCAATGGCATTTACAGCCATCTTCCAGATGTTGTGTATTTTCAGTTACGTGTGTGTCTGCGTGCATATGCATGAAGTCAGTCGGTTCAAAACAGGTGGGATTTCTAGCATCTCCATTTTTAAACAAATTCCTTGACAGCACTAAATGTACATCCCACAGGGTAGGGCAAATCAAGTTTCAGACAGTTCACTCTGTGTGAGGCTCTTCCAGCTGATGCTGAGTCCACGCTAGCACTTTTCTCACAGCAACTGAACCAGTTTGCAGCCCTGAAGCAGTTACTCTTGGGTTCCTCAAGTCTCTGTGGCTGGCAGGGAAGTAAGGAGGTTCATTCAGATTTAAGTATAGCCATGTACACCAACTAGTTAAGCTAGAATCCCTTTAAATTGCTGATGTAGACGTACAAGGCTCTGTATCACAGAATTACAGAATGGTAGGGGTTGGAAGGGACCTCTGGAGATCATCTTGTCCAATCCCCCTGCTTGAGGAGGTACACCTAGAGCAGGGGACTCTGAGGAGTACTTAAGTTAGTTGCTCCCTATTCCCTGCCCTCCCTCCCCAAAATCATCTTAATTAAGCCTTACTTGAAGTAGTTAATAAAATTCAGTCCTATTTGTACACATAGAAATAGACATCACATTGCTTTGTCTTTTTAATTTGTTGGATGGAAGTGATCTGTGGCACTGCTGTGGCGAATGTAGCAAATCCTACATGACACATCACTGTCGTGTATTTACTGTCTGAAGGCGTCTGCACCATCCAGTTCAGATAATAAGCAAAGCTACGGCTGCGACTGAGCTAACATCTTTGCTTGCGCTGTACTACTACTATTGCCTGCTTTGAAGAAACCACATGTGAAATGCTATGAGGTGATGTGAACATTAACCAGGCCTTCCATCTGGTTTCAAACGCTCCTATGGGCTGAGCGCATGCACATGTGTGCTCATACGCAGATGTTCAAAGAAACTGCACAACTTCAGTCGCAGGCCTGCCTTGCAGCACATTCTGCTGCCATGATCTCTGCTTAACTTGTGAATGGCAACGATGCTATGCCCAGGAGCTTCACCTGAAATACTACCCTCTCGCTCCCTCCAAACCAAAAGCCCACTTGCTCTTAGCTGAACACCTATGCTTGCTGCTGCTTATCCACACATGCTTGCTTAGATACCATGTGTTCCTTATTCTTCCTTAAGTATCTGCTTCACTGATGCCCAGGCTTTCATCCGTCGCAGTAGCGAGGACTTGTCTGTTTGGGGAAGAAAAGCACAGTTCAAGATGCTCTTAAGAGAGAGCATTTGGATGCCAACAGCCTTTATGGTAGAGGATGACTGCAGATCAAAAGAACTAGTTTCCTCTTGCTCTTTAGCCTGTAGATGGTTTAAGGGAAAATGAATGAATGATTTGCTTGTTCTAGCGACATTCTGGAAATCATATGTAAATGAAGCTATCTTTGAGGAAATTTTGGTGAGCCTGAAGTTGAAATAACAGTGGTGATGCCATTGACCGGGCCGTGGTACTGGACACTTCCCACACCATCCTGTTGACTTGTTACACAAACACTGCACTGGAAACTCTTCCTCACATTTCAGCCATCTTCCAAAGTCCGGCATTTGATTTCATCAATTAAAAGTATCTGTAAAGTTTCTCAAACGAGCTGTTCTTTACATGATTATTAAGCCCAGAATCAACAACTTTTAAAGCATCAAACTTTTAAAATAATAATGAAAACACCTATTTTTAGTTGCAATATAAAATCATGGGTGATTATGGGGGTTCAACGTTCAAGAAAAATGAGCTTATAGAATTATAGAAGCATTTAGGTTGGAAAAGACCCTTAAGGTCATTGAGTCCAATCGTAAATCATTGAGTGCAGCTTGCATCAGTTGTGCTGCATAGATATGCTAGTGAAGATTTTAATGGGATTTTCTGAAAAAAAATGCACGTTGAGTATTACTTTGAGAAGTTCTGAAGAAGACAATTTTGAGAGCAAATACAAATATTTACACTATAAATGCACTTTAATCTAATGGCTCTTACTCCAGGGAACAGATCAGAGTACCACCTAATCCATGGGCTTTATTAGAGGTCAACAACACAGCTTGGGATTTGAAATACTGCTCTTTGTAATAAATTTCTCACAATCTGCAGAACGAGCACTACCTGCAGGAATTATGCAGACCCCGCTTGCAGTAAGTAACTGAACATAAATACAATTAAGAAAATTTCGGATTATTGCGGTGTGAACTGTTTTTTATTGCATAAATTACTTCCAGAAGATTTATTAGTGCATTAATATAAAAAGAGCAGAAAAACACATACACCACCAATAAAAGATAAAAAATAATTACAGAATTAAAAAATTATTTGAGGGCTCATTAGCATGGAGAAATGAAAGATGAACTGCTAGATGATGATGAAGACAATAATTTGCATTCAAGCTATAAGCTATCAAGCAGAAATTCTTCAGGCTTCTTTGGAAAACTTGGTTCCTCAAGAAATGAAAGCTCAACCTTTATTCTGAGGATTACTGGAACATAAGAATGGAAACCTATTGTCCAAAATTCAAATTCTTAAGTCTGGAGTATCCCTTAAGATATTATTTGTGAATGGGTGGTGTTTCTAGATTACTAAACTGTTTACATTTCATTTTTTTCAAATCAGCTAAAGCCTCTTTTGGTACAGTCCTCATCATGGGCACAGTTCCATTAGTGCCACGGAGACTGAGGTTGGTCTGGTTCATTCCTTTTCAGCAAGGAATAACTCCTGGTACAGAATGCCGTTATTTCAATAAAACTGTGGCTACATTTCACAAAGTTTTACCACACTTAGGCAGTTACATTGGCATGCTGTGGAGGATCTTTAACTTCCTGACAGAAAAGAGGAATCTGGTGTTAGAGAAGGACTCAAGTACTTGTCTTTACATATGTACCCTACAGGTGTACTGGGCAGGGCAGGTACCTCCAGGGGTAGTTGAGAGCATTTACCTTAGAAGTCTGAAGTCAGATTGGCTTCCATTTTTGCTCAAAAGATTTTCTTTCAGTGTTTTAACTTACATTATAAAACTTGTTTCAACTGGTCTAGACCTGACAGAGCTAGAAAATGAAGTGAGATTTTAGGCACCTCACTTTTAGGGACAAACCTCACTGGAATCAGGCTCAAAAGCAGAACACTTAAACTTTTTGAAAATGGAACGTTTATGGTTTCTTGAGAAATTTTTGATGCACCCAATTATTAGTGATTTTGCTGTTATTTTTGCTTTAAATGCAGTATATTGTTCAAAGCAGGGTTTGAAAAGAATGATAGCATAGTAATGGACTCAATTAGGAGACACAAGGAAACACAGAGGAAATTCAAATGCATCTTCAGGCCTAAAATAGAAGTAACAAATTTCCAAGATAAACAGCTTGAGAATAACTGCTTCAAGTTGAATTTGATAAACAACATTACAAAATGACTTTATAATGCTCAGCAGTTTGATGGCACTGGAGATATCTGGAAACAAGGCAAATCTGAGCCTCTCATGAGAAACCTTCCTGCTGTTTAACATTGTAAATGATGAAGGAAAAACAAGGCGAGAGCCCCTAATATAATACTTCACATTCCATCTTAGATCCCCTACCCCGCTTCAGCAGTGATTTGCAAACTTTGGTCAGCAGAATACATCGTAATGATTTTACAGAGTTGCCGAATTGCATTAAACACGGTGTATTTTAATAAAACTCTTTGCATTTGTTGTAAACAGTGAATTTTTGAGACTGAAGCCCTGTGTATCCGCTGCTGCACACTCATGAAAGCAACCTTCCCTTTCTCCATATTAAGTTACTGTGGCATACAGCCTATGTTTCATCTCTGGTATAATGGTATTAAAGCTACTTAACCACTCAGTGTTTTAAAGATATGTCACAAGTTCCAAATATATGTTTTGTTTCCTATAGTTATATCCCTACTTTTTTTAATCACACTGTTCTACAGCATATTTTTCTCAATACATCAAAACTCAATTAATCACAGGTCAGTTTTGTAGATAATGTTAACTCAACAGCAATTAAAGAATCTGTATTTCTTCCAGACCTGAATCGGACAAAAACTTGACACATGCACAGCTCCTCCACAGATTAAAAAGAAAACGTTACAAGGTAAAGAACTCTGCCATCATACAACTCAAACTAGCTGCCCAACTTGTAACGAAGAGACTTGGGAAAGCCCCTTGCCCATTCCAGTTCTGATACCAGCACCAGTGGCAGCACTAACACCGAGAGTGAACATTTACACTGGGACTTCTGTGTTTCTCAAAGTACCATCCATTCCTGGGTTTGTGTCTATCTGAAACCATCTCAAGTACATTACATTTGAGAGGTATTAACCCTTGGCTTTTCAGCAACCTCAGGCAGAAACTAACCTCAGATGCAAGGCAGAGGAGCATACAGTTTCATTATATATTGACAAGTTCATCATTAGTTATGAAAATAACTACAGCCCAGCCTAAAGAGGCTGGCACAGAACTGCAGTAGGATTTGAGTACTGTCTAGTGTGCAAGAGTATGGGCACTCTCACAGTGTCTCCACTGCTCCTAAAGCACCTAAGCACGTCCTCGCTAGTTCTTTGAGGGCACACTGACATATGTGTTATCATGTAGTTTTAGACCATATTTCTTGAAAGCAAAGAGACCAGTTCAAAAAAGCTGCTAAATGAAATATTTTTTTAATTAAATCATTATTAATGGTTGTAATTGTTAAAATACTACTTTAAAAAAAAGAAATTGCAGCAGCAGCCTTCCATCTCTGTCTACGTATCTATTGTGGAGCAGCAGAAACTCATCACAGCACATTTTCCCAAATAAGAACCAAAGAACATCATCACCTGGATCATGCAAAAAGATTCATGATATTTTAGAGAAAGTGCAAAGAAGGGATCTGAATGACGAAATTTCTGAAGTTGTAATGAGGTCAGGCATCTTTCTTTGTTGCCTGGATCTCGAAGACAGAACAAGGGAAAGTACAATGAATAAACAGAAGTAGAAAATACACTGTCACAAAGAATTAAAGCACACCCAGTGCCCTATTCTGTATGATGACTGATGCAAGTAACATACGAAATGCACCCGGAGAAAATTAAAACTGACAATAGCAAGCCTGCATTTTTTGAGCCATTCAGCTACTTAAGACATTAACCAATTTCTTTAGGACTTCTCCGCTGTTCATTATTTTAGCTTATTCTTTTCTATGTCTACCTACTATTCACTCAGCAGCAAACAATTACAATAGCACACAGGAAGCAGCAAACAAAAGTGCTTTTAACTCACTCACACCATTTATAGCACATGCCAGGGCTGTCCAGAGTTTCCTAGTTTACACCCAAAACCAACTTTGTTAAAAATACAGCAGAATGGTGTCTCATTTTAAAAGTCACGAAAGTGGGTATCTTAAACCTTGAGGGGGATAGGGGAGAAAAACCACCAAAACCGAAGTGCTGCCATAACTGGCTACCTTTATTTTTTCTTTATTTAAATGTTCTGAACATTCAGTTGAATTTTCACAAATAGTTTCACAAGAGACATTTAACAAGCATTTGCTCTATATTCTGTTCAACGGTGTTCCTCTGTTAATACTGACATTTCTTGCTATTTAGTCATTCTTGCAAATGAAGAGCGGTCACAGATTGCCTGTTTGCTTTCCAGGCTGAGCTCAGGCAAAACTCAGAATCCAGCCACACAAACTAGTCCCCTTTCTTTGTACTCAAAAGAAATGAACTGATAGCTATATGTAGCAAAGTCACAGAGCTGTCTACATGTCCATTCTGCAACTATTTTCAGAAATTTAGTTTAATTACTTACTAAAAAAAAAAAAAAAAATAAAACCCTTCTGGAAATATTACTAAAGCTTAATAGTGGCAAAAAGATTAGGATTTATTTTTCAGTTTCTCTCAAAGAGGCAGCATGATCTATCAATATTGCACACAATCCCAATGAACACTCTCAAAGACTTCAGTTTCATGAAAGGACAAATTTCAGCAAGTATGATTTGAGAAAATTTATCACTTTGAAACTAACCCATCACAAAAATCTCTCTTGCTGCCTATACCTGAAAGCAACGATACTGAAGGCAGTTAATACAGCAGGCACCTGATTTAGGCTGCCGTCCTGTGTCAAATGCTTTACCCCTGCCACGTTCTAGCTACACAAGGTGTCCTGCCCCTTGCAGGAGAAAATGTCAGTCAGGGACACACACTGTCCTGGTCTTGGTGAGTGAAGTTACGAAGAGAAAAAAAGGCATTTGTGTCTCAGTTTTTTAAGAACCATTTTAACATCTTTTTGAAAGGGAGGGAGGAGAAACAGAAGAAAACAAATTCTTTTATTTTTTTTTTTATTTCTGTTACAGATCAACATGCTTCTTTATTTTCTTGTTGTTTCAACTTAACACCATCGATACAATAACGAAACAAGTATCAGTGGCCTGGGATTTGGTTTAAATTTTTTCCCCTCTTTGTTCTGCAGGCAATAGCTAAGCACCAGCAGTGCAAGTCTCATCCTTACTGTGGGAGGAGCAAAATTCCTTGGCAAAATCATAGGGCTTTTTGACAAAGGAGAAAATTAAGGAAATTAAAATAGTGATGGAGCCCAGTACCCATCAAAGCAAGGAAGAATTCAGCCTCTAACACAGGACATATGTTAAAAGCAAGATCCGGGCAGGAAGACTAGCCACTTAGTAAATAGTCCCACCACCTTCCCATCTGTGGTGCAAGATGCTATTGCAGCCAAGTAGCTCTGAACATATTCCACAACGTGCCGTCAACAGAATAAGAAAATCAAAACGTTTTCTTGTTGCTTGGTGGCACTTTTCTAATTTTGTAGTTTAGTTTTGTCATTTTAAGGAACTTTAAAAAAAAAAATCAAAAACCACCAATGAAGTGGACAAGGCTATAAAAAAAAAAGTGTTTCATAAAAGATCAGATAAAACATTAACACATTGTATTACTGGTTTGTTTTAGCAGAAATGCTGTCTCACATTTAACCCATAATGCCTTCGTGCTGGAGTGAGGGAGAAATCAGGCAGAAGTAATACATGTCTCCAGGAAAACAAAACAAAACAAAACAAAAACCTCTCTCACCAGACCAAAAAAAATAAACCCCAGTATACTGCAGCAACAGTAAACCACGAAACATCTTACCAAAGCAAATTCTGGCTCAGTAAGACTACCTTCACTCAAGTAAGCATCAGGGGAGGAGGAGGAAGAAACAGAAGAAAAGAAATGTTTGCCTGATGCTAAGAACGTGAACAGCTTTGTGGCAAGGCACATAACCCACCTTCAGGTCAAAGAAATACATCTCTTCACAGCAGGCACTCAGCCAATAAAACGCCCAAAAAATCTGTTGCTTTTCAAGGTTATCTCAGTGAAGAAGGCAAAAATGTATTTCACCTGCTGTCTTCATGCCAAATGCCCTTCCACCCTATGCCACACCTCCCCCCGCCCTCCCTTTCCTGGTTTTATATAGATCAAAAAGTTATGTTGCAAACCAGCACATTTATGTTAGAGTAAGAGGCATGGAGAGCGCTACCACAGTCTTTAACTGAATTATAGTCATGTGTTTCAAATAACAAGGAACAAGAGCAAAGTGCATGGTTAGGCCGCAAGCCTCTGCCTGTAAACATGAGTGGAGTCAGAAGGTTAGCATATATTTCTCTTCAAGACCCTACACGTATGTCTGGGATGTGATGTACAGACAAGAAGTTCAGCTCGGGTGTGTGGAGCTGGCACCCTCCCGGGCTGGCACCACTGGAAACCTCCTGGTAGACCTGCTTTGTCGCTCCAATACCAACGCAAGAGCTGGGCTAAGGACTCCTTCACCGACCTTGAACGGACTTGTAGAAAACCAGCAATGGTATTTGTCTTCCCACCGAAAGGAGGACATATAGAATATAAAGGGATTTGTATCAGATGGCAAGGATGTTTCTCCAGACCACTGGAAAGCCAGCTGCATTGGGAGCACCCTGAATCCACAGAAAGTTCATAGAATCATAGAATATCCTGAGTTGGAAGGGACCCACAAGGATCATCGAGTCCAACTCCTGTCCCTGCACAGGACAACCCCAAAATTCACACCATGTGTTTGAGAGTGTTGTCCAAACGCTTCTTGAATATTGTCAGGCTTGGTGCCGTGACCACCTCCCTGGGGAGCCTGTTCCAGGGCTCCACCACCCTCTGGGTGAAAAACCTTTTCCTAATATCCAACCTAACCCCCCCTGGCACATCTTCCTGCCATTCCCTCCGGTCCTGTCACTGGTTGCCATGGAGAAGAGATCGGCACCTGCCCCTCCTCTTCCCTTTGTGAGGAAGCTGTAGACCGCGATGAGGTCTCCCCTCAGTCTCCTCTTCTCCAAGCTGAACAGACCAAGTGACTTCAGCCGCTCCTCATACGGCTTCCCCTCTAAACCCTTCACCATCCTCGTGGCTCTCCTCTGGACACTCTCTAGTAGCTTCACATCCTTTTTATACTGTGGCACCCAAAACCGCACACAGTACTCAAGGTGAGGCCGCACCAGTGCGGAGTAGAGCAGGACAATCACTTCCCTCGACCGGCTAGCAATGCAGTGCTTGATGCACCCCAGGACACGGTTGGCCCTCTTGGCTGCCAGGGCACACTGTTGGCTCATGTTCAACTTGCTGTCAACCAGAACCCCCAGATCCTTCTCCATGGGGCTGGTCTCCAGCCTCTCGTTCCCCAGTCTGTACGTATATCCAGGGTTGCCACGTCCCAGGTGCAAAACCCGGCACTTGCCCTTGTTAAACTTCATACAGTTGGTGATTGCGTTGAAATGAGGTTGGCTGACATGAAATGATTCAGCCTTTTTCCAGAAATACAAAAAGGATCCTGGAAAAGAAATTCCATAGAAAATGAACCTTGCAAAATTCACACGCATCCTTACGAAGGGTAGCTTCAAACCTATATACGAGAAAGGGGAGCTTGTCCAAGGGCAAAGTCTTCAATACTTTATGGCTTGCTCAGTAAATAGTTCTCTTCACTTTGAGTTAGCGTTGAATCAATGTCAGCCTGTCATTCTCAAAACACTTTGTGGCAACAGAAAGGAAGCCCAGACTAGAGCTTCATGGGTCCACCTAAACACTTCCACGCCAGCATGTAATGGAAAGGTGAACATCCAGCACGCATACAGCAGCCCCTTCCTCCTCCTTGTAATGTAAGTATACGCAGTTAGAGGAGTAATAGGAAGAAGGATGCAAAAAATTACCTGATTTCATAAGTACTCTATAGCGGATGCCAAACAGCGTCAAGAGCTCATTATCTCTCTCTCTCATACATACACATGAGTTACTATGATAAAAATCTGCGGATGAGTTAGTGCTCGTGTTATCCCTGGCTTGTATTAGGAATAGCATGACCAGCAGGAGTAGGGAAGTGATCGTGCCCCTGTACTCGGCACTGGTGAGGCCACACCTCGAACACTGTGTTCAGTTTTGGGCCCCTCACTACAAGAAGGACACTGAGGTGCTGGAGCGTGTCCAGAGAAGGGCAACAAAGCTGGTGAAGGGTCTAGAAAAACAAGTCTTATGAGGAGCGGCTGAGAGAACTGGGGCTGTTTAGCTTGGAGAAGAGGAGGCTGAGGGGAGACCTTATCGCTCTCTACAACTACCTGAAAGGAGGTTGTAGTGAAGCAGGTCTTGGACTCTTCTCCCAAGAAACTAGCGATAGGACGAGAGGAAATGGCCTCAAGTTGCGTCAGGGGAGGTTTAGATTGGACATCAGGAAGAATTTCTTTACCAAAAGAGTGGTTAGGCATTGGAACAGGCTGCCCAGAGAGGTGGTAGAGTCGTCAACCCTGGAGGCGTTCAAAAAAGGTATAGACGTGGCACTCCAGGGCCTAGTTTAGGAGTCATGGTGGTGTTAGTTGATGGTTGGGCTTGATGATCTTAGAGGTCTTTTCCAACCTTAATGATTCTGTGATTCTATGATTCTATGATTTCTAGAAAGGTGTTAGAGCACTGAAGTTTAGCAGAGTTGCAGTTCGAAAATGTAATTTCAGGAGTGGTTCGTCCATCATATATTGTAAATCCCATCTATGTGTCAGGTTTTTCAGTGGACAACTTTTTTCTGATGAGTTCCCCTTATGCAGTGGTAGATACAACATAAGCAGGACTTCCCAATACACCTTTCTTTCTAGCAAGAGGTGCAAACATTGGTCAGTCTCCTGGACACAGCCACGCAGAGAGGAAAGGACGACTCAACGATGTTGCTGAATTCCCTTCCCAAACTCCATCTCTTATCTCTGCCTTCACAGCTCATCAGCTGTATGGCAGGCTACATGGCAAGTTCATCATGTTGCCCCATTTTATTCCCCTCCTTCTTGCCAGGGAGGGAGAGCAATAGCAATAGAGTTATGATGTGTCAAATCCTGGCACTTAATATTTCATTTTCAAGAATTGACTGAAATTGTAAAAAAAAAACCCCACAGTTGTTCCTATTGTTTTATCTTACTTAAGATTTGCATTTCTCTTTCTACATGACAAGCAGAAGTCCAGTTGGATGAGCACATTTAAAACTGTTCCTGTTCCCACATCGAATTACTGCAGACAAGGAAGATGCCACAATCAGCTAATGAAGTGGGTATTCTCAGTTTCTGGCACCGCAGAAATAAATGGAGCAAAGACTTCCAAGCTTTTTTTAACTAAGTCACTGCATGTGAACAAACTGACTTGAGTTTTTATTATTAAAACATAAACCCCTTCCTCTTTTCAAAAATGCATTTACTAAATGTGATAAGCCAAGTGGGAAAATACACACTTAAATGGAGGTTCACTACAATCACTGCAGGATCATTACTGACTAGTATTTGCCTCTAACAACCCAGGAAGTCTTGCCTAACATAAGGGACCTCCTGATAAACAGGAGGTAGTAAAATGAGGGTACTATAAGAAAAAGAGGATAAAACTGAACAACTGAGAACAGAAGATATTTTTTCCCCAGGAATTTGAAGTTTCAGTACTTTCCACATAATTCTAGCAGCTAACAACACTTTTAAAAGAAAATACAAATTGGTCAAGGTTATTTCTCCTTCAACTAAAGTAGGAGAACTAAAAAGACATCTGAAGCAGCAACTCCTACTTATCTTCCCATAAGTCTTCTTGCAAACCAAAGAATTAACTATTCCTGGTATTCACACACACAAAAAAACAACCCCCCAAAAAACCCCTCTGAAAACAAACAAGCAAACAAAAGACTCTACCAAAATACTTGGCACAAGTGAGCCTAAGCGCCACATTTCAGAAGTCAAAGGACCTTTGCTGTCTGTAAACAGACCAAGAAAAGAAAAGGCCACTTAAATGTTCCATGTGCTATCTTACTAAAAGGTTACACAGCCCATTCAAAGGTTTGACAACCACTTCCCAAACTTTTTGTTTATCCTGCAGATGGTGTAATTACACACTCACACTCCCCACAAACACACCCTGCCAGCTTGCAGGCCATTTTAAACTGCCTTTTGGGGAAAAGGTTTTAAGTGTTACAAGAGCAGCCTTACATTAATTACAATTAATATAGTTGGGAAGAGAGGTGATGTACATCTAACACGGTCTCAGCAAGAAAGAAAAATCTTTATGCAGACTGTCAGGTCCTCTTCCTGGAGATTCAAGATAGTTACCACAACTTCTACTTTCTTTGTGCAAGTATTTTAATATTCTTAATGTTCTTAGCATTTTATTATCACCAAAAGAGGAGGAATCCCAATACAAGCCAATACAAAAGTACTACTAAGATTTTATCATAGCATCCTAAAACAATGTAAGAGGCCCAAACTGCAGAAAACTAAATCAAACAGGTGGGCTGTGCTCATAGAGTAACCACCCATCATGCAGAGAGAGGTTTCTCTTTCACCATCTAGTTACAGCCGCAGCTCTCGAGGTGACCCAGTGGAGACAGGCACAGGTATAAACAGGAAACATGCAACAGATGGTCTCCGAAACAACACTGCCGTCCTCAAACTAAAAAATGGGTCAGAGCTTTGAACCAACACCATGGTGAGGAAAGATGAGCTATGTTCACCACTCAGTGCAAAATTTCAGTAACAATTCTCACTTGGGAAACAGCACATACCAGAGGATGCCATCACAGCGCAGCTGCCCACCTGCTTCTTGCAAGTCAGGACAGACTTCTGCTAGCTGTGATTGAACTTCTCTTCATATAAACTGATGGGGCACTGCAGGAACCTACCGCTGGCATCACAGCTAACACCTGTGGAGTATGCTGTATGGACATCCTACGGATAAGGCTGGCTGGACTATGAAGGTCTGTAAACAGCACAAATAGAAGCTATCTGATAAAATGTTTATTACCTACTTAGAGTTTACCTTTAAAAATGTTAAAGGCATGGACGCAGAGAAGGTTATCCTACGTGTGTACGCTTCAAAGCTAAGAAAAATACAGACAAGCCACATATTTATTAGAATGTAATAAACATAACCATGGGCCCCTGTGAGGGTCTGACTTCATCCAGCACTAAGAAGAATGGGGAGATGGATTTTTTCAGTTTGTTCAAAAAGGCTTCCCCCTGTGTCAGACTGAGATTTTAAATATTGAGTTTCACCCTGGCGAGCACTACATATTGTGGAGTTATGACATTCTCTGAAGCGGGACTTTACAGTGGAAGCACCTTACGAGTGCAGTACCCCTGAGGACTGTTACTCTCCGAGAAAGGCTGTTTGGAATCACTTCAGTCGCCATTTTGCCGTAACATGCATACGCGACGCTGACCCAAAAGCCAAACCTACACTTCATAACAGGTTCCAATCTGTGCAAAGCAGGACTAAAGGAAATGAGATATCCACAAACTACTTACAGACAAACCTAAAACTCAGGCCCATGGCTGTCATGGCAGACAAGAAGGGCAAAGACATTCTTTACTGTTAACACAAGTGCTGCTGCACAGATTACTGAAGGAAGCCAACAGCAACAAACCCCCATCCTTGTGCACCTGGGCATAAGCGATACACCTACCAACAATGCTTATTGCTCATTAGTACGCTAAAACGTCCCAAGTTTGTTTTGTTGTTTTTTATGCGAACATGGGGCAAAAAATGAGAAGACAAAGATAAAAAGACCTATGTAAAGCTACTATGAAGGCTACACATACAGGACAGAGGATGGAGTGATACTCATGGTACATGAAAAACTACTCTGCAACCTGCCATCTGTATTCCACCAGCTAACTGACCTGCAAAGAGGGATGCTTTTTTCATGAAGCGTCCACAGGGTTTCAAAATATCTTTGTGTAAAACCACTTACTATACTAAAAGCTCTGAAGGCATGGGCTTAACCCTGTATTTATGAAAGGGAGAACATAACACAAACTGGAATACATCAACAGGCCTAAAATTATCTTATTTCATTATCTCCCCCTTCCCTATGAACACAAACTACATCCTACGCTTCATTGTTGACCTTGTGTCTTCACTGTAACCTCCTCTCACAAGCTCACGCTGAAATAAAATCACATAAACAGCATCTGCATTTCTCTAAGAAGGATTTGTTACATGGAAACTTTGGTTAGTGATATATCCAAGATCTTAATTAAAGGGAGACCAATCCGCTCAAAAGCGTGACCATTCCCACAGGAATGGGAAGAAATCCTTCCTGTTGAAATAAAAGCAGGAAAATAAAATGGAATTCATTCTTGTTTCTGGCAAGAAAGGCATTTTCAAGTCCTACGTGGTGTTGTATTTCTAACAATAGCTGCTTCTTTCAACACTACACTGAAGTATATTTTTAATCTTTCCAAGACTCTGGCTTCTTCATTGTCTTTAACACATTTATACATGTATTTAACATGAGTACATCCATCCATGCAAACATCCCTCCCCTCCCTTTTTTGTACATGCTACTTAAGTTTGTCAAATAAAGAAATGGAACTAAGTATCAGAATAAGCTGGGAATTCAAAGAGCCCTTAAACTGTGAAATAAAACCGGCTGCTACCTGATCAAATAATGCTCGTGACCTAACATTCAATCCCCACCCTTATCTAACTTATACTTATCTAACTATCTAACACCAGCATCCAAAAAGGTCATGATTTCAGATAGAAATCACCTAAAGAGATTTTTTTTTTTTTTTTCCCCTGGGAACTACAGACACTTAACTCCTTTCTGACTGGTACAAACACCTTGAAATTGTCTTACCTTTAGCATCACCATTACTTCAGCTCCACAGTCAACTTAAATGACCGTTATTGGCCAGCACTCAGCAAAGAGCACTCAGCACAAAAATCTAGATTTTCATCCTTCCTGAACTTTGGGGCACATGGGAGGATCTTTGCAAAGTGGGACTCAACAGCGAATTAGGAATGAAGAGCAGCAAGTAATATTCTGGGGCTGACACCTACAAACTGTTGTAATTTTCTTTTTTAATTACAGATTAATATTATGATAGAAATAGAGTAAAACGGAATGTATGATTTCATTTTCTTTCATTTTGCCCTCTGAGCCTACTCTAACTTCACAATACTTATCAATGAAATGACTACTCAGAGAACAGATAGGATGTTTTTATCTACGGCTGACTTCAACTGCTTACAACATAAGCTTACAGAACAATTTCCAGCCCATATGTTTTTGTCATGTCAACAGTTTCCAAAGATAAGAAATTCTCTTCAGTATCATGCCTGGCATAACTAAGCCTACGGCAGGCTGCTAAAATTATATGGAGAATGTGCAAGTGAGCTCTTCAAGCAGTTCTCTAATGACTTCAACCCAAGGGCAGCACTCCAGTGAAATGGAGGGATTTGGGCAGGAATGCAGACTATACAATAGCCAGCCATAAATAGAAACCAAACTTCGTCACAGCAAGCATCTGAAGTGCATCTCGGCGTTATGCTGTACGATGCAGGCTATACCTCACCCAGCTCTAGCCGGTGCTTGCAAGCATAGGCACAGCTACGCTGCACCCCGTTGTATTTACACCTTACTGCAAGAGCTCTGTGTTACAGGCTCTCTCACGTTTTCTACATTCTACTGACAATTTTCAAGCTTTGGTCCACGGACCATTTCAAAGGGGTGTGCAAACAACAGTTAACAAAAGCAAGGCTACTGTCAAGCTTAAATTCACCATGCAGATTACTGCTCTGGGCTCTGTAGCATCTTCAGAGGGTGAACATAGCACACAGTTATGGCATGGCTGATTCCTCTTCAGCAATGAGGTAACATGCTTTGCAGGCGATCCTGCCAAGTTTAACATATACATATATACACTAATTACAAAATAAAATGAACCTATCAATTTAGCATAAAATAATATATAGGCATAAAATGAATATGTTGGGAACCCAGGTTTACTATAAACAAAAACTTGGAATCATCAAAGACAGATAAACTTTTAGATACAAATAACTATAGCCTTAGGTAAAATTAAAATGTTGCTAAAGCTGACAGCACAACATTGCAACCCACTGAATCATAGTATTTCACCCTTGAGAGAACATTCTTTCTTGAAGCCCCAGCTCCTGCAATCCAGAAATTGCATATGAATTTTGGTTTGTGTTTTTACAAGGCAAATTTAAAAAGAAAAAAAAAAAATAAAATCACCTCAACCACTGAACCCCTGAAACTGACGACATTTTATCTGCTCCTGAGAAGGCATGAATACCAATCGCCCGGCTCCTGTGGAAAATGTCTAAGCAGGCTTACGCACATTTTACACACAACTTACTCTGAAGCCTTAAACCGGGTGTCCAAGGGGCACTCCTGTCCCATGAGAGGTCTCACCTCAGGGCTGAATTTGAGCCACTGCTGACAAAGGCTTCAGAAACGGCTTTCTCCTCTGACGGCATGGTCTCCTTAACAATTTCTTATGATGACCCTGAAATGCAATTTCTTGCATTTCAAACTTTTCTCAGGTTTAGCCTTTCTGAAAGCTGATTTTAGAGGGTCTGATCCAATGCTCAGGAAAGCAAGTGAAAAAGACTCCAACTAACTTCAAGAGCCTTTGGATTAGGTTCTGCAGTTGCAAGAGCTATTCCTCATTAGGTGTTATATTAAATACAACACATGCCATAAGAAAGCACGTATAATCTTCCTGATCAAAATGACACAATCTAAAAAGACCTTAAGACAAAACTGCTACCCAGTTCCCTCCTTCCACTGACATTTAAAGCATACAAAAATATAAAATATATTCTTTTTTCCTTTATTCCTTTCCTTCTCTTCCTTGGCAAGCATCTCCTCCCCTCTCACTTCTTCTTCAAAACAACAACAACAAAAAAATAAAAAAAAACCAAAACAAAACCAAAGTATTAATTTAAATGATATTAAGAATTATGAAGAAGCTAGTACTGTACTTTCCAAAATTCAAACTAATTGAAGGCAGGGTGAGGTCTTAAAACACATAGAGAGAGCAATATTTGAAACCACTGACAAAGTTAAATTTCTTCCACCTTTTCCTGAGAATTACCTTAAGCATCAAATGGTCAAAAGCAACCTGTCAGAAATACATTATTGCAAGACAGCAGCAGTGCCAAAACCTCATTTAAGTTGCTACAGCCTACTGAAATATTCTTCTTAAGGGCTTTTCCACCTGCACAGAGAAAAACACTCTCTTTAAAAATGCATGGGCTGAAGTGGCCTTTGCCTCCATCCAAAGAAATCAAGAGGAGCAACATTTAGACCTTATCCCACCACACACAGCTGTAAATATGACACCACTGATACCCTTCCTTCACACGAAAATTTTATACAAAAATAATCAAACAGACCACCACCAGGAACTATAGTCCCAAGAAACACCACCTTACTGCAGCTTTCATCAGAAAGAGCTACGAGTACTTGTTGTTCTTTATTCATTATTCTTCAGTGCTAACCCAAAAGCACCGAGCAGGGAAATCTTACTAGCTGAAACATGCTTGACCCCCTGCACAGGCAATACTGTATTCCTTAACTAACATTAACAAATGGGCTTTTAAGATGGTTGACTAGAAAATTAAGTCTTTAAAAACAGACACGGAAGCAGCCAGAAATACAGTTGAATAATTTCAACTCTACACATAGCAACTCAGAGGACCCAAGCTCAAGAAAGCACAAAGTGTCTCTTAAATTCCATTTTAGATAAAGGCATGCTCCCAAAGTTTTACTTTTTCAGATTCAATGGAGATGCATCAGCGTGTCAAACAGCGAAATGCAAAGTTTATAGGATTTGACTCCAGTGATAAGTTGTCTAAAACTAGTCTTAGGAAGTAACAACTTGTTTTCTTCCTTATGGGATGGCACTTCATGAAAAACTTGGAATACATAGCATTAATCTCACCCCAGAAATAAAATAAAAAAGGTGGAAAGCAATGGTCTTCAAGCTTTCATGACCAAAACTAAACTACTGAAAGAATATTCTTCATAAAGAACATCCCTAAAACACCTGAATCACTCTTAGCTTTGAATCCAGAAACATTTTAATGGTATCTTAACATACTCATCATTGAACGGGTTTTGACAGCTAAAAAAACCCCAAAACTTTCTGAGAGCTAACTGAAACTTTAGAAAAATTGTTTCTAATATGCAAGGCAGAATGCCTTACTTAAGGAAGTCTAGACTACAAGCGCACTGCAGAAAGGTTAGACTTGAGAAGCATGGACTCTTAGTTTGCACAGGAACAGCTCCCGCTGCAAACTATAGCCAAGCCACATTTCTTCAGCCTAACCAGTAACTCCAGATGAGTACAGGGCAATGCTGGAACTCTTTGCTGGTGGACTAAGCAGCTGTCCAGACACATAAACTTACCTATATCACAGTTCTGCTATGAAATTATACACAGATACTAGGATGTTTAAATGTTTCAATGTCTGAAATGCAACAGTTTTCCTAATTTTTAAGACTTAAGGAATGATGTAACTGCCCATTGCTTTACTGTCTCAATTTCAAAATAATTGAAGTATTAATGGGCTAGTCTGTACAACATCTACAGGCAGGACTACAAAAGAGCAACAGTCCATTTGCAAACAGAAATTGTTTTTAAAATCACCATTAATAAAGCATATGAACTTCAAGGAAACCTTTATACTACCTACTTTCAACCAATTTTATATTCATTTGTTTTCAGTGATGGTGTAACTTCAGCACGGAGAAAAACAGCCTGCATGCTGATCTAAGTGCAATATTTCCCAGGTTGCTACCTTTTTGTCCCCAGTACCATCAGGTGGCCGCTGATGGGCTCAGGCTTTAACAAAGCCAGCAGCACAAAGCCCCAACTGCTCTTGCTGCTTTCCCACAACCCCCTGTGCCGGGGGTGGCAAAGGCCTTTCACAGGGTGCTCCGGGACTCCCAGCTGCTGTTTGACATGCAAATGGCATCAAAGATCTTTCAATCCCACCTCAAGGAGGGAAGATAAAGGCGGTGGCTCCCAGAGGAGCTCTGCTCCCAGAGCAGCATCCCTGCATCTCTTCAGGATGCTGGCGCTGCTGTGCACAAAGAAATCATCCTGGAGGTTATGTGAAAGACTTAAAGAAAACAAGTGAGGGGAATTAGAGAAACGGACTCCAGGCTACAACAATTCTTCTCCTCAAGCATAACAACAGAATATCTTAAAAACTTCACTTTTGTCTGCTTCCCAAATGCTTGAATACAGAAATACTTTAAATATATATACACACACACACACACACGTGTGCTATAATTCCAGCATTTCCATTTTATGTAAAAGTCACATCTGAACTACAGGCTCCAATTCCTTCTTGTATCAGTCCAGCTTCATGTGCTAGTATTTTCCAACCAGTTTCAGTGGAATTCAAGCACTGTAGGACTATGCAACTTCACAGGCCCATAAGTCATCCCGTAGGTTCCTTACAAGGTTTTTAGAGTTTCCACTCTTACCTTCAATCTGAACAAGCTGCACTTCCCTTCTATTACAAACACACCCAAAATCAAACCGCGTTTTTTTCCCCTCCCGTTTAGTATGACGATCTACAGCCAACTTTTTTAAACTGGAGGCTGAAAATTTAACCACTACCTGAAATAAAAGTTGACTAATTTTCAAAATAAACAGATGTGTTCCCAAGATTGTAACCAGAAGAGCACGTGCTGATCCTGGTTTGTAAATTCAAGCTGTTCTGTTTAGGCTGCTAAACAATGATGTCAATATGTTAAATAACAATGTTCTGAAGCCTAACTTCAGATATACGGGAATGCATAGGAGAGAACCTAGGTTAAGTAAACTCTGCAAGTTGGAAAAACCTGTGGAAAATACCAGAGTGTGAAAGAGAAAGAACAGTGGGAGCAGAAATAGAGTTCATGAACAGATCCCACCCATCATAGCATCTATTGGAAAAAGAGCTTTCAACTATTCTCATTTTCCACACTTTAAAGCAAAAGAAAATCTTAAAAAAAAAATGCATGTTATTTGTAAAACACTAGGAAAATTAATTTATTATTTTCATATCCTGTTCGTTGTTTTTCAGTCACTGGACTGAACATGACATGCTACTCGGTAACACAAATGCCAAAATCAGATGGCAAAGCAAAATGTGACCAATTTCTTGGGATCAAACACTAACCACAGATTTCAAAGAGCACCTTTCTTGCTTGCTCCTGAGATATACAGATAAGATATAAAAGTAAATCATATATGTGTAAATGTGTACACTTAACAAAAATCCTTGTTTATCTTCCAGCTACACAGATGACCTGCACAACACTGCAGACACCTTAACCTTTCCATCACACCCTGATTTTTCTTTTAATTAAGCTTCATTTTGGTTATTTTTCACATTACAATTTCTTTCTGGATGGCAGAAGCTGGAAGTCAGTAGTGATGTCTCCATTTGCCCGGGGCTTAAAACTTGGAACTAACTCCATGACAGGTTAAAGGAAGGAGGTGTGAAATCAGATGGACGGCCGGAGGTTGCACTCTCCTCCACAGAAGCATCGAACTGACAAGCTCTTCATCAGAACCCACTAGTACAGGGACAAGACATACACAAACTAAAGGTCAATTTATTCAGATGCTATATAATCCGGAAGGAAATGAAGTGAATGGGCACTTTCCCTAGGAGCCAGGACCCCTAGCAATTATTTATTAGCTCAAAATAAAAACTTAGCCTGACATACCATCTCTTTACAAATACGTACCTTTCTCTGGCTGGGACATGGTGCTTAAGGTAGAACGTAAAACGTAATGATGGCAAATTAAGGAGTAGAAACAGGTAATAGCAAGAGAGCCCACACATGGACTCTGCAGGAAGTGTCAAGCAATCATGCTTGACATATGTCAATGTCAGTCAAAAGTACATTAGGGATTTCGATGTATCAGATGAATCTTTCCAAAGACCTTAAAAAGCACAGCTTAAAAGGAAAGCTTTTGTAATAACTTCTGAACTAATATGCAAAATCTTTCCCATTATTCACATGCAAGCAAGCATCCTCTTGGCATAAATATTTGATATTTTGCAGATGGCTTTGAAAGTCTGACTTTTAAAGACAAAAGAGAAAGTTTGCTATCAAACCACATCAGTGATGTAAGCACAGTAGTCTACTGTAGACACTGATATTGTGAAAAGAGTGAGAAGCACTGCTAACTAAAGACTAAAACTTCCAGTGCTTCCTTATTCGATATATGTTTGCTTATTTTCTTCACGGGACTTTTAAATTGCTCTTAGCATAAACAGCCTACTATTCTCTTTCCCTTTTGACATAAGCAACTCGCCTACAGACAAACAAAACCCTTTAGTAGAAACGTCAACTCTGAAGTTGATTATAATTTTCTCATTGACTTGACTGGGATCAGGATTTCACTCTAAGGAGTCTCCTGAACTACCAGGCATACGGAGTCGCCACCTATCAAATGCCTGTAGCATGACTTTCCTCCAAAAGGCACAGTGCTGACAGTACAAATGCCTACGGTTCGGGGCTAAAACCTAACAGAACTGAATTTTAACTTCACATTCAAAAACTGTACAGCAGACTACGTATCTTTCTCACCGAAACTGACAGCATTTTGGATGTTCACATCACCTTCCAAGAACATGCAACTAATCTGAAATACAGTATTGCTGAGCAACTCCACGTTCACAAGAACAGGCAAGCACACCAGAGTGTCTCAGTGCAAGCCAAGCCTGTCAACTTTCCATGGCAATGCTCTTCGTGTCCACTCCAGCAAGTAAGCAAGCTTCCCTATTTTTTGCCTTTGACAGGCATTACCCACATATTTGCTAATAAAATAAACTCTGTTGATCAAGGTAATTTAGAAGAATTTTTTCCCTTTTGTTTTCCCCCCTTAAATTCAAACCTTTTGCCATCCTGCCCCTTGAATCTGACAGGTCAAGTCAATCAGTTTGTTTTCACCAAAAATACTACAAAAATGCTGAAAGTCCCCTGCAAACTACAAGCCGCCTCTAAATTTTCTTCTGGCTTCTGCGCTGACAACTGAGCACACCTTCGTATGAACCACAACACAACAGCACAGCTGGAAGATGCTCCTTCCAGGAGGGCTCCTTTCTGTATGGGTCCTTCAGACCAAACAAGAGGGATGCAGGAGTCTGGGAGCAAGGAGAAACAACAGCACAGGACCTCATTAGAAATGCATCAGGTAGATTCACAGGAGGGAGTCAAACACAGGACAGTTGACAAATCTCCTATGGACTCAATTCTAAACTGGATTTAACTAGCACAGCTTCACTGGCTTCAAAGCACCTGTCCTGATGGATGCTTGCTGAAGACCTGGGCTCAACAAATCTGGGTCTGCCACAGATAAAAATAGAAAATGTTCATTATCATTTTCCTAACAAGTAGGCTGTGGATGTTGTCTACCTGGACTTTAGTAAGGCCTTTGACACGGTCTCCCACGGCATTCTCCTGGAGAAGTTGGCAGCTCACAGCTTGGATGGGCATACATTTTGCTGGGTAAGAAACTGGCTGGATGGCCGAGCCCAGAGAGTGGTGGTGAATGGAGTGAAATCCAGTTGGCGGCCGGTCACAAGCGGTGTTCCCCAGGGCTCAGTTCTGGGGCCGGTTTTGTTCAATGTCTTCATCAATGATCCGGATGAGGGGACTGAGTGCACCCTCAGCAAGTTTGCAGACGACACCAAGCTGGGCGGGAGTGTCGATCTGCTCGAGGGAAGGAAGGCCCTGCAGAGGGATCTGGACAGGCTGGATCGATGGGCCGAGGCCAACTGTATGAGGTTCAACAAGGCCAAGTGCCAGGTCCTGCACTTTGGTCACAACAACCCCATGCAACGGTACAGGCTTGGGGAAGAGTGGCTGGAGAGCTGCCCGGCGGAAAAGGACCTGGGGGTGCTGGTCGACAGCCGGCTGAACATGAGCCGGCAGTGTGCCCAGGTGGCCAAGAAGGCCAACGGCATCCTGGCTTGTATCAGGAATAGTGTGACCAGCAGGAGTAGGGAAGTGATCGTGCCCCTGTACTCGGCACTGGTGAGGCCGCACCTCGAGTACTGTGTTCAGTTTTGGGCCCCTCAGTACAAGAAGGACACTGAGGTGCTGGAGCGTGTCCAGAGAAGGGCAACGAGGCTGGTGAAGGGTCTAGAAAACAAGTCTTATGAGGAGCGGCTGAGAGAACTGGGGCTGTTTAGCTTGGAGAAGAGGAGGCTGAGGGGAGACCTTATCGCTCTCTACAACTACCTGAAAGGAGGTTGTAGTGAAGCAGGTCTTGGACTCTTCTCCCAAGAAACTAGCGATAGGACGAGAGGAAATGGCCTCAAGTTGCGTCAGGGGAGGTTTAGATTGGACATCAGGAAGAATTTCTTTACCAAAAGAGTGGTTAGGCATTGGAACAGGCTGCCCAGAGAGGTGGTAGAGTCGTCAACCCTGGAGGCGTTCAAAAAAGGTATAGACGTGGCACTCCAGGGCCTAGTTTAGGAGTCATGGTGGTGTTAGTTGATGGTTGGGCTTGATGATCTTAGAGGTCTTTTCCAACCTTAATGATTCTATGATTCTATGTCCCCACAAATCACTTCCCATTTTCTTATTTCTTTTGTGTTCAAAAGTAGAAGTTACAAAAAAGCATTTATCCAAGAATTTGCAGAAGTCTCCCTGAAATAGCTCTGTCGTGAGATGTGTAACTCTTAATACATACATATAATTACAGTTTTCCAGCACAATGCAACTGGATATACAATAGCATAAACAACTTTTATAATTTGCTGCAAAATGAGATTCGTAACTGCCAAACGCTCACTTAGTAGCAATTTAAGTATGCTAAATACATCCTAAACGTAGTTCTATTATGCACAGAATTTTAGCATCATTTATTTAAAACGTTAACAAGCAAGGACTGCTTTTTCTAAAATGTAAAAACAGCACAGAAGTCACAGTCTTAAGGAGCCTCACAGGAGCACCGAGCAAACCAAAGCAGCAACTCAAAACGAGCATAACTATGCGAGATCATGCACACAGTAAGCAAGCAAGCATCTAGCCCCTGTGAATCACACGCATATCTTGTATTAGCTGACCCACTGCAGACTGAAACAGGTGTCTTCAACACTAAAAGCAAGAGGGAAATACATTTGTGGGTTTTTTTGGGGTTTTTTTAAGAAAAATCATAGGCCCCAGAAATACAAAGCTTTCTGGTGTTAGCTGTGACAGTCTCTGCAAATGGGAAAGAGAGCACTTGAGCTGCTACACAAATCAGCATATTATGTGAACCTCTTACAATGGCTGACTTGTTTAGCTCTATTCTTTAATCATGAATTATTTATTAATGGTAAACTCGAAAGCCGGTAATTTAAAACAGTTTAGTTCATTGACAAAATATAGGAGGCCTTGCTAAGACATGGTGAAATTATGTGTTAGATTAGCAGCATTAAAATAATTACAATATGAAATTCTGAAACAAGTGGAACAAAACTACTGAATTAAGAAGTGAACAGTCCCCACTTCCACAGCTGAGTTACAGTAAGTTTTATTCAGATGGGTGATGCAGCTCTGTATTTTACTAGTGAAAAAACAGGTTTTGCTTAAAACCTATTTTATTGATTTGAAAAAATAAAAAAAGGTGGTTGAAGCACTGCAAGTGTCCTGGGTGGTGGTGGTAGGGAAATGGTACCACAAGTGAAACTTTTTTCCATCCCCACTCTCGGAATCATGAGTTCAGTTATGGAATCAGTATAAGAGTTAACGAATTCAAGATTAAAGTGTTTAGAGAAATAGCACCGAATTATCAAGAAAAATAAAAGTAATTAATTGGCAAATAATATCAAAGGGATAAAAAGTTTCCATGTTTCTGAAGATGATGAAAATAAAGTTTTGGTAAAATACAAGTTATTCAGTAAAATAATGTAGTAAAAATAATGAGAGGACATAGAAAAATACCAGGAAGAAATTAAGCACTCGGTGTATTAAGACATGGATCGCTACCACAAGGGAAAAGGTAGAATCTGTGCCACTGGATATTTACAGGACTGGAAACTTAACAAAAAGGGAAGTGTTAAAACTAGCCTACACTGGAAGAGCAAAGGACCAGATTATTTAAGAGGTTTCTTCTTTCCTAGATCTGTAGTGATCCAGTGAATGATATGGTATCTTCCGAATGCAATTTTCGCAATTCAGTTGGCAGTTACAGACAGTAACCACAGGCATTAATGTAAGGAGAATTCAGAAAGGATTCATATCTTAAATTCAGAATTTAGTCACAAACTTAAGCTTTATTTTTCACTCGCCCTGAATTTTGGCATGGTCATGGACTATGTATACAGTTTCCTCGGCCATGGCTTTGCAAAGAATGTTATGGAACCTGTATCCTTTATTCACCTTGGATGCAGCAAATGTAGGCTGGCTAAGGGTTTTCTGTTTGCCTTTTTTTGCATCACATTTAAGCCTCCAGCTTTCCACAAGCTTCAAGATTACTGGACTTGGATATCATATCAGCACTGTCAAAGCAATGCATAAAAATCATATTTTAGACCTACAAGTAAACTTATTAAAGGTGAGAAATTCAAAGACCTTGACATTCTGCCTAGGCATCACAGTTCACATGAGTGTATATCCCTGAAAGGGAACAAATCTATGCAAGTCTGAATTCACTCTAGATTTACAGTCACCAAAAAACCAACCAAACAAAAAGCCACCCAAAACCGCACACAGTCCCCACCCTCCTTCCCCCCCAAAAAAAAAATTAAAATTGAAGTGTGCGAGAACAAAGCAGGTCCAGAATTTAGGGGTGTAGTCCCAACTTGTTAGTCACAACTTCCATCTCATTTTAATGCAATTTACAGTTGCACATTTATACACAGTGCATGCTTCACAGCCTAAAAATTAAGACACTGAAAGAGATGCAATAATGCTATTATTCAGAATAAAAGACACAGTAATTGTGAAATATCTGGTGTGTGTTTTTCCCCAAGGACAGACTCCCACTCCACATTATACACATTTATTTGAAATTACTGGAGTGCTTAATGTAATAAAGCCCAAAAACTCTGTATTGTTGCACACTGTGAGAAGTGGAATTCTGGGGAGTCAAGTACAAATCCTTTATGCTCTCAAGTTTCTGAAGACAAAAAGCCACAGCATATTAAAGAGCTGAGTGCTATATAAAGGGTAGTACAGTAAGCATTTTAATGCATATATTGGAAATATATTTTTTCAATAAATACACACAAATTACTAACAAGGAAAAAACCTGGGAAACTGAAGACTGTATTCTTCATTATTAAGAAGTATGCTACACGCCATTCGGGTTTAGGCATTCATGAATGGTACAAAGCAATACTTCTCTCTTGGGAAGTGCAAGATTATTGCAGTTTGCTGGCATGTTAACCCCCCTGAGACCCTGGTCCAGAGAACAGCAACTGCAGCATAAAAGTGCACCGAGTAGAACTACTGAAGTCAGTTCATATGCTTAAAGTTATTTATATGCACCAGTGCCCTGCCGGATTAGACTCATAACACAGATCACTTGCAATCTCTCTGATTAATTATATAGCAAAATGATGACAACTAGTTCACTTGGAACACAGAAATTTTGGGGCACGTTCGCTATAATTAACCGACATTAACTTTTGTCTTCTGGCATAAAACTGAAAACAAGTATCTCATATCTTGTTCCAATTTTTTAATCCTTTAATAATGAATGTGAAAATAGAAACATATAAAATAAATTTAGTGTGCTATTTTGAGAGATTTTTGCTGCAACTTTCATGTATGTTCCCATACAAAAAAATATATGGAAGATAAATATACATAGTTAGAGATCTGCTCTGTTGGATACATGCAGATTTAACAAAAACATGGGGGGGTTAA
>WAAD01005970.1:287564-315151 GCA_013389945.1 Fregata magnificens
TTTTTAGGGGGGGTGGGTGGTTGGGGGGGGGGGGGGGGAATCCCCCCCTCATTCCCACTAACCATTCCTTGGTTTGGTTCACAGAGCAGTTTTGGTGCATGCTAACATAATCTCCTTCTGGAGATAAATTAAACTAGAAGCCCTGCTCCAGCCACACACCAAATATGTTCCAACTCCTAAGGACAAAATGAAAGTCGAAATTAATAACTGGTCTTTTCTACAGCTGTGAGTGACACACATGCTAGGGTGAGACAGCCCAGGGGACCAACTAAATACAATTTGAGTACTCCAAGCTGCAGGTAATATAGAATTAGAGGCCTCAACACCTATCACATCAGTGTCTAGATTTGATTGTATTAGACCAAATTACTCATTAATTTGCACATAACTAGAATCTGGATTGTAGAGATCTATATATGATCAAATAGGAATCTAGACTAAAAGATTCCTGCCTTTTAAATAGGACACCTCAAAGTACGTCATACGGATACCATAAATAAACCTTCCAGCCCAGATACTCTCCAAAATTTACTGATAGATCTCAGAATACAACAGGCCACATTTTGTTCAAGTTCCCCGAAGTTTACAGGATCATGACCTTACTCTTTAAATAAACCTAATATTGCAGTTTATTTGAATAAATCAAACTATTCACACAATCAGAATCGATCAAGGAATCTACTCTGATACCAGTTAAGTGACAAGTCAAAACTAATTCTGCTGCTGTATGCAGAGAAAATAATGTAATATCCAAACTTTGCTATCATTTTATGAATGTATGATTGTTTCTGATATCATAAAATTAGCAATTCATGAAACAACATTAACGTCAAGGATAGTATATCGTACACATTATCAAAACATTTGTATTTAAATGCTAAATCATTAATCTCTAAACAACAAAAGATACTGAAGTTGTGCTAGAGGAAACCTTTTAAATGTTGTTTTCCAAAACCTCGCTAGCATTGGAAAGAAAAGTGGCAAAGACAGCACGTTTCCCCACAGATCCCAGCGATCAAGCTCAAAATGCGACGGCTGTTCTCATTTTCAGCAATGCAACCAGAGAAGACCCAGTCCAAGCGAGATCAGAGTTTCTGCAACACACAGCACACATCTCAGCAAGGCTAATTTTGCCCTATATACTACTGAGAGCTGTAAAGCCAATACCACCCTTGCTGACAAAACTCTAGCATTCAGTAATGGCTTAAAATTTAAGCTCCTGCTCACTCAGGACAGTACTAACGATCTCGCAGTGCTGACCACAGGAACAAAGAATGAGGGTCATGCTCCAAGGCTTCCCTCTTCCCGCCCTATCGTGCAAAAAAACGTGCATCTGTCGCAATTTCATAAAGTGGCAACTTCCATGGAATTTGTCCACATCCAGAAGTGAGGTGTTGCGAAATCCTTCGAGAAAAACAGCAATCAGTGTGTACAACTTCACCTCATTTCAAGTACTAACAAGATTTTAAAGCTGCCAGGCTCTATTTCCAATTAGACGTAACCTGTTCCTTGCAGTAAGCAAGATACTTATCTGCTTTCGTGGCATTTTCTTTTGTATTCTAGAAATTAAATACCTGGCAGTGTGTACTTCAGCCTTTCACTAGGCCACTTTCAGTTGCCAGCCGAGGAATATATGAAGTAAAGGACATTCATTGTAATCCCTACACAGGAGGAGGCATCTTCAAGCATGAAACTGCACAGGATGAATATGGGTAGCCTGAACTTGAGTGCAAGAGTTGCTGGTTATATCAGATACAGAATTCAATCAAAGTAAAAGCTGGTAGTAAAGCCTAGTAAAATCTTCACTAGATGGACAGCATCACATAAAATTTATGCAAATAATTCTGCAAGAGAGAACAAATTCTCAGCACTTTTCAAACCAAAGGACTCTTCCACCAGCTTCAACAGAGCCGAAGTTAAAACTCTGATCTTCTGGTACCTTTGTATTCCCAGCACTAACTGATGGCTAGCCTTGTAAGTCAGAGCTTTGGGGTGACCAATTTTAATTTTTTTTTCATTTGCTGTACAAATTCCAGTCTTAATCATTATCTTAGTTATCTCTGTATATTCCTCTAGATATGCTACTGTCCTTGTCTACTTCCAGCTATCCATTGTATTCAGTTGGGAAAATCAAACAAAAAATACTCAACCTAGGATATTTGTCCCCCACTCAAAAGTAATGATTCCTCTATCAGCCAAATCAATCCCTGCACATTTATAGCAAATTCTACAGTTCCTACAGTTTCCAAGTCCCATTTTGGAATCCCTTGGGGAAAAATCGTAACTGTGTATCCCAAGCGTAAAAACATATGCCCAGATCCCCCCAGTTTCTTAAACCTAAAGAAGAAAAGAAAAAAGCCCTGAACCTGTTTTCTGAGCAAAACTGCGTAGGAAACACTAGAAACTCTTAGCCAAGTCTCCTGTTACACAACTTCTCTACAACTGGACTCATGCTACCAAAAAGTCCCTGGGGACCCCCATGGCAGTACACAAGAACTGCCACCCACATCTGAAACATGTGCCATGACAGACTGCACTGTCCTCTCATCCCACCCCATAGGTAGCTCTCACAGAACAGAAACTATCCACATTTACAAGTGAAAAGGATAAATGTGAAACTCTTACAAATTAAGGATAGCTTCTGGCTGAGGTTTTCTGGGGGGAAGGCTAGATACTATCACCACAGTTGCTTTCTTATATAAACTACCATCTATTGTCCAAGAGAGATACTGATTTTGTTTATTTTAAAAGAATACACAAATAACTTCACCTGAAGGTACACAAAGCTTCTGAAAACTGTAACTCCACCACTAGCATCTGTCTTTGCCGCAAGCTAGGCTGTGCCAGCCTAGCAGAATGCAGTCTTCAAGCAGCAAAAAAATGTAGAAAGAATCAATTTCAGACCAAATGAAAGGAAGCTCTTTACCATGGGTAACTTTCATTTCATGAGGCATTTGGAGCTTCCCAATCCATGCCAGCAGCAAAACAAACATTTATTAACTAGCAGTGCTCAGATGAAACAAGCAAGAAAAGTCTCACTAGCATTTCTTTGATGTATACTTTCCTCCAGTGTAGGAGAAAGGAAACCTGAACCTAACTTTCAAGCAATGCTGAAAAGATCTCAGTTAGCCTCCATTCAGCAAAGACAGAGCTGGGACAGCTATTGCTCTGCTCTTTTCTTAATGTATTTCTAGAAACTGTTACATACCTGGTAGCTGGCTTGCAGATTACTAGTAATGCTTCATACCTACTATTTGTCCTCTTCGTTCTTCTATTTAAGACTGTTTTGCCCCCTCAACCCCTGGCTTGGGGATGAGGTTATAGCTGCAGTGTGACAAGGGAGCTATTTCTTAAACCAAGTGATACGGCACATCTAAAGACAATAACAACTTGGGATTTAGACGTTCCCCTTCCTTTGAGAGGACTGGAATTTCAAGAGAGGAGGAGAGACAAACTGTGTTTCACATACAATCAAGTTAAAAATACATATGCACCAGGAGACTATACTTCCTACTTACTTACCAATGTAAAGACAAAACCAAAAATATATACTGTGAAATAAGTAATGTAGCTAATGTAGCTAAATGTAATCCTTACACTATATGGGAGATAAATATTCTCAAAATTTCAATGGGAAAATTAACTGAAGGACACAGCCTAAAATATCATCCTAAAAAAAGAAAACAACATACAAAACTCCTGTTGTTGAGGGCTGCCCACGCATCCCTCCTGTGGTTAGTCAGAAGGTGCTGGTAGGCAAGCTCTTGCCAGCCCACCAGGAGCCCACTAAGAGTCCACTAGGACCTGTCACTATCCTGCCATGCATCAGAAGAGAAGAATTGTCCCTGCTTCATAACTGGAAAAAACCTTCCAGACCTGCTGAGCCTGCTCACCACCACAGGCAGATTTCAGCCTGCACGTCCTGTGCACGCAGCGCACCCAAGCCACGGGAGGGGATGAGGTTTAAAGGGCAGCCTGTCCCCACAGCTTCCAATAGCCTCGGTTGCCACATGGTCTGTTTTCAACCATCACTGGCAAGACCTGAAGGTCTCTTTGCCCTGAAGGAAGACCTGACATCCAAGACTGAAGTTTGGGCAGGGCTCTGCTCCCAAAAGCGGGGCCCTGGGATGCTAAAGGGCTGTCCTGACTTCAGCTCAGGAAGGCAAGGAAAGGTGGTGGTGCTAGTTTTCAAAATCTTGTTCTACCTTTTAACTGTTTCCTTTAGATACAATTGCTAAGTACAAACTCTTATCGCTTCCTTTCAAGCTTTGACAGCAGTTGTACCAGGCAGGTTTCAGTGACTGTTAACACCACAGAAGAAAACAATTCCCTTTTGTACACAGACCACCTATACAACTTCATGTTAACCCTTACAGCAGCTCTTCTACCTACAAGCCTGTGAACGGTCATCAAGAGCACACATATTATAAAAGAAGACATAAGACACCATCAGTGCTGCATCCAACTTTAACTGTAATTGCACTTCCCTCCATCTTAACAGGTTTCTACTTACGCAAGAGGAGAGATCTGATTTCCTTTGACAGACAGATCAGCCCAGTAGTACCCAGCTAAACACTTCAGCAAGAAACCAAATCTGATTACCTACATTCACTATCCAAATCCTAGGAAAGCAAAAGGGGTTCAAAGGAGAAAGTGTCATATTGATTTGACTATTTATTTCTGCTCACTCTAACCCAGGATATATTTCACTAGTATTCTGACAAGCTAGTAAAGGAGGAAGCAATTTAGCTGTAACAAGACTCTCTTGAACTTCAGTAATATAATTAGCAGGTAATTAGGATGCCTGATGTGCAGCATTCACAAAAAATAATTCCACAATGCTTTAGAAAATTTACTTGTTGAATTTTTACAGAGCTGTTGCATTGCTGTGGCACACCAGTATATAGCCACTCCAAATTCAGAAGCTCATTGATTCGGAAGGAGCAATAAGCTCTCTGGTTTATTTAAAAAAGAACAAACTATTTCAGAAAATGGAGTCAAATCTTCACCTGGGGTAAGAGTCCACTGACCTATCATAAAGTTTGTCAAAATTATATGACAGAAACAAATCAACAGATTTAACAAAAATTAGCATACAAGATGATCAGAGTTGAGATGCGCTGATGTAAATTTTATTGTAGTTTATAGTACCTAGTAACTCCTTACTTTTAGCTATCAGGTTTTCTTACAGCAGAAAATGCTTTTGCAATTTATATGTATTTACCTTTTTTTTTTAAACAGTGAAAACAAACAGCAATGCTGCTGCCTTACTATTTCTTCTAGAAGAATCTTGCAAGGAGCCGGACTTGGCATTGGTTGCTCAGATCAAGAGAAACAACTCAAGTGCCCCCAGCTTCTAGAGAATGACAAAGAGAAAGGAGGTAAGGACTATTCCTTCTTCGAATACTGAGATTTAATTTATGTCCTCGCTTGTTGACTTCTTTCTGCCCCCTTCTACAAACAGGATTACAATACTCCCCATACTCTGAACAACCTCGCACTGCTGCATGTGGATGTACGCACAACTGTGTATGCTGTGTGCACACACAGACCCACATGAAGAGGTGATCATATCTTTTTAAATGTCACAACCCTTCCTGTAGGTGGATAAACAAAAATGCTACTTCCAATGACTTTGTATTTTCTATCTGATTACCAAAACATGATACACAAAACCACTGTATCCTAAAGCCAAAGGGGCTTAAATTATAATGCTGTAATTGAAGTGTGTGTAGCATAACAGCTTCACTATGCAGCTGCCTCAGTGTAATGTGAAGTTGAATAAACAACCTTTATAAATAGAGCTTGGGGATCCCCTGTCCTATGGAGTTTGGTTTTTATTTGTTTTTCTTTCAGATGTTAAGTCAGAAATAACATGGGCAGGGAAAGAAAGCTACTTAGAGGCAACAGTGGAAACTTGTGTGCCAGCCAGACTGAGTGTACACGTCCCTGTGCTGTCAAGGTGGTCCAAGACAACACTTAATAACATGATGCAACACACTCTGCTTCTGAGGTACGTACGCGTCCAAAGACGAGTAAGTGGCAGGTCAGCACACAGCAGCTCACACACTACATGCCACACACTCAAAACACCATTCAGCAACCTCAGACAGGTTGCCAGTCTGATCACAGCAATGTTTCAAAGCCCCAGCCCAGCTCTTTAAAATCCCTACTTACCTGAGCCCCTGGAGGACATTTGCTCTTCCAGAGCGTTTTCCACAGACACACAACGTAGGGTAGAAGCAAGGAGCCAGCCCGAACGGGGCTGCAGAATGCAGGAACGGCAGGACAGCCATAACAAGTTGGCCTTAGCAGTGAAAATTAAAGCTTTGGAGAAGTAAATGGGCCTCGTAACGCCTGCAACCATCGGACTGCAATGCAGTGCTTTGCACTTCTCCCAGCCTCTTATTTAAGACTTCTACAGAAACCAGTTCTTTGAAAGGTTCCATAAGGTATCTAAATTGAAGTGGAAATAAAAAGGGAATGGATGTACATGCTGCTGTGTATATCTCCTAAAAAGGGGGAAAAAGCTGAACTGATACTTTTTTCTGAAAAATCAGATACCGAAACAATTAGTATGCTACAACAGCTGAATACATAAAGTCATCATATGAAAAAAAAAATTAAAGTAATACAACTACGTCAAATTTAGACTGCAAAATCCTTAGCAATATCATCTATTTACATTTAACTTTAGGATCACACACATAATTTCACTCATTTTATTTCAAATAACAATAAAGCCTCTCACCTTCCCAGTGTTTTAACCATCCCTAGAAAAGGGCATGAAGAAACAAGCAGATGATATTTTAAATACACTGTATCTCCACTCCTGGCTGGTTTGCTATACAGCAGGAAAAAAAAATTAAACTGTAGAATATTTTGAGTGCCATTTTTGTGTATCAATACAGAGAAGAAAGAGACTTGTACACCTCTCTAGATTGTGATTAGAACAGTGGGAAAGTGATGGGGAGTGGAGAAGGAAAAGTAGTAAACGAGGTTAACCTGAATGAAATGGACTTCTGAGATAGCACACAACATATACAATGGCCACGTAGAGCTGCATGTCTGAACACTACAGTCCAAAATCAATGTCTGGCAACCGAGGTACTTGTGTTTTAACGTGGCACTTCCCCTGCAATAAATTGCCTGCTGGAGGTACTGGCAGTCACGCATGGTACATCTCCACAAGAAGGCCTTGGCAATAACCTCCTTTTGTAAAGATATTCAAGCAGCTGAATATGGTCTTGAAAGTAGACTCAGAAAAATAGCTCAAATGCGTATGCTATTGCTAAAGCTTTTCTTGCATAACCTTTCTACCAAAAGATGTAAATTATCCCACTGAGAAACTATTGTCCTAAAAATGGGGGGGGGGGAGGGGGAGTTCAATGGTGCGCTGCACCAACTTCGTTTCAGTAACAGAAACATGACAAAGTTAAAATACATTTGTTTAATCATTAGTTAATGAAAATCTTCTCCCTAGACCTACATGCTGATTGAAGAAGCAGCTGTTTTACAGGTCATCCTTAGCACCCTCTGAGCGACATTTCTGGCCCAAAAGAACATCAGTAAGTTAGCTACAAGTCAGTCTGGTAGCTTTGCCTCTTGTTAATGTCACCTAACACTTGTTATTGTAAGACCCTGCTCTCCACTGTTTATTTTTTTTAACCAAACTTTAGCCATCTGGTCTGCTGCCTCTCCCCTCTTCTCTTCCTCCTGGGAGGCAAAGAGGGAGTTGGGGAAAGATAAGAAGGGGAAAAAATGGTTCATTCTGCAGAACAGAGAAACATTGCTTTATCCCTTTTCTCCTCTACCAGTAGCTAGAAAATCTAGCTATCAATACAGAAAAACTTGTGGTTTCTAAAGCAAATTGCCTCCAGCACCTGAAGTTAAATCTGAGTTTGTCAATGTCAACATACTTTTGATGCCAGTAAATAACTGAGAAAAGAACTGGCAAAATATGAGTTCCTGCAGAGGACCTCAACCTTCCCCTGCCATCCATCAGGGCAGTACCGGCAGTGCCAAGAAGTCCACGAAACAGATTCACCTAAGACTCCCCAGGAGCGCTGCACCCAGCCTTGGGTGCCACACCACAGAATTTGTCAGAGTCCTTTTGTCCTGGTTTCAGCTGGGATAGAGTTAATTTTCTTCCTAGTAGCTGGTATAGTGCTGTGTTTTGGATTTAGTATGAGAATAATGTTGATAACGCACTGATGTTTTAGTCGTTGCTAAGTAGTGCTTACACTAGACAAGGACTATTTCAGCTTCCCATGCTCTGCCAGGTGCGCAAGAAGCTGGGAGGGGACACGGCTGGGACAGCTGACCCCAACTGACCAAAGGGATATCCCATGCCATATGATGTCATGCTCAGCATATAAGCTGGGGGGAGTTGGCCCAGGGGGCAGTGATCGCTGCTCAGGGACTGGGTGGGCATTGGTCGGTGGGTGGTGAGCAATTGTATCGTGCATCACTTGCTTTGTACGTTATTACCATTAGTATTTTTATTATTACTACTACTATTTTACTTTATTTTCTTTCAATTATTAAAGTGTTCTTATCTCAGCCCACGAGGTTTCTCACTTTTACCCTTCTGATTCTCTCCCCTGTCCCACCGGGTGGGGAGTGAGCAAGCAGCTGTGTGGTGCTTAGTTGCTGGCTGGGGTTAAAACACGACACCTTTTCACAAAGTTTTGCAAGCTGAACACAAAACTCCTCTAACACTTCTACGCCATATTTAATTATGGAACATATAACGCCGCATCTGGGAATTGTGCTGCCCACCATTGCTCCTAGGTTGTGATTACATCTTTCAGTACTTCGCTACTGCCCATCGATTGCCTGCAGGATGGTGAGAAGTGTGCCATGACCCCATAGTACATGCTTCACAGGTCCTTCTCACCCGCCATCTAATGCACACAAGGACCTGAAACAGCAGGAGCTAAACTCCGTAACCAGGTATCCCCATTCAGCCTTTCTTTCTTCTATAGTGCGCATGACCAAGAAGAGAGAGACACATACAAAAGCTTTGAAATATACCATAATAAAAGCTTTAAGTCTACCATAATTCCAGTGTTTCCTAACTTTTGAGGGTTTAACTCAACCTTGACTGTCTCAAATATTTTCTGGACATGTAATTAGGCATTTAAATTACATACACTTTCCTTATTTAGTTTCCCTTCCCCTAACCTCTGTCTACGTTTCTGTAGTCAAAAAATGAGTGCTTTGAAGCAGGGATTATCCTTTTCAAGTATCTGGAAAGTACCTTGCATTTAAGTGTATAAAAGAAATCATAATAGAAATATTGCTTTAGTTCCACTTTTATAGTCCTTCCTTTTGGTGTTACAGCCAAAGACCTCCAGGAAGGTAGTTATTGATTCTAGTCTGAGTCACGTATGTAGTGTCATGCAACACGTTTGTCTCCTGCCCTAATTACCTTACTCTATTTCCATCTCTTTCCCAAGCAGTTGTCCTTCTGTTACAGCAGTATTTTACCTCTGCTCAACTGACCTGTCCTCTAGGAGTGAGCCTGTATTGGATTAACTCAGGTTCATTTCAACCCAGGTATCCGTTTACAGCAGCACTCAGGGCTTCTCAACTTGCCCTGTCACATCTACACCCAGTGGCACCATCATTTTTTCTTAACACAATGAGGAAATCCAAGCGTTCATTTTGGATATGATGGTGACCAAGACCACTCTAATGTATATATACACCCACTTACACACTCCTCATCCTCAGAAGCAGGCATTNTTTTTTTGCCTTGAGTTAGCTTAGTAGCCTCGAGAGTATTTATATATCCTCATATTTCATTGTCCGTGCCAAATATCGTACTGTAATACCAGTGAAAGTCTTCACCGAATTTAACTGCCCTCACAGCTGCTCCTTTGGAAACCTGCAGGGTATGCAACACGACAGCATCCAGCAGCAATCCCTATCACAGTTTGCTAAAGATAAATTGCCCAGATTGAGAAATTCAAGACTCATCTACCAAGTTGTAGTCTCTTCATTCCCACTACTCTAGAAGTTTGTCTAAGTGTTTCTAAGTTGTCAATATTCAATAAACACATGCCACATACAATGCTCTGCTGTTTAAAAGCAGTGCAATGAGAATATACTCAGCATAAAACAAGCTCTGCAGAATCCCTTAAGGAGAACTGCTGCTGAACAGACATGTCCGATCTGAAATTTGAGCATAAGACCTTAATTACTCTTCGACTGTTGATCTCTACCCCAAGTGTGTTTATATCGGTTTCATTCCACTCTGAGATTCCACCTTGGAAGCTCCTTGCTGCTTTGAACCCAGGACCTATAGAACAACAAGCTCAGCATAAGTGTTCTGCATCTATACGTGACAGAAATGACATACAGGCTGTACCAGCTTCTCAGCTGACTTACAGGAGGACTAGTTTGCACAGGCTGAAGATCTGATTCAGCACACACAGCTGTTCCCAAACTTGGGATGCCAAGTGAGGTCAGCAGTAATGACATCTCAGGCTGTGTGGCCAGCAGAAATTCAATTTTATCCAGGATCTATAGGGTGAACTTAGCAATTCATAAATGCGACTGAAAGCAAAAAAAGTGGCTATTGCTATGTTCATGTATATTAGGTAGCAACTTTATAGAGGAGATCATGTAATGCAGAATAGCAGAGGACTACTCTCGCAGGATGCCCTTTCCAGTCCTAAATCCCTGCACAGAGACTATCAGAAAAGAAATACTTCTCTAAAGTGATTTTTACTAGACGTGATATGGTAAACTAACTTTAATACAGAACAGTGCAAAATATCACTGATTTCCCAGAGCGCATTCTTTATAGCACACAGTTTTGAAAACACACGTGAGTTTTCAAATTAACATCCATAAACACTCTCGTGCATAAAAACTAAAGCTGTAGAGAATTTTTTTCTTTTCCTTGTGGAAAGCAAAACTTATACCTCCTGAATAGCTTTATATTTCGGATATATGTAACAGATTTGCAGAGACTTCTCGTGAGTTTCCATGGTAAACTGATCTCTTCTGCATAAAGGGTGTATCAGCTGCCCTCCCCGCTCACCGGTAATTGCCCTCAACAGCTTCATACTTTTCTGTGCCATTGTGGGACAGATTTACACATGAAAACAGACTGTTCGGCTTTAGGATTTTCAACCAATTTCAAATGGAAATTCACAATTACCAAGCAACTAAGTAGTAAAACTGAAGTCACCAGCACGTTGCCTGCTGGTGAACAAGTACCAGTCACTGAAGTGCGTAGCTCTAGGAAACTGCAAGCAGAAAGGAAAAAAAATGCTCATCTTAAAAATATGAATATTTGACAAATCAAGGGACTGACTTTCAGACAAGCTAAACACCCAGAGCTTCAACAGAAATTAATGCAACTGTTTCGGGCTGGAAACTTGGGAAGAATCTGTTCAGAGAGTATAAATTACAGGAGGACAAAGAGATCAGGAGATTTTAAATGTGTAAGATAAAAGCAGGACAAGAAAAAAATTCTCTCAACAGAACATTTTTACTGGTTTGGACGACATACTCCCAGCTTGCACAGGTGATGCAGATTGCTTTTTCTTAATCCTCAGAAGTTTAGCATCTACCTGAAAAATACTACAATTTTTTAAAACAGGAAGCTCATCTTTTGTGGTTAAAATTGAGGGAGTGTATAAAATGTCTTTTAGCACAAATACACCTTTCCTTTAAAAATAGTTCTCCTTTTTAGAAAAAGGAGAGGAGAATTTCTGTGGTTTTATACTGCTCATTTCAGGACTCCTTATGAACAGTTCACTCATTTTGCAGCTCTAAGCCAGAGATCTGGGATAACCAAGCATTGCACTGGTAGCAACGCTGCCCACAGTTGGGACACAGGCCTGCAAGCAAGGTTTTTATGCAAAGCAGAACTTCCTCAGAGGATGGTAGAGAACACGTGCCTTCCACTACATATGGAGTCTTCAGATGGACCAAGTTTATCACCTTCAGGGTTTGATCACGCTTTGGCACCTCCAGAAGTCTCTGACCCCTTGCTTAATCCCAATGGCGAGACCAACGAAACCTCATGTAAGTGGCATCCTACCTAATCACAAACACCTTTAAAGTCCACACAAAAACTCTCCAAGTGGTATGATTAAGCTCTTGACATATCAAGTCATCACTTCCAATGCCTCATCATCGGAAGTGTTCACAGCCACTTTGGATGGGGCTTTGAGCAACCTGAGCTAGTGAAAGATGTCCCTGCCCATACCAGAGGGGCTAATTCTAGCCAAAAGCAAAGCCAGAGGAGGAGAGGTGCAGGGATGGAGCCAGCCTCTCCGTACACACCAGCAGCAAGCACAACGTACCACCACTAGAGCAGTCCCATTCCCACTCCACACGCTGCCCAAAACCCTGGAGGAGCTACAGGTGCAACCACGAGACAAGCTTTCTCTAGCGGCAGAAATGCTGTTGCTGCCTGTTGCTCAGGCTGCAGCTTCTCACCTCCACAACCTTGCCAGTGATGTGGCTGGAGGAGGGGATGGCTGCTCTGCACGTCAAGCCATATGTGCTTAAAGTCCAACTCCCTCCTGTGCCAGGACACAGATTGTGGTTAATCCCAGGACCCCGGTGATTCAGCAGGAAGTGCAGCCCAGCAGAGGTGCCCGTGTGACTGAGGGGATGGCAGAACAGAGCGGAGGGAAGAAGGTAGCATTCGGCAAGTTCCCCTTGGAAACCATTCCCTGAATTCAGCTAATCCTCAACACACACAGGGTTCTCCAGCTCCCCAAAAACACCAGACCGACCATGAGGTGGAAAGCTATCGCTGTATTTCGTTTTCCTCCTCCTATGTCCACAAGGCATGACACTAGTGGTTGGGACACCACCCTGACCCTTCTTAAAACCCTAATTATTCAAAGTCGTCAACAAGCTCATAGAATTGCTGGACCTTTCCAAACACAAAAACCTCCTCAGCAAACGTCTGCAGAAAGTTGTTGCATTTAAGCCATATGAATTTACCACCATGAAAAAGAGGAAAAAAATCATCCCTGGAAGTGCTGTATCTGCAGCAGTTCAACAAGAGGAGGGGAAAGCATAGTAACAGAGGAGTGGTATTACTTCCAATATGGTAATGAGCTCATATAGCAAAAACCTGGTTTCTGTCAAATTATAGTCATTATTCTTACTAAATAACATTAATTAAAATTTACTGGTCATGTTCAGGTAATTTTACTGAGAGGGAGAAAAATTATCTCAAATTTCAGCCAAATATACCAAACTTTTTCCTTGAGTCTGTTATGGATCCATGAAAAACCAGTGATGATGAACAAGCAGAAAGAGTTATTAGTTACATTTTGATTAGAATGGAAAACAGATGTGCAGTGATTAATCACATTCAAGTTAAGACAAGGCCACCCTGGAACAATGAACGTAAGGGTTAGTTCTGGCTCCTTCAATACACCTGAACATGCATCAGGTTCCACCTTTGTTTTCACATCAGAATAGATGCATTAGGGAAAACTCAGACCTTCATTAACCCCTCAAAGTCCAGAGCTAAAAGTATATCCAATTTATACTTACAAAATTTTAATTCAGAGTCTAGCTAAGTGAACTGATGCGTGGGCCTGTGCTGATCACCACAATCATAAAGAACGTGAACAAAAACGGTACATGGAAAGGAGTAAAGTTTGTTAATTCTCAGCTACTCAAAGCAGGTAAGAGGAGTTTCAGCTGTGAAGAACTGCCAAAGGAGCATCCAATACTGACTGACTGGATAATAAAAATGACAGATGAAATTCAATGCAGAGAAGTGTTACACTTTTTTTTTAAAATCGCCCAAACTTTCCATATAATTATGGCCTTGAATTGAATTTTATCACTCGGAAGGTACTCGCGTAATATCAGTTCTGTAGCAACTCTGCTTTTTAACTGCTCCAGAGCTAAATGATCATGGGAATTATTCTAAAAGGAATACAAAACAAAGCAGAAAGCATCATTACAACACTATTTAAAGAAATTGTGTACCCACATTTTCAACAGTGGGTATATTTGAGGCCCCCAGTCTCAAATTCCATACATAGCAGAACTGGAAAAGATAAAGAAAACTGTGACAAGGTTGATTAATGGCAAATAATTGATGAATTGTTTTAAGGAAGCATCATGCAGTGAAGACAGTTCATCTTCCAGTGGAGGAATGGCCACCTAGGTCATTCCTAAGTCCTTTACAGGGATTTCCAGCCTGTAAAGAGATGATCTGGGGAGAGGATACGAGGTGAACAGAGAGAAACAGCTATTGAGCCTTCAACAGAAGGCTGAAGGTGTATCGGGAATTCCTTTTCCAATACAGCTGCAGGGTATCAAATTAAAGTTTCAAGTCCAAAATAACCAAAAAGACCAGGTCCCTCACCCGGAGTGCGGTTGAACTGTTGGAACTTGTACCTGTGATATTTTCTATACTCTAAAAGTTTGAAGGGTGTCTGAAGAGCAGCTGGGCAGGTTCCTGGAAGGAGAATCCACAGAGGGTCACCAGCTGTAGAGACACCACCTCAAAGTCCCTGAAGCACAAAACTGCCAGAGGCTGGAAAGCACTCTGGTGGAATACTTGCACTCTTCTTACATTCTTCAATTCAGTAACTGTTAGCAGCTGTTGAAGAAAGAAGTGGGGGGATCAGGGAACTGGCCTAGATGGACCTTTGATCTGATCCAGCAAGGCCATTTTGTCCTAAGGCCCATTTGTGATTCACTTCATGCTTGCCCACTCTTTGTAAGAAGGAAAATGAAAATCTCTCAGAAGTTATCCATTGGGAATAACCCAAATATTTCTGGAAAATAATCCTCTACAAAATAAAGCAATCACCTTCATAGTTTCTTTTGATCATGCAAGATAACATAAATTAGCTCTGCACTTACTTGCACTATACCTGTTGGCCATATGTGCTTGCAAGTCTGTATTTCATTAAAGCACAATAGCAAGACAATGCACACACACCTTCCCTACAAACAGCTGCTTCCTGAGGATGCTCGGAGTTATTTCCAACTAAATAATGACCTGCTTATTTTTCCAAATCTGCAAACCCATGCTGCGAGGGTTGGCTAGATTATTCTTTTTTGGTTCTGTATTATTCTATACTTGGTTGCTAGGAATCAGGAAGTGTTTTCATTTATTGTCTTTTTAGAAAACAGAATGAGTTCTTATGCTTTTATCTTACTTGTTACCAAGGAATGCTCCCATAGATCCTGCCTGTAGGCTCCCTGCATGTTAGTCACATTGTAATAGGTTTCAGGAGATAATCCGAGAAAAAGTATACTTAAAGAAAGGTGGCAATAAAAAAATCTTTAAAAAAAAAAAAATTCAGGCTGGAAGTTGCGAGAGCTGGAAGCAAAGAATCGAGTGTCTAAATAACCAACATTTGTTTTGCAGGTGCCCAGAGGTGTTCATTTGTTCTCTGCAAACGTAAGTGGCACACCACGGCCTTCCTACTTGTGCAGTTCAGAGCAGCCAAAGTATCAGGTGGTTACCTAATTCCAGAGGGCATGGCACAATAAACATAAGACTGAAAACACTGGGCTATTCACTAACAAGTCCTTAACGGAAGTCTTCTGAATCAAAATGGAAAAGAAATACCCATCCTCAGGACAACCCAATTTTCCAAGAATTTTAATTTTCTTGTATTTGACCTAGACTGTCAAGGAAGTCAGCCTGAGAAACATAATCCTAATTACATCAAAAAGGAAGAACTGAACCAGTCACTTGCAGGACATTTGAGGAGTCAACGAAAGAATGAACATTGCCTTGTTCCCCAGCGTTGCTTTTGTTCAATCCAATTTAAACCCCTGAAAGCCACAAGCAAGCTGCCCACTTTATCAGCCAAGAGGCAGCAGCTCAGAATACTCAGGTTCAGAGGGAAGAAGTCAGGCACTTCCTTGTATCATCAAAATACTGAAAG
The DNA here is from genome assembly GCA_013389945.1 of Fregata magnificens. Lineage (NCBI taxonomy): Eukaryota > Metazoa > Chordata > Aves > Suliformes > Fregatidae > Fregata > Fregata magnificens. Next base: position 303,470 of record WAAD01005970.1, read on the forward strand.
CCTGAATCAGATATGGTGCTCCAAAACAGCAAACACAGATCTGCAAGCAAATACTCCATCCACAACAGCTACTATTATTCAGAAATTAGAGGCTGACAGAAGTAAATATAAGAGTTTCCCTGCATAATTTGTAGTTACTTAACCCCAAGGAATTCATTAAAAGAAAGGGTGGGCAGACAGGAATTCGGGCTCTTCATCCAAACTGTGCTACTGTTTCTCTTTCTAAACAAGCTATCCCTGATAAGAAGTACTAAGGCTGTAATACACTCTAACATCCTATCAACGAGGTAAGAAAGAGAGAAAAGTGAAAAGCAACATTGTCATGCATGTGCAAGCATGCAAATAACAGCAGTACAAAACCCCAAGAGATACCATGGGGTCACTGGCACATAGTTGGGTTGCTGTAATGCTGGCTGTGATATCGTGTCATGAAGGCAGAATTGATAGGTGAAAGTCACAATTTCACTATCTACCCAGAAGCCAGCGTGAAAGGGGTGAATGCTGACATGGGCCACAGCCACCTCTGATAAGGTATGGAATTTAAATGCCCGGGACGCGCAGCTGCCCTGAAAATAGATCCCTTGTTTTCTTGTCAGGGAGAGGGCAGGTACGGCTGCAGCCTGTGAAGTGTCTCTCTCCTCCTTTTCCTTGTTATTTACAGGAAACACGGTAAAGATCTTTCCAGTTGGGAGTTAAATGCCAAAGTACAGCTGACCTGACCCTCAAAGGGAGGGATGGGAGAGAGCCTGCGTGCGCGGTGCCTGGACTGCCTAATCGCTTGCCACCAGCCCATCCGTCAACAGGCTGCACAGGCGCCGGCAGGCAGCGGCCACCTCTGGAAACTGCTGGCTACCTGGCATCAGGCTCAGAAGAAGATCAGGCAATATGAAAAAGTAACAGCAGCAACGGGAGAGACACAAAGAAAATAAATCCTCCTCTTCAGGCAGCTTGGCACATAACACAGCAGGCTCTGCAATACGGGAAGCAGCTCGCTTGCTCTGAAGGAGGTCTTGTCAGAAACACCATGCTGGGAACCAGAGTAAAACTGTAACTTTCCCCTTCTCCTGGGAAGGGATGCACCTGCAAATCTGATCTCCAGAAAACAGCCTGGTACAAATTATCAAAAAGCACTATCTCATTCAAGTGTAAGACCAGCGCTCCATAAGGGTAGAATGGACCAACTCTCACCCCAAACCGTCTTACAGCAGGTGAGGATTTGCCCGGAAAAGACACTTGTGCTCCAACATCCAGAATTTCTGCCTCAGTCCTAGCAAAGCGCTTGGGCACAACCACAGAGCAGACACCGTCCCCATTTGCTTCTGCCCATATGATGGGCCTTACAGCCAACAGAGGTAACTCATAGCCTGAATCCCTGAATCTTACTTGCTTTTACCAAACTTCATTCCAGCATAACTTCACAGGAGTTATTCCAATAAATAAATTTACATATACAAATTACATATTAGATCCTGATAGCAACTAGGAAAAAAAGCAATCAGTGCAACTATTTTCAGAGCTTGGAAAAGAACCAGATTTCACCAAAAGCTGCTGTCATCCAAGAATGGCTATCAGGACTCTGAAGACACAAACCAGAAAGGGGCAACAGAGAGTATGCATACCTCTCAGCCAGGCAGTTCCCCTCCCTAATCTGTTCCCTTTATGGTCAATGGAACAAGAGCAATTCAGGGCAGGAACATAACTGAGATGCTCTGTAGTGCCCTCTAGACAGACTCTGCTCACCGATGACAGAGGGAGCCTAGCGGCCAACACAGCCGCCAAGCTGCATGCCTGGCGTGACTGGGAGGCTGACGAGAAGAGTACTCATGGCAGTGATACAGCAGTAAAGCTTCACCTAGAAGCAAAGTTGTTTTCCTACATGCACCATGGTTAAGAGCAACTCAAGCAATATGAAGAAGAACTACGCCCAGTGCCTTGAAGCTCCGTGTCAGCTGAATTAGGCTTGTAAGGCTCCTACCCCTTTCCTGCAACAAAGAGAAGAGGAAAGCAGAGAAAATGGAGGAACTAAGTCCACGTTGTTTTCTTGTTGTTGGGTTTGGTTTTTTGGGGGTTTTGGTTTTGGGTGTTTTGGTTTTGGTGGGGTGGGGTTTTTTTGTTTGTTTGTTTGTTTTAAAGTAAGAATAGGGTTCTCAGTCTTCACAAAACAGATGCAATTACAAAAATCCTTGTTCTGTGTAGCATGTGCTTTTCTTTGGCATTTTGTTTTGGCTTTCCCTACAGAGAAATTTAGGAACTGTTTGGGCATTTCTGTGTTTGGACTGCTCACACTTCCCGCCTCCCGCAGAAGCATCCCCAGGGGCCATGGAAATGGTACATGGCACCCCAAGGTAACAGGCAGCTAGTCAAACAGGTACTGCCAGCTCACAAATGTTCCTCTAGGTCCTTGAGTTGGTACCAAATTATATGTGTTTTACTGGCTTTAAAACAAAAAGATTCAACCTCATAGCTGTTAGGTTAGGAAAACTCCCCCTAAAGTACTAGTAAGATATTTAAATGACTGAATGTTGACTAAGGAGCCTGGAACATGCAACGTACAGAACAGAAAACACACACAACACCTGAAATACAGATACACAATATAAAACAGCAAGACCATGGTGACAGTAATGTGCAGACCACTAACCTCAGAGTGCAAATCCAGGACACCCAGTCACTGCTATCAGAGTGCCCCAGAGAGTGTTATCTAGGGTAACCATGGGTGCTTGTGTACTCATCACTTGTACTAACCGCTGGATAAAAGCGCAGCGTGTGCTCACACCCAGGGCCTTAGGGAGCTGTTCAGAGCACCCCTGTGGCCCCCCTTTGCAGAGTACACCACCCCTGAGAATATTATAGTAGTACCTGGCTATCCCAGCAAAGATATAGGGAGGATTTTATTTCCTCAGTCACTCTTTTTGGATCTCAAATATTTTTAATATACTTGGAATTTTAATATATTGGAATTAATTAAAAAATAATCAATAATTTTAATATACTGTTGTTGAAGTGAACAACATATGGCAGAACTCCTTTGTGAGGGTTTTAACAAAGGTTTTCAGGTTAGTTACATATGATGCTGGACCTTTCATGCAAACACACCCATGTTTTCTACAGCAAGCTTTTCCTCAGTGCAACACCAAGCATTTCAGCACGACAGCAAAAGAAAAAAAGTAGGGAAGCCTCCTGATGTGTTTCTGATGCAGTTACAGGGAACCACTCATGCATGTTCCTCTAAGCAGCAAGAGGCAGAAAAGCAGTGACAGCTGGCTGCCATCTTGCTGGCATCGTCACCATCCTCCCCTGCCTGGAACAGCTCATCCAGCCCCCACATCCTGCAGAATAAGCTGTAATGCTAAAAGGGCTGAGAAAAACCCCAGCCCTCAGGCACAGGTGAGATCAACCCCAGGCCTCCTCCCAACCTGCCAGGAAGCTTTCCACACTCTCAGCTGTCCCTGTTTCACATATAGCCAAGCGGTAAGCAAATCTCTCCAGTGGCATTTGATGCTGAACAGGCTCTTAAACGGCTGGTGAACCTAAATTTAGGATTATGGAAGAACTAAGGAATACACCCAACATTTATATTGTCCCCCTCAGCACAGCAACAAGTTAACTTGATATGCCAGTTTTAGACATTCTGAAGTTGTAACTGGCCTTTAAAGCTGAAGTGTAATCCTTGTCAACAGCCACAGGGAGAAATAAACCCACAGAAACAGGGTTTAATTTTTTTTTTTTTAAAGCACACAGTTTACCAACAAACTCCTCTTCATGTTTTAATAGTAAGACCAGAGCTAAATATTTCATGTCTGAAAGGTTAAAAGAAACCTGACCTATAACTTCATACATACCAGACTCATCTCAAACTGCTAAATATGAATTGACAGGGCTTATGACATCCTACCACTTACAATAGCATGCTGCTCAGCCACAGTAACTTCTGCTGGGGTTTTAAATTAAGAGGTTGTAACTTTATCTCTTTGGAGCCTAAATTTTACGTTCCTTGTTCAGTCTTAAGCAGGAAAAAAGAGACTTAAAGGAGTTGTTATCATTATTAAAATACACATGCTGTACATTAAAAAAAAAAAAAAAACAAAAAAACAAAAAAAACCAAAAACCACAAAACCAAAAAAAACCCAAGAAAAACCCAGAAAAGGACAGCTCATGATTAAAAGTAACAGTTGAAGACATGAAAAGCTGTGAAATAAAGGAAGTCTTCTGCATTACATAATATTTAATAATGTTTGTGATATCACGAATTAAATACTCTAAAAATCCCATCTGTCTCTCCCTTTTCCAGACAGAGATACCATGATGTCCTCAACTTCATCAAGCTCATACAAGTACAAAACCATAATGACACTCAGTGGTGGGATTCCTCCACCACTGATGACCACATCTAACCGTGGCATGTTCCGAGCCCAAGATGAGCATTTTATCTAAATGCTTCCAAAGGTACCATCGCAATATGTTGCATTATAGTACACATTTTCTTCTTGACACTGGGTGGATTTGATGGATACCTCACTTAAAAGTCTTACAGAATACAACATATGTTACATGAGGGAATACTGCCACGTATTTAACTAAAGCTCCTCAGTCTTTGGAGTATTTCTTTCAAGAAAGAAATAAATTGAGAGGCACCCAATTTACAAATTAAATAATCTTAATTTCTACAGAAATAAAAGCAGCTGCACATGAAAAAGTTGAAAAGAACATAAATGAGAGAGGAATAGGATAGCTGAAGGCAAGGAAAAACAGTATACATTATTTGAATGCCACAATGAAAACTCAACAGCAGAAAGCAACTATTTGACTGTTGAATTATGAGATAGTGCATTTAACATTACATATCATAGTGAAAAAAATCAGTCCAACAGTGTTACAAAACCACATGTATTTTATATCACCTTCCACTGTAAGTAACTGTTTGTAAGTAACAAAACTTAACCCTCCTTTCAGTACGCATAAGGACTGAAACAACATAGCCCTGGTCTGAAAAGATGACACCCATATTCTTGGCCCTGCGGTGAGCTCACAAAAAGTTAGCAAGTGGCATCCGTCTGAAGCATTGTTGACCATGAGTTCACAGATTTTGCTTACCATTTTTAAAGATAAGCAGACCTATAACGTTCAAAGATGCATCTCCTGACCGTGTGTTTCAATGACATGCGTACATTCTCTTTTTTTAAGCTAATCCAAAATAAATCATCATAAGACATACCGGAGTATGCATTCATCTGTGGTACATGATAGTCAAGTAACAGATCAAAACTGTCCAAGAGAGAGCAGAAATCAGACATGCAATGAATGAGAAAAACCCACAATACAGGAGAGAATACAGTGAGGAAATGTTTCCCTATTTATTCCACAGCAAGTCCCTCAGTGATTGACTGGGGGGGAGGGGAAATCAACCCAGACGGTCTCTAGACATGTAGAGGTTTTTGTTTAGTATTTTGTTAGTACTAAACAGGATATACAAATTTTGCGTTATGCTAAAACTCTTATCATTTTGCAGGGCTTCCACTCAAAAGCATTACATGTGATGGATTCATTCTGAAGAGAAGTCTCCTTTCCAGAGTAGCACGATTCCCTGCTTCTGCTCTTTTATTACACTAGAAGTACGCTATAGAAAAATAAACATCACTAATACAGTTCTTTCTCTACCCAAAAATTCTGGGAAGTAAGAGCCACAACTTGCACTGCAGCCACTTCCAGGATCGTTATGCAGCTCCTTAAGTTTCAGCAAATCCAAAGCTAAAATCTACAGCTGAGCAAGATGAAGAATGTCACATTTCTGAACACAAAAGCTAGTAGACAAAAAGTATATATTTAATATTAATGCAGTCTTTAGTGTATACGCTTAGAGACTGTTGGTAAATCAAAGCAAATTTTGTCCATGCATCTTAGAACATCTCAGGGAAGCAGGAATTATATTTACCCTAACTGCACTTGAGCAAAATCAGCATCCCTCTGCCTTCCTTACCAACAAGGCTACATCAGTGGCAGGGCTGAGAACGACCTCCCAAAGAAATGCCAACATTTCCTACTCCAAATCCACAGTAGCAGCTCCTAATCTCTCTTCCATAGTTTAGGTGCTTAATTTTGTTTTACTCTAACAAGTTTTGCAGGGCAAAGCTTAAAACAGGCCCGAGTGGTGCACAGTTTCAAGAGAACTAATCTGAACCCAATTCATTTGTCTGATTTATATCTTCTGTGTAGAACAGGTTTAGATGGAGGCAGAAAACAAATCATTCTGTTCTTTTCCGAGTGTAACACTGATTTATTTGAAGATATTTAATATGAACTTAACTTTTTTTCCCTAGTTAAGGACTTGAACATGCAGTGCTTCAGTCTACAGCAAAATGAGTTCATCTGTCTGAACACAGACCGTAAGAGTCAGAACTGCTTTGTCTGTCAATACAAAGATCTATAAAGTAAGTGGGAAGTGCAAATAGCTAAGAAGGGAAACTACATGAAAACTAACAATAGCTATTGATGTAAGACATTGCATGAAATTTGTTATTTTACTTTCCTTTTAAGAAAACTACACAAACACCTACACTTAATGAAATTTAGGATACCTGCTTGAAAATTTGGGGACTGTTATGATGAAGTAAAAGCAAGTTTGTCACAATTATACCTAGCTATACAGCAGTAATGATTTCTATAGATTCCTACCTTAGCAGGATGGCTACAGCCACACTTCAGCAAACCACACAAGTCCCAGCCAAGTGACCTGACAGTCATGAGCTATGATTTGGGAGAGACTGATGCCTGGACAACCCCCAAGGTGAGACAAAGGCTGCATCAAGTACAAGCAATGCTGAAGGGGAGCTTTGCACCTCAAGATGGACCTGCAAAATCCCAGTTACGCAGCATCATCAGTAGCAGAACAAGCTGATGAAGTTGCCTTGATCATGGAGTTTTGCAGCTCTGAAATTGATGTGGTTCTTCTCCAAATCCACCCTGCCCACCACACACCCACAGAGACTTCTTGAAACATTTAACCACGAAGAGCTCCCACAGGTCATGGAGGACCAGCCTCAGCAACATCTCCTCTAGAATTGCAACAGGAACATCTAGAGACAATTCCTAGGCAGCATTCATTTATTTATCGGGCAAGTATTTCTCAAAATCTAATTGAAGAACATGGAAGTCGTTCAAAAATGTCTAAATCATCTATTGAAATAATCAATTATTTGCTTGCTTTTTTAAAAAAAAAAAAAAAACACACCAAAAAACCCCAAGAACAACAAGCAAAAAAAAAAAAAAACCCAAACCAAAAAACCCCACACCCAACCAAATCCACAAAGACCTCATTATAGTAGATACTACTGTTGTTACCAGTTATTTCCAGAGGGGTCCATTTCTGGCGTCCATTATGAGCAGTTACAAACAGTTTAAAATGTTACAAAATTCTTCTCACTCATCTCAGAGGTTAAATTTACAATGTCTGTTTCTCTTCAGATTACAAAGAGGTGGTAAATCTAGTCCTAACAATAGCAAAATGACTCTTTTAGACATGAAATTTTAGAAACTGCAATCACAGTATACTCCAGTAATTTCAAGTTAATTCACTAATTAACTTAGTTCTCCTTTTTTGTGAGATTTTATTCATCAGCAGATGTATCGTACTTTCAAAGCACTGAATAGATGGTAATATGCAAAGAATAAAAGCATTATTGCATTTTGTTAGAATTTTTAATCTTCAAAAAGACATGTGTTTAGACTGCATGAAAAAAATCCACTTTAAAAAAACCCCACATATCAGTGATATGGTACTTTATAATTCATTTTAAAAAATATCTGAAACAAGTCTAAAAGGGCTTGTGTTGGGGATGGGAAGCAAAGTATCATACTAGTTATTTTCCTTCCTGGCTTTATGAGGAGATGTCTTCCTTTAAGGTACCACTGAAGATGATTGAGGATTTTTGTTGTTTAGAAACAAGATTTGTTTTAAATCTCACTATGTTTTAAGAGTCAAAAGTAGATTCCTTCTCCCTTGCAAATTTTTACACATTGTAAGAAAAGGGAATTATTATGGAAATCTAAGTTGTCAGAAAAAAAAAAAGTCTGAAAGAGGATATCCAGTTCAAAGACATTTCACTCGATTTCTGCAGTACTTCCCGGTGCGAGTCCAGTCAGATAAGCTTTCACATTTTAACACAAAGCTTCCCAAGATGAGAAAAGCATCCCCCTAGCACAGTCCACAGAGGTCCTTTCAAACCTGGAACAAGCCCCTTTAAAGCAGGAATCCACCGCTTTAAAGCAACAACTCACTGCTAATGGAGGCTTTATCTGCTCTACAGCTTCTTGGTTCTTCTTGCTGCAAAGCCTATTTTAAGAATTATAATTTAAATGAAATATGCAGAGACAAATCTTGGAAATTTCCCTGCTTTGTCTCAAACACCTTCTGAAATCCTATGGGACCGGCCCAGAGGTTTCTCGGTGAGATCACAGAAGGCAAATCACAGGTTATGGGAAGTACCATGGTTCATCCCCACAAAGAAGGCTAACTAAAAGCACGCACGAGTACAACAAAAGTCTAACATTTCAGTTTAAAGAGGTGTACATTTTTAGAGCAAAACCACAAGTTATTTATACAGATAGATTTTCACAAAGCAATCTGATCTGGGAACCAGGGGATTTTACTTAGAGCATCTGTGTTCCACATTCTCAGGAAAGACAATTTAAATAATCCTAAAAAGCTGAAAAAGGTATTTTTATCACAGCCTTTGCAGCTATTTCGTGTTTCACTCAAATTGAAAGAGAGCTGAACCAGATATCTCCAATCACATCTGGAAGCAGGCCCCAGTACTGTGTGCACTGTCTTAACTAGAACTCAAATTATTCTATTGAAAAAAGCCTAACCCTTAAAAAATAAAATAAAAAAATCCCCCCAAGCTCTGGCATTCCTTTTCACATTTTTTCAGTTTGTGTGATGTCAGTTTACATCTAATAAACATGTTGTTTATTATCTTCATTTAAGCCAGGACTTTTACCAAGTTACAGCAAGAGTCATAGGAAGCGTATCATGATTACAAATCCATAACGCATGCAGGATCTGTGTGCAGCACCATTAAATCCATTAATCATCATCTTTTCTGTCCCAATTATGCTAAGATGATATTTGATAAAGCAATTTCAACTCACCTCTCTCTCTCTCTCCCCTGTTACCGTCAGTGAAAAGAAGGCAAAACCACAGCGCTTCCGACAAATTCTCAAGGCACCTCTTTTGTTCCCTTCAAATTAAATCCGAATCGGTTGCACATTTTGCTGAACTGCTACTCAGTCCTACTCGTTGCAAATGTTTGNATTTTGCTGAACTGCTAACGCTCTCCACATGTTCCCTCTCTCAAACTGAAAATGTTTTCTATTAGGAATGCCTAACACTGAACAGAAAACTGTAAAATGCCCTTCAAACAATCCAAAGTACCTCTCTTTCTTCAGACTTTCATTGGAACATACCAATCACTGCTTGCCCAAATGAAGAGCTCACAGTGCCACAATTAAGCTTCCTTTAGGAAAGCTTTTTAATTAGACTCTTTCTCTTAGTGTATTCAGAAACTCCTGTACCAAAAGAAAGCTGTTTATTTTAAATTCAATAAGCTATTTCCTTTAAAAAAAAAAAAAAAGACATCAGAAAGTGTTAAAGTATGAACTAGAGGAGCTTCACAGCTTCACATGGCTATGAGAACTCTACTCCGGCACTCAGCACACTGCAAACACCCATATGCCAGACAGATGCAATATGATAATGATATTTGTAGGGAGAAGCATCTCAAGTGAGACGGTACCAATAACATGGGTTGTAGGCACAAGCTTAACTCTGCCCTCAGAGAATGAAACACAACACGGTTTCACATGTTTCCTTAACCAGAATCACACTGGCTTTTCTGCGCTTTGATACTGTACTTGTAAGAGGACAAACCATGTTTTTTCCACACTTCTATCCATGTATCTTAACTTCTCTGCAACAAAATGCCAGATACAATTACAGACTCACGACATGACTTTGTCTTCGTGAAAGCACCGTGGTTCCACTGGGGAGGAACTTGCATCTCAAGCACCTGGAGGGATAGCTCCCCAGAAGGTTCAACAGATGCATAAGTAGTTGCAGAACCTAATCATATCTGCTGTAATACATGCAACAGGTCCACATAATGGATAACAGAAGTGAAAACTGTACATGGAAAAAAGGACTAGTTGCATACTTCAGCCATTACAGGACAAATAAAAACAGCTGGCTTCTACTAGCCTCCTGGTTACAACTAGCTTACAGCTTCCCTCAGGTACCCCAGAACAAAAGGAGCTCAAGAAGATATTTATGGCCACATTTCATAAAAGATATCAAGAGCGAGAGGATGTCAAAAAGACAATCCAAAGAGCTGCATGGAAAGGCTGGGTTATTGGTGCTAACACTGCTGGTTAAAGCAGATGCCCCGATAACAGGGGCTAGAAACAGCTGCTGTGTGGCATGGCAGCTATTGTGTCACATACTTGCGATTAATCCACTCCTGAGCACCCATGGAAGGATGGGGAAGGGCAGACACACTGTAGACCATTTAAGCACCGTGCTCTGGTAAATCTGCAACTGGCTGTGTGCAAAAGCCAATAGAACAGGATTATAAAACGGTTATAACGACTAATAGTGAAGCTATATTATATGTTTAGCAAGAGTCTTGCAATACTATACTTGCACACTGTTTAGGGACCTCACCGGATCAAGCCATGAAACAGAATACACACAAATATCTGTGCAAATTGTTTTTAATCTATAGACAGAAAAAAGAAAGACTTTGCACAAATACAAGAAGGAGCTATAACCATACAAAACCATAATTTTATAATGCAAAAATGTTTTAAATAACCAATTGAGGGTTGGGGGTGTGTGGTTTGGGGGTTTTTTTAATAATAAACTGACACAAAGGAGAAGTAAAATTTAAAATACACCCTGCAACATTTTCTGACCTTCCAAGCTACAGTACTCTGAGCAATCCCAGGCCAATACATGTATTCAGAATGACATCAACCTTTGTTATTTGCATCCCTATTTTATTACATTGTATTAACACCTGAAGCTTATGTCAAACTTCTTTTGGCAGAATCATTCTAAGTCATTGTCATGGGTCCCTGTCCAAACCTCATTCTCAGTATTGAGAGCAACACTCCTAATCGCATCATAGGCATAAGCATTTTAAAAGAGGACATGGGACTCTCTTGGGCTAGATACTGCGTCCAGATATGTAAATGGTGCCTTTTCTCTCAGACATCACCTCAGATTTTGAGAGAAAACTACCAAGCAGCAACAAAGAGACAAATGAAGCAGCAGCCACAAACAGACCTGCCCAAGCAAGGACATAATGAATACAGCAAGTCACTCTCCAGGAAGAGTAGAGCTTTGAAAGATCTTTAAAACTTCACTGTCAAAGAGTTGCGCTGACTAAAACCTTCCATTTAGTTTCAGGGGCTAAAGTTTTTGGCACTGTTGGTGTTCACCCTGTAAAGCTACATCCTCATTTACATTGGACTTTATCAAGGCTTCAGCTGAGCCCTGCAATTGTTAAATACATACAAATTAAAACTACGTTAAGACACAACTAAATACAAACAAGGGAAGTCATACAGCTGCCAAAAATACCAGAAAGACTTTTCCCACAGGGTATTAACTCAGAATAAATCTAATTT
>WAAD01005970.1:315191-333050 GCA_013389945.1 Fregata magnificens
AAATAAAAGGTCAAATTTGACAGGTTGTGGAAAAAAAACAATTGACACTATGTGATTTAAGGATTGATCTTCCTCCACTAAGGTCTTTTAACGTCAACAAGTACAAAGGTACATCTATAATTTTCAATTAGTTATGTTCTATGAACAAAACTGGTTTCAGCAATATTCTTTTGACATAAAAAAACATTGTAAATATTGCAGTTCATATTGAAACCACTTAAATTTTATTTTTGAAATTACCTTTTAATTANACAATTTCATCAGGACCAAGCGAAAATGGGAAAAGAAGCAGAGTGATATTTCAAAGAAAATTTGTTCTTCCATGCTGAAAGTTCTTAGTGTGAACATAAGACAAGAACTCAAATTGAGAGGGAAAAAAAAAAGAAAGTATTAATGCACTAAATTGACTGTGATGCTTAAGAGTGACTGGCATGCAATAGGGCAGAAAACAGCAGTCACTAACAACTTCCACACCCACGTTATTAAGCTTTATTCCTTCCCTGCCCTCCTTGAAACTAAAAAAACCCATCCCACTTGACATGGAACTTGCTAAAGCTTCCCAAGTTTCATAAAATATTGGCCTGTAGTCAATACATCCTCTGACACTTAAAGCCCAATGAATTCCCCAGAGATTTGAAGTCACTAATGATGGAAAACTTTATCTGGACATCTGAACATAAACACTTGTGTATTTCCCACAATTTAAAAGAACATGTTAGGGAGAAGAAAAAAAAATATTGGTCCAACTTCCAAATGGGAGAGTTTGTGACAGGAAAGCTATTTCTTTACGCCTCTCAGCTCTTCAGAGCAAAGTAAAACCTTCAGTGCAAGGATGACAGGAGGCTCTGTGGCAAGGACACTACAGAACAAACCACATCTTCTCAGAAAGCAGTCCTAGCTACCCACTGGCAACTTTGCAGAGTCAATAACATTGCTAACCACAATGCTTTCCAAGGATATTTTGAAGACTGAAAGAAAATAGCCAAAGCAAGACAGTTTTATTCCACGTAACACCATCTCAGATTGCTCTAGCTCCTGGCTTCTACTCCAAATATGTAACACATCTTTTAACCTCTAAACCCAATGCTTACGTTTCAAAAAATATGTTAACAGGCAGCTGATGTGAAACTAAGCGCAAGATGAAGCAAAGTACCCACGGTGCCAGTGAAACAACCCTCCTATTCTGTGACAAATTTAACTGCCAGGCACAGGTCACCAAACAAGGCCAGTACTAAGAACCGCAGAGTGTCCCTGACTCTTTCAAACTATTCCATACCAAAAAAATAAGACACATTTGATATGTAGAAATGAAAAAGAGGCAAAGAGGGAAGAAACTACATTACATCAAGCTATGGACTGAAACAAAAACTTACCCTAAAAATCTAAACTTCAGCAGGGGGGTTGGAAATTAGAACCAGATCTTTCGTTTGGCTTTTCTGCCTATAACGAACCAAGCCAAAAGCCCATATCCAAACACACCTCTGCTCTAGGAGTTTGAAATCTGGACTCAAGTTTTGCAGCCTGGCTTCCTCTGTACTCACTGCTGAATACATCACCGCTGCCAGAGAGTAACAGCACCTGACAAAGGAATACACTTTCATACAGGAACAATTAAAATACATGCACAGTAATATGCTTAATTGCCAACAGTGAGCTTGAATGCAAACAGATAACAACAAAGCAACCACACGTGGAAGCTCAGAACCTGGTGTGCTCCAATTCCTCGATGGCTGCACTCTGGACAAAAATTTTTACATGAAAATTGTTTTTATAAAACCTCAATCCAGGAAACATAGGAAATCTTGTCTTGATGCACCGATGTGTTTTGCCAAATATATTCCCAGACCTAACAAGAACAATCTTCTCCAAGCTGTTCTTAATTTCATTCACATTTATAAAATCAGCCTAGACTTCGTAGCACCTCTGTTTCTCCTCTAACACTTAACGCATAGGCTTGCTCTACTGTACTTCCTCAAGCCAATGGTAGTAGAGGAGAATCTGTTCCTGTGTGAGGCAGCCTAGAGATCGCTCTCAATGGGAGGTATTCAAGGAATTCTGTAGGTTGCTTATACTCAGTTCAAATTCCCAGAAAGGCCATTTCATAACACGTCCTGGGGGCAGGGGAAAGAAGTTTAGTTGTATCTAAAGCCTGAACCTTCCCAACAGCAGTAGCACTGTGGAAATAATACAAAACTTAGACTTTCTCCTCCTTTTAAGGAAAGAATCTATATTCCAATGCTTCAGCTATGATCTCTTGAAACACGACAAACTACAAGCTAAACATATTAGGGTGTTGAATCTGCTATGGAGAAGTTGAAAACAAAACAGGCAACTGTGGCACATACACATAGGATTTTTTAAATTTCTCTTTTTTTAAACCAGCCATCCATAACATCTATCATAGTATCACCAGAACATGAGCATTAGCTTTGCCACTAACACTCAGTGAAACACACTGCTTTGCAGAACGCTGGAGAACATACTAACGCCCTCACAGCACATCAGCCTCCTTTTATGCAACCTTAAAGCTCTTATGACATGCACATTATGACTTTCATGAGACTTTTTGTCATGACAGCATTGTTTTAACCAGGGTTTTTAAGACACTGACACTGTGATAATGACAAATATGTGGCCAAGATCTGCCAGATGTGAAGTAATAAACATTACATGCTATTAAAATGCAGTAGTTAGCTGTCAGGCACCAATTCTTCAGATCCCCTTCGCAATTCAGAACACAGTCTTCTTCAGGCACACACAAAGGCTGTGGCAAGACAGATACTCCAAGATTCTCCAAAACACCCCCAACCATCACACTTTACTGTCAAATCCTATACTTCCCTGAGCTGTTTAACATACTTTAAAGGTAATGTAACTAATAAAATGTAATTGTAGCACGCAACAAACACAACAAAGAAACCAATTTATTGACCATTATCCTTAACTTGGAACACAGCAAGCCTGATTCATACTCCCCAGATTTGCTTCTCAGAGATGGATTCTGTTTATTTGTTCTCTTTCAGGCATGTGGAACTTCACTTACCAATGCAGGCATGGACTCTCACCGACAGCTGGGTCCTCAGAATTATACTGTGCTTCTTGCCCCTCCTAAAAAGAGAAGAGAAGAAAAATATGTAAAGGTGTAGGGAGGAGGTAGAGGAGTTGGGAATGAAGGAGTGAAGTTGAGCCTAGGAAAAAAGGGTGGGGGGTGACGGAAGGTATTACAAGTTATGTCTTTGTTTCTCATCATCCAACTCTATTTTAATTGGCAAGAAATTAAGTTTCCGCAAGTCAAGCCCGTTTTGCCCATGCCAGTAATTGGTAAGTGATCTCCCCGTCTATCTCAATCAACAAGTTTTTTCATCTTATTTTCCCTCCCTTCTGTTGAGGACAGGGAGTGAGAGAGCGGCTGGGTGGGCATCTGGCAGCTGGCCAAGGTCAACCCACCACAATGACTCTCTAGAAATCCATATTAGAGAAGTACCAAGTGATGACTGCACATTTTAATTTTCACAGAAATATTTTAAAGCTAGGCATAGTAAAGTATGAAAGAAAATGCAAAGTCAAACAAGAGGTTGCTTACACTTTCACAAATCTGCTCATGTACCCTAATGGGTCTTGAAAGCACAAAGAAAGATCTGTTTTTCATGCAATAAGGCAAAATTGAGTCTTCCTTCACTCTGGCACTGTCTCAATTTCATCCTGGTCTTAAATAGAATGACTTTATCTTAATCAGCTGCTATATTTCTCATTTGTTTTTCAGACAAATTAGTATTAGATGCATCTTTTCAATCTGAACAAGATCAGTGTTCTTGATTTCTAGGCGCTCCACCTGCAAACTGGCATCAGGACACAGCCAGCACCTTGCCTCTGCACCCAAACTTGCTCACTTGATAGAAGGCAGGAAAGTAAGAAAAGCCAAATGTCTTTTCCATTTGTACAACAGCATACTCTCTCTCTTTTCTCTGAAGGTAAAGATGCAATTCCTGGACAACCAGCTCTAGGCAGCCCTGCTTGAGCAGGGTGGTTGGACCAGATGACCTCCAGAGGTCCCTTCCAACCTCAACCCTTCTGTGATTCTGTGAATTTATCGTGGGAAAACATGCAAGAAGCAAAACTGTTTTTAGAACATATTCAGATGCAGCTTAGTTTGTGTCATGCAAACTCTAGACCCACGTCTATATACAAATTAAAAGCAAATTAAAAACCAGCACAACCTTACTCAGTTATATGCATTATGATTCCGCTGAGAGATTTCAGGGCCAACCCTTTCACACAGAAACCCAGAAGAATTTCCCACTGGCTGTAACTTAATCAAAACAAACCCACTATTTTCCAGACAACAAGAAAGGTTCTTCCCCACTTCACTGTATTCCTGCCCACAGTAGTTTTGAGGAACAAAAATATTTTTCATTAACTTCAACAAGAACAGAACATGTTTTATACCATCTCCCAAAAAATTTGCAGGGGATGGCAAGTCAGTGAAGCAGTGACAAATATTTTCAGAAAAATATCACTCCCAGAAGAATATAGGAAAAAAACCTCTGACATTAAGCACCTGAAAAAACTTGGTTAATGTGGAACTATGCACCTGGTAATAAAGGACTCAGTTCCAGTTTCAGAATGGCAACCTTTCTCTATAGGTTTAAAAAAAAAAAAAAATCAAACTTTAAATGAAATTGCTCTTTGAAGAGTCTGCTTGAACAACATTAGGATAAAGCAGGAAAAGCGTGAACTTTCTCTTAATGCTGCTGCTGCTGGTTTGCAGGTCTTTTGATGTGCCAAGCAGCAACATGCTATTCCCCCACAAGAGCTGCCTGCAGTCTGGATTTTAAAGTTTCCTGGAGCAATTCCAGGTTGAGGACTGACTCTCTGCCCACCTAAACTCCTCCTGCCCATTCAGTTGGAGACAGCCTTTGCCTGCGCTCATGCCCTGCAGTTTGCGAACGGCTGCCCCTTCCCACAGGAGTGCCAGGACTCCTCTGGAATATTTGATTTGCAAAGGACCTGAGGAATCTTTGCCAGAGTAACAGACTTAAAATACTAATACGAGCATCTCTTGTTGGTATATCTCCTCACTTACACGAGTCATTATATTCTTACTAGGGTACACTGTGTTTCTTTGAAAGACAATAAAATAAAACATTTCTAAACCTCTCCCCCCCCATTAGTACTTGAGACAAAAGGAAGAAATCTCTCCTATGGAAGGAAACAAAAGAGGAACAGCTCAGGGATTAAGGTCTCCGTCTGGGACAAAGAAGGACCCATTTTCAACTTCCCTGTTGTACCAGCTTCCCTGCAGTCCCAGCTTCCCTGCACAGTTGTGAGCAAGTAAGGTAACACACCACAGAGGTGCCCATGTGCCACATTAAAAGCCAGACCTCAGCTACTCTGAGGATATGAGTTTACTTTCTCTATGACTTGTGTCCCCCATCTGCAAAACAGGGACTATGGCAGCTGCGCATCTCCTGCTTCTGTTAGGACTCTGGTCTTGTTGAGCCCTTAAAAACATTGCTGGTACTTGAGCACTGTACAGGCCTCACAGAAGGTCTACCAAGTGATTTTAAGGGGTGCATAGATTAAGAATTAGTAGATGCGAGGGGCAAACAGCTGTTTATTATTATGTCATTATTATTTTTCAGAAGGCAACCTACAGTAAAATATTTCAAGTAGCTATAAATGTTACCTTTCTCTCTGAATCAAACACTTGACCAGAAGGTCATGTCTACAAAAATAAGGAGATGAAATGTAGCAACAAAGACTTCTAGTTAAATTGGTCTCCAAAAGCAAATTTGCCCTTTTTTTTTTTAGCTCCTAAATATCTGTTGTTGACTTACAGGGAGGGGTTTAAAGTAGAAGAAAGCAAAATGTATTTGCTACTGAAAGGAAAGCACGGCCATTCTGCCTGCCGCAGCCTCACAGGTGGTCTGCTGCTCTGCAGGCTGCCCACAGGTGGTGGGAGCAAACAGCCAATTTACTTGTGACCAGCCACCATTTCAGCATGGGGGGAGCGTTGAGGCACTTCTACTCAGACCTTCACTGAGCAAGGAACACCAGCAGATTCACCCTTGGTTTTGCAAACCCTGCCAACCTGCATCACCCATGGGTATGCCTTCCACTCTATGCTCTCCATATCATTTCTCTTCTCTGACCATTGCAGGACCATATTTTTGCTCTTCTGAGACTACAGGATGGGGGGAGGAAGAAGAGGGAGGCTTAAAACTTTCAGATAAGCATCAGCTAGACATCCTTTCTAGCACTGGAACATCAGGAAAAACAACATAATAATGGTATAGAAGAGTCAGTGCATATCTGACTATTAAAGCAAGTGCAAGATCCTTGGGCTCCACAGCCAGGCTGACTAGGAAAGAATAAAACCATACTGCAGTCTGAGCTGTGCAAAGCTGTCTGCGAAGACCTCTGTTAACAGCCATAGAACAGGAAGCAGGAAGAAACAGATATCCATTTTCAGATCTTGCTGCAAGGCTGACAAAGAAACACACACATAGAAAAACAACAAAATCTTGTATGTCATTACATAGTACCTCATAAGATATTTTCTGTGGGATCACTTGGAACCTCTGTAGTTTGAGATCCATCTGCTTATTCCAAGAAAGGAGAAGAAAAATGAAAATGAGGACCAGAGTGCTATGGGAGAGGAGGTCCCAGGGAGGTGGGGTTGCTATCAAAAAGCGAAGACTAAAAAAAAAAAAAAAAAAAAAAACCAAGAAGCCTGGAGTACTTTGAATTATAGGTACCTCTGAAAGATGCCCAGCCAAGAATCCAGTAAGCCACTAACTAGGCTGCCATTTATCAAGAAGCCTATTTCATGAGCCCTTTGGGTTATTTTTTTCAGCTTTTTTCCCCACCTGGTTTGTTTGGTTCTTTGTTTTTCTTTTTTTTTTTTTTTTGCGGGGGGCACAAGCACCCACGACTCTTGAGCAATTTTTTCAAACCAATCTTACACTGCCATCTTGCCCTTTACTACACCCCCTGCTCTCCCCAACACCTGATTCAGTACAGAAAACTGCTTCTCTTGACCTCCCTTCCTTGATGAACTTGTTTGCCAAGGGCAGTTTCACCTACAATGGCACACAACAGAGGTGAAAATGACTATGTGGTGCTGTGACCCTTCATATATGCTCCTCGTTCCTCATGTCACTGAAACCTCCGGAAATGGGAAATAATTTTGCTAAATTCTTTGGGTTAGATGTTCTCTTCCATGAAATTGTCTGCAACTGCTAAGCTGCAGTTGTATCCTTCCAGTTACTAGAGAAGGAAAGAGCAAATTAATGCAGCGTTGCAATCAACAGAACAGCTAACCATTTTGTCCGATCTCAAGGATTCAAAGCTGTTGGAATTCTAAAGCACCCATCCTCAAAGGCAACATCTCACGTTAAGGCCCCAAGCTGTGCAATTAAACTTCTATACACAGCCTCAAATGCCTGAGTAAGGCCGTTGACCTTGACAGAACTACTCATAGGCTATTCGTAAACTTCAAGGCATGTTTTTTTGAGCAAGGAAAAATGACCTACTTCAAATGCAGGTAAGTGTGCAGCATCTTCATTTCCTGGTCCATAATTCATTTTACTATTGATGCCTAAAAATTTAGTAAAAAAAAGAGGAGGAGGAGACCAGTTTGCCTAAAAGATACAATTCCAAATAAAAGGCAAAAAAACCACAACCACTAAGCAAAAAAACCCCAAACAAACAACATTAAATTTCAGACAAATTTCTTCACAATGCCAGCTGAAATCCCATTCTCCAGAAACACTGACAAAGTAATTCAAAACTAAAGAGAGAAACGCAGTGAGGAAGAAGCTGATGGCAAAAGAAGTAGTAGCATAGATGAGAGCACGGAGACAGTGACGCAGGAGGGAGGTTCCAGGAATTAGGCTGAGCCAGAAACAAAACAGCATGAAAGAAACAAGGACGAGTCCTCCCTGGCTTTAATTCCTTTCCACTGAGCAAAAGGCTCTACCTGTAGGTGGTAGATTTGGGGTGAATTTTCCCAGTACAGGCATTCTATTTACTGGAAAATCCTACTAAGGGACAAGGAAATTACCTGCAGTGCAGGTCAGAGCTTTAAAACTTACTCTCACTACAGCTGAAGAGTTTTTTTCTTTTATGATACTTTCATGATTATACCAAAACTTTTATCCATTGATTTGAGGTCAATGTGAAGCTGAGTTTTAATATTATTCCTCTTGCTGTCTCCAATTCTTTATGTTAATGTGTAGGCTCTCCTATCCAAATCAAAGGCTCATTGAGGCTTTTGAGATAGACAAAGGAAACTTGATCCTTTTTCCAGAAAGCATCACTAACCACCAGTAAATAACAAAGGCAGGGGATAGAGAATGGAAAGAGACTATGTTTGCCTTAATGATTGCATATATTAAGTAGTATGTGGTTTTTGTAAATAACAAAATACTAAAGGTAGCATTTGATATGAGATTTCAATGCCTGCACAGGGAAGGTTTATTTAAAACAGTTATTTACCTTCCACCAAGTCAGTGGCATGGTAACCTGCTAGCTTAGGGTGGTAACCCCTGAATTCCCCCAGTGAGAAGTTGTATTTCCTACTATCAGGCATGAGATTTTATGTAGCTTTCACACTTCTAATTTAAAACAATTTTCTTACAGCGATGTTCGTGACATACCTTTCTTCATTGAATAAAAGCAGTAATACACTGAGCAAGCATGAAGGATAGGAGTTTGAGATCTTTGGGTCAGAAATAAAACTGTGTGCATTCCTTTTTTTCCTGCTTGCATAAGTAAGAAGTATGAAGAAAGAGTGACTGACATTTTGGTTTCTCCTCTCCAAGATTTAGTTTAGAAGACCAGTTAAGCCAATAATATAAAGCTCATCTCTTTCAGTTTCACAGATTATTGACTAGAAGCAGGCAGACTGATTTGCAATTCCTAGTACCACAGAGAGAGCATTAAGGGTAGAATTAGCCCTGGCACATATTCAGGAAAGCATATAAATATATGGAATTTGCAAAAAAACCCCTGATGTCCCTGTAGAGAGGTAGGGAAGGAAAAAGTCCAATGTTCTGCCACCTGTACATCCATACACAGATGGAAAAGCTGGATACTATATCCACAGCTTGACTTTCTAGGTACTGCTGTGGGATATATAGTAGAGGAACTTATCCCAAACCTTCAGCACATATAATGGTACCTTTAAAGCCTTCCTGAGATGCGGCCGTTACGCTGAAATCCAACTATATAAACCATTGATTTCCTTGCCCTTCACCATCCATAATTCCCATTTGCAACCTATCACATAACCCATCTTATTTCCAAAGAATTCAGGACTCAGCTTTAATTTGTCAATGACTTAAATCCCAGAGATATCAGTAAGTACTTCAAACTACAGAAAAAACCCAAACAAACGAACCAACCAACCAACCACCACCACACCAAAACAAAACAAAAAACAGTATAAGACTTCTGGTTTAATTTCAGCAAGTATCTATAAAGAGTCAGAAGTGCATAGCATATTTTATTGTTGCAATGACTGGAAGCTAAAAACAACATTGATGACATTTTGGTAGATATGTCCAGTTAATAATAAGCTTTTGCCACACTTCTGAGCTATTTTTGACAGCAATGGATGTTAGAATCCATCCCACCTCTGGAAGTCCCCTCTTTCTATTTCTGTGAAGCAGTTTTGTGGTAACAGCTTTGAAGACAAACTGCAAGACAGTGTAAGGCATCCTGAATCTAGTTTCCATGTATGTGCTATAGTGCTGTCTTATTACTCTTTCATAATTCACTAAAAATCTCAATTTTAAACATACAAATGAGACATTTGTGTAACTTCTGGTTAACAGCAACCAGGTATTACAGAATGAAGGAACAGAACTGGACTCCAGCTCACCATGAAATAAAATAAGGTCTCACAGCTCCAGCACACAACCTGCTACAGACAGTTACTTTTGGTCACGTTGTCAACTGGATTCAATTCTTTTAGATGGCTCTGCCTCTTCTCCGAAGTGACTATTCATACAGCAGAAGCTAGAAGTGCTACACAGAAAGCACACAGTGCTGTTTCTACACATTCCCAAAACTCCCACTAGCGGGGTGAAGGACCATTTTAACCCCTCTAGGATCCAAAATTGAGCTACTCTAATGTCAAAGGTCCAATGTTCAGCTTATCAACCTATTCCAACAGTCTAATTGCCTTTCTTTTACCTCAACGTAAATTTCAGGGTCCTAATCAACCAATCCTCCAAGATGACAAAATCAGAAAATGGAAAAATTGAGTAGAGTTTGCTTTGTTATCTCAGAACAGTAATTGCAAAGGGATAACCCAGATCAGCTTTGCTTAAGTTCGCAAAGAAAAAGGAAGCCTACGTAATCAGCCATATTATTCCTCCCATCCTGAAAACTAAATCAACTAAAAGAAATTGCTAATGTCTTAAAGTAACGTATAACAGGCATTATCATTATCATATTCTTTAGTGCTTTAGCAGTCTGCAGGGTACAACGTATGCTGACTTCGCCAGCGCTCTGCTGAAATCTACAGGTCTGTGGCGACCTGCTGGAAGAGCTGGACAGCAAGTACTGCTCAGTCATCAGAAAGAGAGCGAAGGAACACAAGGACCTGAGAAATCAGCACCATTATAAGCCTTGTTGAGATTCAGGCTCATTCTAATTTAACACAGTTTTTCCTTCTTTTCTAAAAATCTAATCCATGATGTTCCTCAATATAAACAATTTTTTTTTTTTTGGTAGTTCTCCAAGCTTCAACAGTGGGGCTACTTCCCTCTCTACCTCACCTCCCTACAAAGAGCCCTGAAAATTTAGAGCAAAATTTAGAGCAAGCTCTCTTCTCCAAGTTCTGTTGTACAGTATCGTCCCAACTATATACCTCATAACATAGAAAATTCTCACACACACAAACATTAATTTTTATTATTTTCTCCCATTGGTCACATTGCCAACTTTTCCAGTCTACCAAAATCAATAGGATTCAAACCCCAGATATTACAAAGATGAAAACTTGCTACAGAGGCATTTAATGGGGTTTAGACATACTAGATTTCCCACACAGAAGCTCATTACAATAAGACTAGTAACATGTAAAACACCAAAAATTATGCAGTTCCCTGCTGAATGCTTTTGACTATCACGCAGCATGAGTAATGTTTTTGCAAAAGGAAGATCACCTCTGAAAACTGTTACATCCACGATTCCACACACACCAATTTAGTGGCAATCATCTTACAATAATAAATGCCAAACAAAGGGGTAACTTTAAATCCATCCATGATTTCATAGCTTTATGAACTACTGGCCAAATAGCATTAAAAAGCATGCCTGCGGGCAAGTTTGTCCTGATAGCTGGAGGGGTACAGGGGGTGCTGTGGGACAGACAGGACATTTGCATTAAAACCAAAAAAGGTTCAAAAATATACTGGGGAAAAATATTTCAAACAAACAGGCTTCATTTATTAAAAACAAAACCTATGCACGTAACTAAGCCTGTATTCTACTCTTAACTAAGGCTTGTAGTTTCCATGGTATGACTTTTTTAAAATAATGTATGTTCTAGTGAGTGCGACTGGCTGTGTGCTTAGTGTGTGGTGTGTGTGTGTTTGTTTTGGTTTACCACTAAGGTAATAATCCGCTTCTGATAAAAATAAGTGTCTCCAATTTAACCTCCAGTGGTGAACTAACAGCTTAAACTACTGCAAATCTGTGACTAGCCCAGGATCTCCAGTAATGAAGCCATGAAAACTAGTGACCTCTGCCAGGGTTAAGACCACAGCAGTACAGCAAAATGTTAATTTATTTCACGTTTACTGCTCAGTAACTGTGCTCACTACCAAAAGCATTGATGGCTCAGCAATAAACGCAAAGCCCATTTCCTAAATGGAATTAATATGGATAAATAAGTGGCCTGAGGGCAAAGTGTTATATTTAAGAACTTGTATGTGAAGTTACAAAGGAGCCCTTGCCAAATATGATGCTGATGTAAAACTTTCAAAAAGCAGAGAGAGACCCAAAGAAGCATACTGATCAATGCAAAATAGAATTTATTTTTATGTACTTATACTTACATACATGCATGCATGTCCTACTGCAAAGTAGGACAGTTTTAGAATAGTTCTTTCTGAGTCTGGTTGAACTGATCACATCCTGAGAAAAAGTGTAATTGGCCAATTAAGCCAGTAGGGCATCGCTTTGAAATGTGCTTTGTGTCGCTTTGGGAAATTTCTTCTTGGGTTGTTATCTTTTTAGTATCATCAATGACATTAGTAAATCATAAAAGATAGAGGTTTTTTCCTCAAGGTATTAGAGAATGATTTCTAGTAGAAGGGAAAAGTTTGTGAAAAATTATTAAAGCTACTTTTTCCAAACTACTTAAGTCAGGTTTTTATTATTTTACTTATGAAAAAAATAGAGCTGCTCTCGACACTATGAGTTGGGATCTTTGTGAGAATGAAGTGACTGTGCAGGTGCCCTTTGCTTCTGCTCTGTGACTGTGGAATTTTCTCATGAAGTTGGTCCGGCACTTTATTCTCCTGGAACCAAAACTGTGGGTCCCATGATGTGGCTGGGAGCACGAGAGGAACCCTTTGCCTGAAGAGGTGGAAGCATCAAGTGACTCAGCTGGGGGACATTCATTTATTTTACTTTCCTCTTTGCCCCTTTGTCCTGTAGGGTCTCAGTACTGATTTTTTGTTCAAGGCATTTATTGATCCGAGTGCAAGGAGGTTTTAAATGAAAATCAAAATGTAACATGAACTTTAAAGTGCAGGTGATAGCAAAACCACATGACCAGAAGATACCCACTGTAAAGATGCCTGGGAGGAATGCGCAGCCAGAGTTTGAGAGCTACTGACAGCAGTGGGAAATCTATCACCTAAGAATTAGAAAGCATTGGTCAAGTGACGTGTCATCTGTTCAGAAGAATGTGATGCAAGGTTGACGAGAAGTAAGGAAACAAGCCTTCTGTTTTTATGTTTCACCCAGAAGCAATATTATTGTTAAAATAGCACTTCTACTGCAAATCTCTTCACCATTTGCCAACTCATAAAGTTTGTGTTTTCTTAATGCAAAAATCTAAGGTGGAGATTTAACTGACCATGCCATCAGTGTTTCACAAAATGACAGGATAAACTTCCTGCTGAAAACAGTTACATATGGGTTGAGCTTTTTGGGGTGGGAAGGGACACAGCTTTGGTCATGAAAAAGGACAGCTCTTGAAAAATGGTTGCTTGCTGACTGCAAAGGCAGCAGTCAGCCCTCAAATATTTTAGGGGCTGTTAGAAGGTTATTGTTTTACTGTGTGGAAATTGAGCCATTAACAACTGAGAAATAACCAGCATGATGATTCAAACAGTTGGGGGGGGGAGGGGATTCTCATTTCCAGCTTCTGAGGTTTGCTTGAACAGAAATTACTGAAAAGGACAAATGGAACAAATGTTCCCCCGTTTTAACTTGCTGCATTTCACAGTATGTGAAAGTGATTCATTGTCTTTTGGCAAAAATCATTGCCTTGTGGTGAGGTACACAGAAGACTCCACCCAAACCTTTACCGACATACACTCAGAATACATTAGTAATAAATAATTAGGCACTACTAATGTGGCTCATAACGCATACTTGGTGAATCCCTTGAATGTTTCACTCGACCCTTTTGAGTTTAACATTTTCTTCCCCCTTCTCCTTCCATCCTATTTAATTTCCATTTAAAAGGAGGGGAGGGGGGGACGAAAGGTGAAAGCTCTGTATAGTAAATGTTGCACTTGGGAAGAGTAGGTAGATGTAAAAACCCAGCACCTCATAGTGACAGTCTGTATGTAATCCCTATTTGCACAGTTACACAGGCAAGGGTCTGTCAGCCAGGGTGCTCTTTCTTTCCTTGTATTCACATGTAACTTTTTGCACGGTATATAGATTGTTAGAAGGGAATGAGGCACTTAATTGTTAAATTCATGTTGGCAAACACAGAACATAACATTGGAATAATCCGCAGGGGAAAAAACATGTACAAGTCTCAGCATACTTTGTTCCTTTGCATACCGTTGCTTACACTAATAATCTGCAAGAATTTCCCTGCTCAGTTTTTGCTTAGGGAATATGCCATTGGGATTATTTCTACCTGGATTAGTCAAGTTTTAATTATTTTTTTAATGAAGAGTGAACAGGCATCTGAATAGTCTCTGTTTACTTATTTTTATCCACTCTTGTCAAAAGATTGTTACTTTAGTAAATGTGTTCTCATCCAGGAATGCTCTGAATAAAACCACTATGTTAAACGATTAGATGACTTGCAAGTGTATCAAAAGAGCAGGATGCAGACACATTCTAACTTCATGCTAAGTTTTTAGGTGGAAAAACTGAGGTAAGAAAGGAAAGTCCACTGACTTCACTTGAAGATGAGTGTGTGCATTTGCCTCCAACTGCCTGTCATGTACCAGAGTTACTAGTGCTGTCATCCATTTGAAGTGTATTGGATGTGAATCTTAGCATTTAAAAGACTCTTTTTTTTTTAATTTATTTTATTTCCTGAGATCCTTTGTTTCCATTATTCAATGAGAATAACATGAGCTTGAACATGACAGTTGGATCGTTAGATGATGATCTGTGAAGAACTTCAAAAAGGTTATTTGGATAAGATTTTCGGATGACTTTCAGAGAGATTCTTAATTCCTCTCTCCATGCACGTGTGTGCTCTCGCTCTCTCTCAAAAGACTTGGCTTTTATACAACTTTTTTTTTTAAGTGTCAGAATTTCTTTTGCATCTCTTGAGTCTGCAATTGAATGGCGAAGCACATCGTATTGAAACTGCAGTCAAACCAAATCTTAACAGCTTTGAAATCAAAGCCGAGGATTTATGCTGTCTGATTAATAGCAGGTTAAGAAACACTTTCCTTATTGTGTGTGCTGGCTTGCAGATCTTTTTCAGGGAAAACCTGATAGACTCGAGTGCTTGAACTCCGGCAAAAATTTCATCCTTTATGCATTCAACAAGGAATAGTTTGTTTTCCACTGCTGATGTGAGTACCTTAAACTATGAAGCGACTGACTGTGAGGCAGCACCCCATTGCAGGAGGATTTTCCACTCCCTGAAAGGTGAGTGCAGGTGAATCCACAATGCATAGGTGCTGAAATGAAAATGTGAAAGCCAGTTGCAAAAATAATGCACTTTAGAGTGTGCCTGTTGCCACGCATTTGCTTCTGGTGGCATGCTATTGTCCAGGCTTCTCTCGTGGGAGTCAGTGGCTCCTTCCTGAGCTTAGGGATTGTTGTTGGATGCTGTTCTCATTAAGCTACTCCTCTTGAAAAACACGGATGTGATTATTGGAGAAGGTTGATGGTCCACCAAGAAACCTGAGTCCTATGAGAGGCTGTAACAAAATGTGAAGCATGTGTTAGGCATATGTGCTTTGAAAGCTTTCCACTAAGAGCAGCATCTGTGTTAGGTAGGTTTTCGTAACAGTCAGGTTTGTTACATCAGGTGGAAGTAGATGCAGAATTGTTACAGGATAAGTTGTCAAGTTAGGCTGGCTTTATATGTTGGCCAAGTCTGAAAACATTTTCAATGTTTATTATGAATTGGTAGATTTATTCAATTACTAAGTTGAGGTTAGTTTTCATCCGGCCTATGCCATCTTTGGGCCAAACAGGCAACAGCCCATGGTGTTACTTTAGCGTGATTTGGTAACCTGTTGTGTTTGCTTTGCTAGAGGTCATGAAGGACGATGAAAATATCTGATTATTTCAAGAGGCTTGGGACAAGGTAAACTGATGACTGGTTGATCTGATACCACCTGGTTCAGAGTTGGCCTTTCTTTGACCGATTTACTGGTATTGAACCTAGTAACAGTGTGAAAGACTGATTAAGGAGGCGGGGTTTGAAGGCTGGGTGGTGGGAAACCTTCCTGTGTAATAACAGTTGAAACTAATAAAAAATGCAAGGTGCCCATAGTGTTTGCCAGTATCTGATTTCACCTTATTTTCCGTAATTTGGTGAAACCGAAGAGGGTGAGCCTTTATCTAACGTACAGGTTTTCATGTAGTGTTTCACAAGGTACATGCAGGCAGCAAACATGAGCCAATTGCTCTTTACATGCTCCTCTGAAGCAGGATGAGGAAAAGTGGATGTGAGGAGGGAGGACATAAGCTGTGCTGTTAGCCCAGTATAGCAGAGCAATGGGAAGGATAAGGTCCATGCTCTGGACCTCCAAACTTAGAATCCCTTTTCTGCTGTTGCCAGTTTAAATTTAAACTTTTAGAAGTTGTTTTCCATCGCATCTAGGCTGCCTTGCCAGAAGCTCAGCTAGGATCTGACAGAAATGCTATCTCCTAGTTAAAAAAACAAAACACATACACACACATACAAACTACTCCAGTTTTCAGACCTTTTGTATAATTGTCCTTTCTAGCACAGCAGGGGTTTCTACAGAGAGAATGATTTTTGGTCTCTGAGTTATCCTAAAGAATTATCCCTATCTAGAACTGACTGATAACACTAATCTTAAAGGCTGAAATACTTGCTTGGAGCAGAGTAAAATGAAGGTCATGGGAATATTCTAGTTTAAAAGTGCTGTAAGGATAGGGTATGATTGTTTAATTAAAATAATAATAAACAAACCAAAATCCCCCCAACAAGATGTGTCACTCTTAAAGTCCAGACACCAGTGTGGTTGGCTTAGTGGTATAATACAAATTATAGATCATAGAGATGAGGGATTTCACTTATTTACTGCATAGCCGTGTGAACGTGTGTAGCACTTCACGGAAGATTCGGATCAAAGTTTGCCATTATGTGGCTAACTTTTCTTATATTCTTTAAAAATTTAAAAAATGGAAGAGTGTACAGACCCTAGCAAAGAGTAGAGCTTAGACTCTCTGATCTACGTTAATTGAGAGGCTCCAAGTTGTTTGTGAACCAAAATTGTGCCTTCTAACAGCACCAGACTCTGCTTCTGCTTGTGATTACCATTTTATGATTCAGGCATCTGTGCTTCAGATTTTTTTTTTTTTTTTTTTTTTTTTAAGCTGTATCACTTCCTTACAGGAAGCGACTTAAGANAGTATAACAGGAAATAGTAAGTTTGCTTGACAGCTATGTTGCTAGAGAGTGTTATTAAAATCCTTGGAGTTGATCTGTCACTGTGCTGTGGCTCTTTCCATGGTTGTAGAAAGTATCGTGTAGAAAGCAAAACAGAAGGAGCACATAAAGGTGTAGCACAACCTGTTCTCATAGAATTGGTGACACCCAAACTTTTAATGATCTCCTCTTAATAAGATATTAAGTAAGCATTAAGAAGGCTTGAAAAGCAACTTTTTACTTCAGTTTTAAATGATAAAATGTGTTTTCAGAAACATGAGATTGTTTTAAAAGAAACAAAATTAATTGAATTAAAATACCTAGGCCTTTAGCAAAATATTAGTAGGTCTGAATGGTTGCCTGTCCTGAAAGAAATGTTTGTCAGGAAAGAAAGAAAACATTGAAATAGAAAATGTATGCTAATTGATGCATTCTCCTGTCATACAAAGAGGAACTTTGACAGGGAAGTAATTGTGGTCTTCCTTGCTAATAATGACAATGAATTGTAACTGGGTATTTACACAAAAATCCCATTTTTGATACCAGCAACTCTTCAGTATAGATCTGAGGAGGAGGAGGGATGTCTGTGTCCTAATAAAATAGGCTCCCTTTCAA
Organism: Fregata magnificens; assembly: GCA_013389945.1. Lineage (NCBI taxonomy): Eukaryota > Metazoa > Chordata > Aves > Suliformes > Fregatidae > Fregata > Fregata magnificens. Next base: position 332,881 of record WAAD01005970.1, read on the forward strand.
AGTTTCCTTGAGACATTAAGGGGAAAACTATGGAGGGTTTTTTGTTGGTTTTGGTTTTTGGTGTTTTGTGGGGCTTTTGTTGGGTTTTGGGGTTTTTGTTGGTGACTATTTGTTGGGGGCGGGGGGGGGGGGGTTGGGTTTTTTCTTTCTTTTTCTCCCTAATGCAACAG
>WAAD01005970.1:333074-356943 GCA_013389945.1 Fregata magnificens
CTAATGCAACAGTCTCAGTATTTCTCTTCCCGTCAAGGAATTGCTAGGCTCAAACCTAGGCTTTACTTTGGAACAAATATCTAAGACAGCCAGTCTAGGTACTATTTTCAAAGTGTCATATAAATTAAGTTTTGGAAATGTATAATTGAGTGAAACTATTTGTAATATAGTATATAAACAGTGGGAAAAAGTAAAGTATTTATATTCCAGATGACAAGCACTTGGTGAGCTGCTGGCATGTGTTTATTTACATTGACTTATTAGAGAAGTCAAATACAGAAAATATTCCGGGTCTTGGTAACTCCAAAGACTAGAAGTTAATCTAGTAGCAATAATGATTCTGACATCAACATAGGTGTCAACAGAATCTGATGTCAGTGCAATATATGAAATTTACCTCCTCTACTGCTGCTAAATTGCAGCTATTAAATTAACTCTATTAAACACTTCTTGGCATTTGCCTATACAAATCTACTTTGCGTTTACCACAGTGTAGGAGCACGCACAGGAATAGTTGCTGTGGAATAGGAAGCGTAGCAAGTTCACAGCTTTTCCTAATGACCCAGCATAAGCCCACTCAGCTGCCTGTATGCGCTGGGCAATTACACTGCAATTCTACATCGGCAGACTGTGGGTGCACCTGGTGGTGGTGTTGTTTGAGGTCTAGATCCTCAAATCGATGGTTTTACTTGCAACAGGAGCTGAGTTCAGAGCAGTCCTACAGCGCCTTCTGGCAGCCCTACCTGAAGCCCTGCAGATGACCTGTTCAGGGAGAGAGGAAGGGATTTCCTCCTCACAAATTGAAGAGAAACACATTTCCAAGCCTTGAGAGCTGCTCACTTACCTTATAACCTCATCATCGACGAGGAGGGCAGAGTGCAAACATAGCTATTAAGGAGCTTCAATGTTAATAAAATTAAATGTTTTTAAATAAAATATCTGGCATCAGCTGTTTCTATAAGCTGGTTTTATTTAAGTTTCCACCCTAAAATATTGGGCTGCTTAGCTATTTTCACATGTAAACCTGAATGCCAAATTAGACTATCTTATAAAAAGGTTGTCCTAGGAAAAACTGTAAGAATTATTCACACATTTTTTGGTTTGGCAGTGTATTTGGTATGTAATGGGCTGGGAGAGAGCTAAGCACAACACTATTTCTGCAATACATTTTGCCATGGAAATAACTTTTGAAGAAAAGCACTCTGATTGCATTCATTTACTAGCGGTAATCACTAAAATTCAAAAATAGCAAATCTTCAAATGTTTCCACAGATACCTTGATATAGACGTGGATTTTTCCCTCGACAACAGAGCGCTGTGAGTAAACTCTGGGGCAAAGTGGGGGAGAAGGAGACACAGCTGTTTCAGCATTGACAACCACAAGCTATAAAATCATGAGTCAAGCTCCCAAAAAAAAACCCAACAGAAAAACACACTCACCAAAAAAACACCCACAAAAAAACCCCACAGGACAAAACCAGACCACAGAACATTTTAGTACTTGGGATTTGAGGTGCTGTCCCAAACCCCAAAAGCCTGCGTGAGCTTTTGACGGTACTCCCAGACACATGGGGTAAGATGACTGGGTCCCTTGGCATTTCACAAGCATCAACTCCAAGAGCTGCCCTTGACCTGCCCCCGTCAGGTCTGCCGATTCCAGGCTCCTGCTCTCCCAAAACCAAAACTGCACGGAGCTCATGAAGCAATGAGCTGCCTCCTCTTCCAAGCTGGGGAAGGTGCCACTATGGATGTTGGCTCCTTCTCAGCTGGAAGGAGCATGGCACAGCTCAGAAGACTGGGAGTGCTGGGAGAAGAGCAAAACCAACTCTGTTTCCCTTTGAAGGGCACACCAGCGCACCACTGAAAGTAAGACTATGCAGTCCCTCATAACTTTTTTCTAAGTCATTTGCCTGCGGGTTCTCCATCTTGACAGGAATGAAGCTGTAAGGTGCATTGTGTTTGATGTCCCCAGGCTTCAACTACAGACCACAGATACTTGTGATCGCTGTAATTTCTGTGCTTACTGCCACCCTCCAGCTCCCTCCTGGCCAGCCCCCCAAATTAAGTGACCACAGGTTCTTTCCACAAGCTCAGACGGATCCTTGCATTTTGTGTCTTCTGGTGTCAGCAAAGTGGCTTGTAGTCTCTGACCTAGATATACGCAGAAGAGATTTACTTGCACACCATCAAGCCAGCTTTAAAGCTGAGAGTACATGAGAAAACAAGCCTTGGTCTGCAGTAAAATTTATTCAAGTTTGCTATTATTTATTCAGATGCTTGTTTTCTAAAGAGATTTTACATTCATACAACAGTATCCATTCTTTAACTACAAAAGTAGTAGCATTTAACTATCAGTAGAAAAGCTTAATTTGACAACCATCATCTTCACAAGATACCTTGTCCAGAAGATCCACTGACAAGAAATCCTTATCTCATAACTGGTCAATAATTTCTGTGGTGGAACATTAAAGTGTTAATTGCCTCCATCCTACTTCAAGGGCACATCCTTCAAAGTCACATGTCTCATTTGTCAGGCTCTGAAATACATGCACATTTGCTTAATTATTCTTGATTACATGCTCTGAAAGGATGAATGCTCAGAGATGCCTTGCCTATCGTTCTGAGGCAGGGAAAGTGTATGGGACCTGTTATTTTATTTCATTTTGCTGTCAAGGAATATCGCAAGATAACTATGAAAATGAATTTCTACAGTTCCACCTACAACATTCTGTCTAATGATTTTTTCTTTTATAAACAAAGACATTTTATTAGGATTAAAAATTAAGAAGTTAAAAAGCTGCATAAAAGTTTTGAAAACATGGGTAGTAATAGCTATTGTCCTCAAACTTTGGGAGGGAGGGAATTAAAAAAGCACCAACTTAGCCATCCAGAAAACCAATTTATTTCATTAGAAATGTGAAAACTTAATCTTTATGGCCATTTATTTTGCAACAGTAAAGTTTTAGCTAATCATTCACTTCAAAACGTGGTTCAACATCTTAATCTGATACATTATAGACTGAAATACTGCTACCCTGTAAAAAGTCTTATACCTTCCAAAATTTACCATAATCTCTCCGCTATAAGACAGCCTGAATACATCTAGACTCTAACGAACGAGCATGAGGGACAGCAGGAGGGTCCCACTTAGGGAAATCCTTGAACACACCAGGCTATTCAAGGCCTAAGAGAGCTGAGATCAAAAGCAGCGTCATTTGAGTCACTCTGTGGCTCAGCCCCACACAACATCATGTTCCTCTACAGTTCTGAGCCCTTCTGGTCCTTGCACCTGCATAAGTACAGATGACGACACGTGACGTATAAAGAGCGCCTTAAGCAAAACACAAGAAAGCCTTCCACACTCCACCTGCTCTAAGTGTGCACTGGCTTCCTAAACTAATTCAGTCTTCTTGATAGAAAGAAGCTTGTCTTGAGTGGGGTTTTTTGGTTTTTTTGTGCTTTGTGGGGGTTTTTTGGTTTGGTGTTTTGTGGTTTCGGTTTTTTGGTTGGTTGGTTGGTTGGTTTTTTTGCTTTGTTGCATGTTTTTATTGTAACCATCCATTAAATTTTTCAGATTCAGCGTTTGGTCAGAATAATAACTAAATATCACAGAAATCAAAATGTTCAGATGAACTAATGCATTTTTCAAAACATGAGTAAATCATTGCAATGAGCAGTCACAGTCTCTACTGTTTGCAGCAACACCATGACAGTCCCCCACAGGCACCTCCCTTATTTTTCTTGCTGTTTGAACTGAGAAACTTCATGGAAATGACATCAAGACAAAATGGAGAGAAAGCTGTCATAAATTGAGAGCATCTTCCAACAGTGAACTAATACAAATACACTCTGTCCAAACTAATACAAAATCAGCATAGGATCTGCTGTTTTGCAGTACTGCTTCAAGAAACGAGCCACGTCGTTTTTATTAGACAAAAACCAAGTTAACCTTCATATGCATCCCCAACTTCCTCATGTAAAAAAGTGACGAAAAGTTTTCATTCTCACAATTGTGCTAATCACAAAGTTTAAGCTGGCAAAAAATAAGCAGGAAAAGAATATTAAAGATCCTTGCCAGACTCCATTGCCCCCAACAGATTCTGAATCAAGGCCAGAATGAACAGCAGCATCAAGACGGAAAACATCTGCACCCAACTTAAATGGGACTCACCAGCAAAAATGGTTTGGGACAGGGTGTTTAGAAGGAACGCAAAAACATCAGCGCTGAAGTGATTTGTCAGAAGTACTTTAAAACAATCTATCTGCTGAACAGAAGTCTTAAAAATTTATTCCCCGAGGAAATCTCCATTGCTCGGAGCGTGCTGTCTGAAGAAGCTTTTGTGTTCTGCGGTTTAGGACTGTGTTTCCTTGTGGGCTACCATTAGGGCCTGTTAAGACATGCCCATAAAAAGAACTTGGGCAATTATATGGTAATTTAAATACACAAACTTCTTGATAATTCTTGCTCGCTCTATAAAAATCACAAGTAAACAAAGGAAAAGAGCATTACCTGTCACAGGCACCTTAACAAGACAGCCAGCCTACCTAAACTACCTCCACGTTACCTCCTCACACAATCAAGCATCCACAAAGTATCTTGTGGTGGGAGTAAGAAGAAAAAAAAAAAACACACCCCAAAACAAAAACAAACAACCCCCCCCGCCCCCACCCCCCCTGAGCAAACAAACCACGAATACATGCCAAACTTGAAAAGAAAAGCAGTTTTCCTACACGCTCTTATTGACCCGTTTCCTGGTTGTGACACCTGCAGGGCCAGCCTCATTGCTTGGCCAGCTGTTCATCCTCACTGTCCCCAAAAAAACCCCATATAAAAATGATCTGATTCCCCTGAATCCCACAGCTATTCCCAAAGGTGCAAATGGCAGCAGCGAGAGTTGTGGACACAGGAAAACAGTCCCATCCCTGACCATGTTTTGCTCAGAGTTAGCCCTACAGGCTAAGAGGGCACGTGTGCTTGGTTTTCTCCTTCCCTAAACAAGTTTAGATTCCGCTGGAGAGGATAACAACTACCAAAAGCCTCTTTTCATTATATTCAGTAACGGAAGAGGATTCATTTGAAACTGTGTATGAGTGTAAGTGGTTTTTATACCTGTTATTTACGGATATACATCATAAACCTCCAGTCTAACTGCCACCATCTTCCTCTTCCCTCTTGAAGAAAAATCCTTCTCATTTTTCACTATGCTCATCCAACCCTTCCAAGAGAAAACAGATACCTGCAGCTTCTCATACCAATAAAAAAAAATTTTAAGACAGTGTTTCTTGTGTGGTTTATTTATTTATAAGTCTCCTTTCAGCAGTGTGTTTTTAAAAAAAAAAAAAAAAAAAAAAAAGAAAAATCAAATCTTCACAGTTTTGCCTGGGCAAACAGGAACATTTGGCAAAAAGATGCTGAAAACTGCCAGATTGCAGGACATTCTGGTCACTCTTAATAGGAGTTTCCACCGTTTAGGATCTAAAATTTTACAAATGCCATGAATATCCAGCTACTAAATCCTTCATTCAGAGTTCAGCAAGCTTCAGTGACCCTGATGAGCACAGCAGCCTGAGCATGGCAGAGAGGCAGGTGCTGAGGTAGCGTAATCTCAGAAAATTAAATCTTTGAAGATTAAGAGCAGGACCTTGAAATGACCCAGAGAGAAAGAGAGAGACTAAGCGGTTTCTGCGGCCAGTCCCTCCCAGACAGTGGGCTGCTAAGCCCCCAACACCCGCAGCCAGCAGCTCCAGCTTGGGAGCACTCCAGCTCAGCACCTTGGTCTCTGCAGGGGCAAAAGATCCGAGCTGCAAGGCCCAAAAACGGAGTTTGGTTTGCTAGAAACCTGGGGTGGAGCGAGACATTCCTGATTGCATTTGCTGCCCTTTTTTTCTGGATAACATAACACGAGTTGCATTTACTTTGAAGTGACAATGTTACTGAGTCGTACAGGGAAGCCATCTCACGGATTCCTAAAGTCCTGGTTGTTCTTGTTTATCTTCCTCCTATTCTCTCTTGAAATGTGGACAAAAATGGGATGCAGAAATCCAGCAGAAGCCTCGCTAGTACTGAAGATACCGAGTTCATTGCATTTCACTGGCTAAATTCCTGCTTTATACCCTAGGATGCCCCTTACCTTTTTCACAGCACCATAATCACTGACTTGCTTTCAGCTTGCTGTTCCGAAAAACATCAGATCCTTTCCTGCCAAGCTGCTAACAGGTCAGGTGTTCCCCTTTCTTCATTTTCTGTCTGACCAATACCTGCTTGTCCTCTAGCCAATTACTCCTAAATGCAAGGTTTTGTACTTCACTTAGCTGCATCCCACCACAGCAGAGCAAAATGCTAGGATTTCAGAGCTCCAACCTGCAAGTTACTGCGTATGTATGTGTAGGGGAGATGGAACCAAAAACCCTCAACCTCACAACAATCAAGTTAAAGCACAACCCCTGCGTCCTTAGACAGCACTGCAGGTTAAGCACAAGCTAGGATTATCCAAGGGAAGAATACTGCTTGTACCTACAGGCACCTCAGAAGAGGCACTGAGGGGAGCATCCCCTCAGGCAATCATCCCCTCTTCCCTCTGCAGCAGGGCACATGTGTCTTTTTGTGCTCACTTGTGGTTCACTTGCCGATTTACTCCCCAACACACCCCTCATTCTTCCTTCCCTCCATTCTCACCACTGCAGTCTTTTGCAACTACCACTGCCTGCATAACTTATCATAAAGGTAAGAAAGCAGGGTCTGAAGGGGGACTGTAGTGGGAAGACATCAAAGAAAGACGGGTCACAACAGCTACGATGGCAGCACCTAAAAGTTGTGTTGCACTTAAGGCAGGCAGCTGAAATGTGAAAATGCAGCACTTCCTATTGACCCACCATTACCAGAGGGACAACTTCAGAGAGCAGGGCAAAGACCAGTGAATGTGAGGGCTACATACATGACAACAACAGACATGAAAGTTGTTCTCTTTCACTTCACAAAACCCATTTCAAAAGATAATTACCATAATAATTTGTAGCCCAAGCTTTTGTGATGCACCTTAATACACCCAGTTTCATACCTCCCTATCCATCTTTGCAGAGGAATGAAGGACCTCCCAGCAGACTTCACATTACCTGGTAGGACAAGCCATTGGAAGAAGCAATTACTCAACTGACAATAGGTTGCGCAATTAAGAGGAGGCCTGCGTACACATGCAAAGTACACAAAAACACAAGCTGATTTTTGAGCTCAAAACAACACGGGAGACACGCAATTCCAAGCAGCACAGTTAGTTCCACTGGCTTTGGTATTTTTCCTAGGATAGCCACCACAAGAAAACTAGAATCATGTTTCAGGAACAATTCATATAATCGATTTTATGTGCCCAAAGGAAGCAGAAATTAAAACAAGTTGGAAGGTAGCTTGCCATTTCACGTGTAAAGACTGGCAGGAAAAGCATCAAGCAGTCTACAGCTTACTGAAATGCTTGCAAATGCCATTGTGGGGTATCAAAGACAATGACGTTAAAATTACTAGAATTATCATGGAGACATCAATGGAAAGGAAAGAAATTGTGAATTAACAACTCATGCATATTACTACAAAAAATTATCAAAAGAGCAAGTTTTTCCTTCATCTTACTTGCTTTCAACTAATTATAATGTTAGCTGGAAATAATAACTTGCTGTTCTTTGCAGCAATTTTTATCACCTCTGCATAAAACTGAGGACTAGATCAACTTCTATACTCAGCATTCTATTGCATAGGAAGGGAGGCTCAGTTCAGCTGTATTGGCTACTGTGTATTGAAGAACTTTCTTCTAACTAATTTAATTTCTAACAGAACAGTTTCTTTATCTTCCAATACTTATAAAAACATGCCCAAAACTGGTATGTATGAAGACATACACAAATGCACACACATTAATATCTGTAATACATTATTTAAAATTCTTCTCCACATACAATAATGTTCAGAGGCACAGTTTAAATTTCTAAGAAGTATTCATCAAACAAAGACAAGACAGCTATCACAAAAAGTAGAGAAACCAGTATCAGCAAAAGGGCTGCACCTCTTAGTGTTAACAAGCCCAGACCAATTCAGAATGCAGTTAATTTCCTTCTGGCACAGCTACATTACTCGCATGAAGTCCATGCCAAAACGCACCCATAAAATTAATTACAACTATCCAGTCCAATATAGCAACCAGCAAGGCAAAAATAGCTCTAGACTGTTCATTTTATATCTTAAACAAGACAATCACCAAAAAGGCCCAGAAAAAAAATTCTTCTAAAAAGCAAATATTGTACATGCATTCGCACCGACACACATTGATGCTAACTTTTGTTTTCACTTTCAGTTTTCATCAGAGATGGTTTATAGAAAGCTGTGTCACAGCAATCCATGTGTGCCAGCAGTAATTAATTAAAAAAAAAAAAAGCAAGAGAGGAGAATATTCAAAAACCACCACCNGTGAAAAATAAATCAATACAGGTCTTTTCTCCAAGAATATAAAAGGAGGACTTAAACCTCAAGGCACAAAGAAACTGAGTTTATAACTTCAGGAGCACCACCCCAATATAATCTTCCTCACCAACTATTATTGTTTAAGAAAGATCTCAGAGTTCTCAGAACCAACCACCCTCATTTATCAAGTTCCAAAGCATTATAAAAATTTACTAGACAAGACATCCATCTTGACAGATTTCTTACAGTATGCCATCTTCTTTTAGAGAAACTCTAAGAGTGAATGTAAATAGAAAAGTCATAAAATTCTTAATCACGGAAAGGGGGAGACATATGTGCTTACAGAGGAAAGAATTTTATCTTTTCTGTTCCTATGCTGACCTCAATGTACCAAGTTAACCACACACACTCCCGAAATCTCAATGCTTCTGGAAAAATATGCTTATATATCTAAATTTAGTAAACATTTACTTACCCAGCATCCTCCTGGAAGCCTTCCAATTCATCTCTTTGTTCTGCTAGGGTCGATTCTAGATCCAGATAGGTACCATTGTGAGACAATTGCAGGGTGCAGTCATCGAGCTGTAGAACAACATTCACATCATTAGATCACAGCAGTCATTCTCTCTAACATACCTCTAACATCACCTTCCCATTTTCTGGGTCCCCAGACAAGATCTCCCTAAAACAAACCATGTGTAGGGAATGGATAAGAAAATGGGTGCTGTTTGGCAATTTATGCAATCCCAAGTCCATATTCACTAGACCATGCTTGGTCACAACAATATCACCACAATTAACACACAGAGAAATTTATTTATTTGAACATATAGAAGCAGATTAGAGTGTTTTATCACAGTGCCTTTAGAATTCTATAAGGAAAGAGAAGTTAATTTAAATGTATATCTAGGATATGAATGACTGTTCTCTGTTCTTACAGTACATTTATGTAGAGTTTCTGGGCCTCCGGGTGGAGGTGGACGGAACAAGCAGCTGTTTCATGAGCTACTGAACGTCCCCTGTGAGGAAGGATACAGCCAAGGGACAGTGCAAGGTGTGGCAGCCAAGAGTCGGGGTCCTGCAGCGAGGGGGAGCGCAGTCAACCAAGACCCAGATTTTCTGGCGTTCCCATTTTAGGGCCACACACTAATCTGCCTCAGAGGTTGCAGGAAAGACCTTCCTAGCCACCAGGGGGGGAGGACTGGACACACATACCAACTTCCTACAAAGGTACTGAGATAACCAAGGACGAGACCTGAAAGCAAGAACCTGCCCTGCAGTGACGTTGAAGAGGGAGAGAGCAATTAATTAACCCTCTTTATTTCCATCCTGTCTTTCCTCAACTTCAAGTTTTCCATTAATCGTTCCAGCTGTTGTTAAAAAAAAAAAGCTAGATTTGATCAAAGTTAGAAAAGGAATTTTCTGGGTTTTTTTATGGAGAGCTCATCACAGGAGAATGTCTAGGAAGATTCACCCCAAAAATCTGGCTAACTCATCGCACAGGAATACAAAATAATTACTGGATTGAGAGGGGTAACTGAAGAAGCCCAAGGGAAGAGCTAGGAAGTAACATGAGCTCCTCTCTCACCATGAGATAACCCCATGTCAAACCACAAGGAATGAGGAAAAAAGCCTTCCCAGGGCAGGGAAACAGAAAAACATTTACCAAAGGGCAGGTGAAAGTACAGGGTTGTTCTACCTCGCCACTAGGGAACAAGTGGCCATCCGCCTTGGACAGCCTGGAGAACCCAGCCCAGAAGCAGAGCAACTGCCATCACTGAGCCCAGCTGGACAGGCTGCAGTGGACCTTCATGTGTCAACACCGTGCTGGGGGTCCTTTTGTAATCAGTTCCAAGTTCACAAGTACTGTAAGCCCCAGATGTGTTGTGCTACTAAGGTACAAAATCCAGTCTGATAGCCAGTCTCAGACTGGCCTGCCAAACAGAAAATGTTTCATTCTTCCGGATTTGGCAAAACAAACTGGCAGGTCCTTTGCATGCCTCTACCAAAAGGCAACTGTGACAATGGTGGTGTAAATGTACATACATCCCTGCTGCAAAGGCCACTTTGGGAAGAGGAGAATATTTAACACCATACTTCATAGCAATCTTCTGCCACAGGTGGCAGCCGGCAGCTCTTTGAAGGGGTAAGCAAGGGTCTGAAATAGCCAGTGACTGAAGGAAAGGAAGTTACAACCCTTTATCACATCCATGGATTTTTCTATCTGCTCTTTTTAACACTAGGAAAGAAAATCAATGCGAATCCATCTTTGATGAATTACCTGTTTTATCTTTCCATCAAAGTTATGGGCTCCCAGTAGCTGTTCAGAAATGCATAATAAGTAGCCACACTTCTTTTCTGGCAGTCAATACCAAAACTTAGTCATCTAGTTTCCTATCACTGATTTATATATGCAAGAAAAGAATATAAATAGTCTTTGATTATTCTGGATTAGCTGCATTGGAAATACTGCAGAAGAGCTCATTTATAATTAGCAAGCAATAGAGTGTGACTTCTGGGTTAGTCCACACCACTATGCTTTGCACTGTTTGTAATCTGAAAGAAAAGTTCATCCTCTGGAGAAAGGGAAAGGGTGGAAGGAGGAGGTCAAGTTGTATTTCAAACCTGTTCCATTTTTTTCTTTCCTTTTTTTTCCCCTGGGGAAAGAGTAAGTCATCAAATAAGGCGACATAAGTTTTTACTCTGACTCCTGGGGATTAAAGAAAGCAAAGAACCTCCAAGTGCAGCCCTCTGATATTAAGAATAACAACAGTATTACTATTCTGTATCTTTCCAGTTACAAAGGTTATTATTAACCTATGCTAATTTAAAATACACTCTTTAGAGAAGTAAGACTAAATGCTACTCTGGGAAACTTTTTCCCAGTAGCCCAGGGTACCTAATGAAATGCTAATTTATTCAAAGTAATGCCAAAAGGCAAACTACTAATTGGATAAATGTTCTGCTGTCACTATGGAGATTAGGAGATTGTCCACAATTTCCAATTATACTGCATAATTAGGGAAAAGGAACTGTGCTTTACTAATATCTTACGACTTTAGTATATAAAAAGCATGATGAGAACAGGAAGTACTTCATGTACAAAAGAAAGAAGAATAAGTGCATTCTACCTATTTTCATCTCATCTCCATAGTTTCAGCTGAACATAGTATTCATTCAGGCTTTAAACCCCTGTACATTGTACGCTGTATCCATTCACAGGAGTGTTAGGGTAATGGCAGAAACAGCAATATCTTTTATTTCCACTACTTAACACTGCATCCTGCCAAAAAGATTTTTGTTCTTCTCCTGAATGTGTACACACAGAGATGGAAGGGAGCAAAACAACACTTTTAAAAGGAGTGTAAGTATTAAGGCAATGAACTCTAAAAATCATCCTTACATAGGATCACTTTGCTACTTTGCCTCTGAGCTTCATTTGCATACATATTTTACAGGCAGAATACAAAAAGGGAAGCCACCTTATGAATTATTTTTAATTAGTAAATTGCCTGCCTTTTTCAACACAAAGAATGGATGATGTTCACTCATTAGAGCTTATTAGTAGCAATTCAGGATGTTGGTCTCTCCCCTCTGTTCAATGTTAATCTCATGTTTATCTGCTACGCATCAATTCTCCCGTCTCTGGAGACCCTCACAAACGGCCCCATCTAGTTCATTCACGACATGCTCTTCCCATTGATCATAATTCACATTAAAATCCTTATTAACACCCACCTTCTCTTAGGACAATAAAAATGCAGAATGAGTGAAGACAAGTCTTTCAAAGAACATTTAACTGAGCTGTCTTCCATAATCATGAACAAGATTGCTATCCAACTTTTTCGAAATTAATTCCATTTATTTCACTTTGTTCTTCATAATTCTGTTTAACTCTTCAGCATTCTCCACTGATCCCAAAATTCAGATCATCATGTTGTTGTTATTAAACTGTGTAACCAGTTTATACTATTGTCACAGGGTCAAATTCTCCAAGATCTTTTCATAAGCTTGCAAACCCATTTTTTCTAAATTCTCTCTTGCCCGCCCCTTCAAATCATTAACTTGTATCACACTTTACTGTATTGCTCAGAGGAGCCAAAATGTTGATACAAGTCACTTAAATGCAACTCATCCTGTAGGCTTTAAAGCAATTTTCCATACTTTTCTACAGTCACATTAAAAGAATACTACAGGTATCAAGGAAACATCAACAGGGAGACACATCATCAAATGGGACAAGTGTAATGCTACTTCTCCGAGTCAAACACAGAATTACTCCATTTTCAGAGTCTTCTGCAAGATTTCAAGTTTTTTTTCATTGCAGCTTAAGTATTGAACCATATCATAAGCTTCTGTAAAGCTATAAAAACTATGCATACATTTCAATTATAGTCTCATCTTCTCAAACGAACAGTTTCTTGAGAAAATATCCAGAGCATATTTTAGAACCCCTATGGATATTCACCAATTCTCTCATCTCTGTAGAGTGGGTCTACCTAGGACTAGTGTCTTTCACAGGAGTGAAGAAACAAAAGCTGTTACATGCAACGGTCATTAGAACACGTTTTAGCCAGAATCACCAGCTGCGGATGGCCAGAGCTATCGGCAGCCATCCTCCCACTGAGTTTACATGAAGGAAGCAAGGAGAATAAGACCATCATGCATCTTCCTCACTAAAAATCTAACTGGTGTGCTAATTACCACCTTCAGTTTCACACTGAAACCTCACTGAAACATTAAGCTGTGTACTCTGTCGTGACAAGCTAGGTATCAAGAAGTAGTAGGTGCTACTGAAATACAAGTAGAGCTACTAAATTAAACCAGCCCAAGATTTACCTTTTTCTGCAACAAACGTTCCAAAATGGGAACCAAGAGATGTTCAAACTTTCTCGGATCACAGCCGGTATCCATGCAGTGGCAAATGACCCACACCAACCAACCATTATAGTACCTATGCTGCAGCCATAACAGGCACAAATGGAAAACGAAAAAAGCATCATGCACACACAGAGACCTAAACACCACCATCCCAACAGTTTCCTATGTGTATATATATGTGTACATATATAAGCATACATATTATGCATATATTTGCTTTAGATATTTTCCCTACAGTTTTCAAAAAAAGCAACAACTGACTTCATTTGAGAGTCAGATCCCAGAACCAGAAGTTGAATGCCCTCAGAACAGAAGGAACAGCTTTGAGAAGCCAGAGCCAAATGACAAGTGCAGATAAACGCCAGAACTTCAGGACAGCATCATCTGTTGTCTGTAACCACAGCATAATTTTCTCTCTTCCAGATTCCTGCTTAATTCACTTCCCAAACACCTTCAGGAAACAAAACCGGTCACACACACCCTATGCTTCTCTGGAGGTGTTCTCAGAGCAGAAGCATGCTGTGCTTTCAATAAGGCAAGACACGGAAGAATTAAGAAGTATGTGATCATATCATGAATGACGAAATCATAAGGTATACGCCGAAAGTGGGGGGAAATCAAGGTTACATTCACATTTTTTGTGTACCATAAATGTTTAAGTCTTTTAATCATCATCTCCACATAAGTACTCAAGAACAGTTTTTAAAAAAGTGAAACAATGATAGTTTCAGCACAAAAAATTTTATTGATGCCCTTGTGAGCCATCACCACAGTTAGAAACTCTTTAAATAACCCTGAAATAGAGTTTTCTAACAGAATAATGGAAATGTAAGAAAATGTAAGGGAAATGTGAGAAAAATGAACTGGAAGTACATAAAAAGACCACAGGATTATGAGCAATAGTTACACTATTATAAGTTTCACTCTAAAAAGTTGAACACAATTAATTATGCAAAAGCAAACAAACATCTGATTAAACAGTTAAAGTATCAGAACATCTAAAAGCAGAGCTTCCTACTCCCTCATCCTTCACCATTTAACCCATTACAGAGTGAAACAGTACCGTACAAGAGGAAAAGGGTGTCCTGGCTTCCATTACAACCAGAAACAGGCACAGCAAGGTCAGAACTGCAGAGCTCAGGCTCGGGGGTCGTCCCCACCTCACCAGCACCCAGAGAGCCCTCGGCGGCAAAGCGCCTGTCTGCCACATGAACACACACAGGTTGAGGAAAGTTCAGCAACCAATTCATGCAAGTGTTCCTTATAGGCTGCCAGGAAATCAAGAATATAAGGCAGAAGTTCCGTTCATCATCATCTTCTGCAGGTAACCTAATCTAGCGAGTAGTGGCTAGTCCCTCAACCTGCAGGGCCAAAATAACTTCTACTGCAAGGCTATTAAGCTTAAGAGGACTCAAAATAGTTTGATAGTAGTTTAATAGTGATGACTTTTTCCTTGTTTCAAACACTGACCCACAGAAAGAGGTAACACCTATTTCTCTTCATAAAGAAGCCCCTGTTGCTGTGCAATAGGAAAGCTCATAATTTTTTTAGAGTTGAAGCATATCACCAAAAGGAGCAAGGAACAGCAAGGGAAAAAAAAAAAAGAACAGCAGCAAGAAAAGGTGACAACAATCAGCCAGTTACCTGATGCCAATAAATGACCACTGCCACTTTCAGAAACTAGTCGAATGAATGGCGGGGGGGCGGGCGTGGAATCTGAGTTCAGTCATTGTTTTCATCTACTGCCTTTAGCTTCTTACGATCCAAGAGAAAAACCTAGAACCAGAGCGTGGGGGGTGCGAGGAAAGAAGAACAAAGTGCCTGCTTCCAAACACAAGCAACCCACACATCCACCCACAGACTGAGTACTGCTGCCTGCTCCTCCTTGCACATGCTTGTGAGTGCTCCACATACACACCAGTCTTCTCACTCGAGAAGCCCAGTAGATAAATAATTCAACACGGAGGCAACACACACCTTACCATGCCAAGAGAAATTCCTGCAAGTCTGTTTTCTCTTCCTCCAGAAGGCTTTGCTAGATTAGCACACATCCAAAGTGGACTTTCCTTTGGCTCGGTTAAACTTCTCTGTCCCAAGGCAGCAGTAGGTTGGCAGAGGTCAACGAGGGGAAATGCCAGAGGCACCCTCCCGCCTTTTCAAAAAGCGCAGCAGAGCCACAAGCCATTAGAAAAGCTTCTCCTCTTCCCTGTTTTTTCAAAGACCACAGAGCTGTATTTTTCAACAATCAATCACGGAGAGATGCTCCTACCTCACCTCCAACCCCTTGCCTCGAGAATCCATTCAGAAGAACATATTTTGGACAAGTCTCATAAATGCCAAGATGTTACCAAGTCAGCAGCCAGTGTGTGCAAAGATAGAGCCAAACGTTCTCATGATTTTATCTTCCATTTAAATAAAGGTAGGCACCGTTCACAAATTCAGTTCAGATAGTGACCAAGGATCACATTCATAGGATGAAGTGCCCTAAATTACGAGATAGGAGGATACGCTTGTTTACTGGTGTTACTACAGATCACCAGAACCACTCGACTTTGCAGCCACTAGCTGGAAGTACAACCAACTCTCACCAGATTTCCAGTAATTCTAGCTAGAGCTACTGGACAGATTATTTTGCTCATTTGGTTGTTTCCAAAATTACAGGGAAAGGGAATGAGAGAGAGAGAAGGAGAGATTAATCCGGTATCAAGCTGCAGAAATAAAAATCCCTCTTCAAGTCTAGTTTCTGTCACAGACTTGGAAAATCCCTATCTTACTCAAATGTCTTAGCTCATCTTTCATTTACAAATTACTGGGTGGTAATTGTTCTCCTTAGTGGTGGCATGCTCCTTATTCACCTACAGCATGCTTTGCAGAGTAGGGTTGATAAAAAACAAAGTTCATTTATGGACAGTTTTTCCTTTCTAAATGCAAAGCCTTCTTTTGCTTTACACATCACAAGCCTGACACATTTGCACACCCCAGCTACGCAGTTTTTAAACACACTCCCTTCTGGTTCAGCTGTTTCAATTGCAATGGCAATCCTGTTAAAAAGGCCTACAAATGCCAGTTTTCCCCCTGCATTGCCATCTCCTCCCCTTCTTTACTAAAACTGATTTCTATCCAGGAAAAAGGAGAAAAAAAATCAGCTCTGCCTGCTTACCAGCCCAAATGTATTCCATATTTGTAAGCAAACTGCACAAAGCAATTGGTGCAAATTGATATTTAATAGTTTTCTATCCAAGGCCAAACTTCAAACTTAGAACAATCACACTATTTTCAGAAGGCATTATATTTTAATGCTTTTGAAATTTTATTACAGATCAGCAGATGCAGATTTTCCGCACTGGCACACAGCTGGCCCTTTAAAATCTAACAGGATTGCTGTCACTGTTAGCTCACACAGAGTAATAAAAAACGGGGATGGTCTAATTGCATCCCACAGACCACAGCCAACCCACCAGAATAATCATCTGGCTTCAGAGCCACCACCAACTGCCCCCTCACCAAGGGCCTCAGTCTCTCCCTTCGCATATGAGTAGGTGCTAACCGGTCTGTGCCATGGTTATGCATGCTCCAGTCACCATCATTTTGCGCAACATGATGGAGAAAGACCAAAGCATCTAGCCCCGGAGTGATGCCACATGACTCATCTCAGGTAAAAAGCTTGACATTAATGAGATGAAATGAAAGCAAGTAATCTGTATGTAAGCCAAATGTTAGTGCCCGAAATTAACAGTGTACTCTAAAAACAGCAACCCAATGTACAATCACTGTGTCTTGATCTAAAAGTCCCTATGCTCCAAGCAGCTCCATTGCAAATGCTTAAAACAAAACTATACTCGTTCTCCCCATACTTTTTTCCTTTTTAAATACAGTTTTGTAACTCAAAGTATTTTCTTAAAAACTCTTTATAAAAATGCAATAAACCAAATACTTTTTTGATGTCAGACTTTTTAAAGTAAGGTCAGGCACATGCTCTATACAGAAGGCTGTTTATGGAGAAGGCAGCTGTGCCACCTTCAGTCATGCATGCTCACAAAAGTTAGCAAGGTTTTGGAACTCTAGCAAACTCAACTCTTCCACACTNTATTTCCCAATTTTGCAGCTCTTCAGGAGGGATTAGCATGCTTGTGGGAGTAGTTATTAATGCTAACGCACCTCTTGTTTCTTTTTAGCGCAGTAATTGCCGTTGTCAAACTACTTCACAAACTTTGTATGCTTTGGGGAATTTATGTGCAGATGCATTGATGGAGCTGTGCCTACGCACAAAGTATAGTCTGAAGGTTTGCACAATCGAGCGTAGGGCTGTCAGAGCACAATTACTTTAAAAGAAACTGCTACTCTGATATGAAAGCGCTGGTTTTTTGAACGTAGCCTGCGATCCTAGCCTGAAACAGCAGCTTTTATCTCTGGCCTGGTAGATGCCCAGAATACTCCTGGGGTCAGGTAATACAGTGCATGAAGTGAAACATTAATGCCACATTAGATCCTCAAGAGCCACTGGAACAATATGGTGCCAATAAAAATATTCTGCTGAAATAACAGAGGCACTGAAAACAAACACAGAAAGCTGTTATATTAATATTATGGGTTTGACTTAAGAATAACAAAAGGAAGTTCAGAGTTCAAAATTCTGAAACTGCTATTTCAGGGGTCTCTGAAATACAGGCAATATACCGCAGCAAAAACGTAACGCATAGATGCCTACCTGTTGCTATTCTTGGACAATTATGTCGCTAACTTGCAGACCTTTTGCTTTGTGATTCCCTTTAACACAGTGCTCCACAGGGAGCAATTTAGAGTTTACTAGAGTATCCATGTCCAAATATGACACCGTGGCTTCCAACAGCAGTCACACAGGCATTGTTAGAAAGCGTATGAGTGCTCAAAATGTCAACAGCTATGGAACAAGAAAGCCAAATAAATTCATCTAGAGATGGGGATTATTGCAATGTTTAATATAAACTTTTAAAAGTTAACTGAAAACACTAAAAATAATTGAATTTCTGCATAAAAACTATGCAGAATTGCATGCTGCATGGGGAACTAACACATTCTTTCTCCCCCACCTAATTCAATTATTTTAAGTTAAATTACTTAAATTTGAGATGACCCGCAAACCAAACAGCCAACAGT
Organism: Fregata magnificens; assembly: GCA_013389945.1. Classification (NCBI taxonomy): domain Eukaryota; kingdom Metazoa; phylum Chordata; class Aves; order Suliformes; family Fregatidae; genus Fregata; species Fregata magnificens. Next base: position 351,538 of record WAAD01005970.1, read on the forward strand.
AGAACTTAGCAAAGACAAATTGTTTAGACCAAGAACTCTCCAGTTCTTTAACCCAAAAAACCTACTGCATTTTCTAGTTTTTTCACAGTAAACACAATGAACCTACAGGATGAGAATAACCTAACCTCTGCATCCTCTCATTAACTTTTTGGCACCTAGATTCTTCCATTCCCTTTCCCCATCTGCGTTCAGCTTTTCCTAAGAAGACAAAGAGCTAGCTCTTCTCACCTTTGTAGTTAAGTACATCTTCAGCTGAACAGAAAGGAGAGCGATGATAAGAACAGGATCCTTTTTTTGGAAGTATATACAGCTTTTTGGCTGATACACAGGGGATGCCTACAGCTGACACGCTCTCATTACCATTTGGCGGGAATTACTGTGAAGGTATCCAAGGAAATGGAAATAACCTCTAAGAAAGAGATAGGTCAAGAAAAGTGAGAGGAGGAGGGAAAGGATTAGCTGCAATGGAGTTTATCATCTGAGGAATCTATTGTTCAGAGTGGATGTGTGTGTAGGAAAAACACTGAGTTAAAATCTCAGAAATCATTCTTTTCAAGGTAAGTAGTAGTCCAGGAAAGCAAAAATCATACTTAATTTCTGGCAAACAATTCCATCTGGCTTCTTCTGTACTTCTGTTAAGCTGAAAACTGCAAAGTACTTCATATTTCAAAAATATTTTCTTTGAAGTGATGTAGCAGAATGAACCTATGACTTGCAGCCTTTTATTCTTGATGCATGTCCTTGAGAACAAACTTTCTATTAGTATTCTCCACCTCGCTTGAGCAGTTAAAAGACACAGGTTGTTCTAAGGATTCCACCATCGCTACTATAACTGCATTTGGGACACCGCAGGTTACTTGCTTACCCTACCACAAAACTAAAATACTGGACTCCTGCAGAACCACCCGCACTATTTACAGAGGCGCAGCAAGCACGCAGTAAGCAATAAATGCAATCCATCTTCAGCAGTGGTGGTTTCATTGACACAGCAGCTAAACACCTGCTAGACAATATACTACAAAAAGATACCCATCCCTAACCTAACATGCCGACTGCATTTCCACCCATATGACTCACATCTGCACCCTATTAAAAATAACGCAGCTGGAATGTCAGTCCTCAGATAAGCTGTACTTAAAATCAGTATTTGAGAGAAGAGGTTATTTGCATCTATGATCCCTCCTCTACAAAAAAATCAAAACTAAGGAAAACAGAGACACTAGATACCAGGCCATCTGGAAACCCAGAGCAGGGAGGTTTTGGGGAAAACAAGACAGCTTTAGAGGGAGAAGGTAGTAGTTCTGAAATGACTGCAGTTCTAGCAAAATTCAAACTTTTGAGGGCCAAAGCAGGGGAGATTTGGAGTTGATGAGAGTCAAAGACAGAATCAGTAAAAGAAACAGGAAGCCCAGGGTAAATTGTCTTTTGTTGCAGTCAAAACTTGACTCAAAGGCTTCAGGTTAATTATCTGAAAACTAAAAAAAAAAAAAAAAAAACCCACCACAACACAAACCAGAACATTAGCATAAAGCCGTGGGTTAAGATACAGGAAAATACACTAAACACATTCACACCAAGGGTTTGCACAAAATACAAAAGAAAATAAAGCATGGCAGAATTACCAAACAGAACATCATGCACTTGTCAACAGAATAATTTTTCAGACACAGCCTGAATCTTGGCAGTTTAAATGAAAGACTTCGTCTACTAACAATATTCTAATGGCTACAGTCATCAACTCTTCCTAACACTTAAGACTGCCTCTTAAAGGCTTTGTGGTTTCAAAACGAAATATCAGTTGAGAAGTCAAAGAGCATGACTAAAAAGTTTAAAAGAATGAAACTCAATAGAAGAACACTGAAAAAATGGTGAAAATACATGTACCCTGCAGACCCTCTTCTTAACTCCTACTTCCAGATTTTATAAAAGCACAAGGGATCTAAAGTCAGAAATTTCTACCCTTGAGCAGAATTTATTTGGCACTTATGCTTGATCATTTTTTTTTTTTTAAATCATCCATTTCTTCCTTGTTTGATTAGCTGCCAAGCAGTTTCAACCCCCAGCTTTGAAACAGTTGTCTGGACTAGAATAGGCAAACAAAAGAGAACCTCTGCATTCATTAGGATCACATCTGAACAACACTGAAACAGAAAAACAGAGTCTCCAACTCAGCTACAAGTAAAATATAAGTGTGTAATGAAAGAATGAATGCAGCATTACCAGCCATATCTCAAGTATTCATTCCTTGCTTACACTCTGTTCACCCTGTTTCAAAGGTCACAGAGAGAAAATAACTAGAAACAAATGGCTTTAGTAATAAACTCCTGATCTATTTTCCTTGGCAGTGGACAGGCTCTAAATGGTATCAGCGAGGACTAGGTGATGCCATAAGAGAACAGAGAGACTGAGATAGTTTGGGAAAAAGCAAGAGAGGATCGTGGTACTCAAGACCAACAACCAAAAAAAAGTCAATTATGCTCTTAGCCTTTTCAGAACAAAGGAATAAATAAATGAAAGAAATACAAAACTGTTTAAAAGTGAGCCTTAAATACAGCACATAATGGGCCAATAAAGCTCATAATTAGAGTTCAAAGCTTAGAGATCAAATGCAGTTAAATACTTCTAGGAATAGGAAGGCTAATTTCCTGTAATTAAGAGCATATAAAACATGTATGCTTCAAGACATCAGCCATCCAACATCTATTATTTAAAGTGGTCCATTAGGGTGGTACTCAAGTATTCCTCTAAACCATCTGGTATTAGCTACTGTAGATCGCTGCCATAGTTACCACTTTCTTCTATGCACAAAAGAACCACCATGTATCTGTACTTTACCATAAGCATAAAAGCTCTATAAACCAATCCACTTGGGGCCCTTGTTTCCAGTGCTTGCTCCCAATATTTTTTAAAAACATTTGAATGACCAAAATAAACCACAAATAGCAGTTTTGATAGGTAACATGGGTCAAACCCACTAAGACCGAACATGGTTGTCTGCAGTACTTGATTAAACTTACAGATGTCTAGCTTGTCGACTCCAAATGGATTTGCCTGCAGGAAAGATGCTGGGAATGTTCACAGACACCTACAAGTCCAAACATACGTGGCACCTTTACGTACTTAAATGCCATCGCCAGCCATGTTGGCACTTGTCCACTTTAGAGCCAATAGTCTCGTGTATGTACTCTAGTCCTCTGTCCAGCTGTTGCAACAACTTTCTTGTGGTTACTTTTAGCGTAGATCACTTTGACAATCTACCTCATGACAAATGGTTGGGTTTCCTTGCAATGCAGGTGGGCACCAAGCTGTAAAAACAGCCCAGGAGCAGCTGGTTGGAAGTGTCTGATGCTCACGTGCCGCCAAAGCCAATGTATAATGGAAGAACAAACCCTAAGATAACTGACAGTGAGGAAGGGGAAGACACTGTGGACATCTTTTGAAGACTAAGCTGTCAAAATTATTTCAGAGATGCCTAAGTGGATTGGGGGGAGTCTAGCCATTAGGAGTATGCTCTTAGGGGCTGGTCTAGACTGCACACAGCTCTCTAGTCCCAAATTAATTGTTGTAACATTTTGTACCACGGATAAACCTTGATAACCATTTTGTTAAATTAAAGTGCTCCCCACAGCTGCCTGTAGCAAAACAATTTGGAATACCCTATCATGTACACATAAGTCCTGAAGCTGTATGGACTAGTTGGTTAGGTATTTCCCAGAAGGTGCAGGAACACCATACTTGCACCTCACAAAACTAGGGACTTCCCAGCTCTGCGATGGAAGACTGTGCTTTGGCAAAAAAAAGCCACAATAAACACACTGATCTATGTTTTAGTGTTGAATGAGAATATGGATGTGGTTTATGAAGGAAACATGGCTGCACGTAAAGGAGACACCTTTAATACTAGAAGTTGAAAAGAGTTTGAAGGTTTTCACAGGGAGAAACATGCCCAATACTTGCAGTTTGGAACAAAGCTAGGAGTAAATTTAAAGCAGTGGGAAGAGTCACACTTCCCACAGCAGAATCAACCCTAAGGTGGTTAACCCACAGTCAAACAGCAAGCTTTTGGCACGTTCAGAAAGAGCAAAGGTTCTCCCAAGCCTTAGATCAAGGCATTCATCACAAGCTCATCCCTCCTCTCCAAACATGGCCTCTTGGTACTTACGGCATTCTCAAAAGTCTGGAAACAAAAGTATATGCTTTCTTCTGACATGAGAATTAATTATATACTACCTTATGCTAGAAAAAGCAGTAACAATGAATAAAACAGGTTTCTCTTCCACAAAGTAGCTTTAATCTCATTAAAGAGTATCTGGCTCAAAATGTGAAACTCTCCTCTCTGATAAAAACAGCATGCGTTTTGAGCAACTAGTAGGAAAGGGAGAAACGGGTGTGTCTCTCACTTTCCATATTCCGTCTATAATGATGATACTCTCTCTTCACTGACTTAAAGGAAAAAAAACCACCAAAAACCCAGTAGCACAGCCCTAAATCACAGAAACAAGTAACCAACACATTCAAGAAAAAAATCATAGCCATTACTCTCTCTCTTTTCACTACTGATTTTACTATGAATTACAGCAAGAACTAATTTATTTTCAGTATGGACTTAACCGCTATTACACCACAAAAACATAACTGAGCTTTACCTCGGAGCTGCAGCTATTCATCCTTCCAGTTTCATTCACTACGGACAAATGTCTCACATAGCTCACACACTCCAGCGAGAGTGAGCTACAATAAAAAAAAACTCTGAAATGTGAAGCACAAAGCTGTGTTTTATTCATGGTACTTTTGGTTGCCAATTAATTTGAAAGCAATTCTTACAGTGGGAAGAGTAGCTTGGCTTGGTTAAGCTGCCTTCTTATACTACACAGTAAATGGACGGAGGCAAAACCCCTTATGTTTAAAAAAAAAAAAAGGCATAAAAGCAATTGCAGTTTGTGAAGCATCAAGGTCTTTTGTGCCATTCTAACCTCACAATGTATACACCGGTGTAACTTTATCGGCTCCACAGGCATGATGTCATCTTCTCCAACAGCGTGTCAGTGAAATAAGAAACAGGTCCTTTCAACGTGCAAGCAGGCCCAAACCTTTTGTTTGGTTTTCAGTGCTCAAACCCTTCCCTGTTGATAAACTAGCTCTGCTCTATTTAAAAGTGAAAAAAATAAAAAGGACAGAGTATTGGGGATGCATTCAGAAGGCAGTCCGTGAAAGAGGAAAGAGTTTTGAAATTCTCCACAGGCACTTTGCTGTTGTAGTTGGTTGGTGCACAGCCATAGCAACCCCAAGTGGCCTGGGGCATCCCTGTGGCCATGGAGACCCATGCTTCTCCTGCCTCCAGTCCCTCTGGCTGAGCTTTCACTTCCCGGGCGGGGCGGGGGGGGGCCTGTGTTAAACAAAAACAAA
>WAAD01005970.1:356977-376912 GCA_013389945.1 Fregata magnificens
AAAAAAAAAAAAAAAAAAAAGGGCAAGAGGCAACATTCAAGCCCATCCTGGCAGTGGTCCAAAGGAAAAAACCCAAACACAACACAAGCCAACAACAAAGATCCACAGACTGGAAAACTGCTGACAATCTAAGTAGTAGGAAGTTTCTGATGATCCAAAAGCCATTGTGAAGCCCAATTAAAAAGAAAACAACAGCTAAGGTTGTTCAGCTTGGCCAGGCAAGGAATAGCCGACTCAAACATCCTAAACCAGGAGAGGAACACACCTTTTTGTCATGCATGAAGAAGGTTCAAAGTAAGAAATTAAAAATATACTTTTCCCCTCCACAAAAAAAAAAAAAAAAAAAAAAAAAAAAAAAATCAGAAAACATTTTCTCTGAGCGTTACTTCAGTGCAAAGAGCAACTATGCGTATGAGAAGACATTCCTACTCTTTCTTCCTTTTTTGAAAATGATACTTTAATTTCTACAGCAGCAGTACTTCAGGTTGGGGTTTTTTGTGTCCTTTTTTTCCTGAGGCATTTCATTGCTCTTTGCTGGTAGAGCAAATGTCCTGCTAGCTTTTACATTTAAATACATGCTTCAAACAGTTTCCAGGTTATTTGGGTTTAGACTGAGAAATAAGCCCCAGATGTTTCACTGAGAAGGCTTTCCACCAGGAAATTCATGGCCCTTCCAGATGTCTCAGATATCTAATAGTCCCAACCTATTTTTCCTACATGACAGCCATGAATATTTTCTTTCCAGCAACTTGCTTATGGGATTATTATAAATGTATCCATAGGTTATGGGTGCAGACTGCACCAGATGGATTTAGGATCATTTAACAGAGTGAGCAGCAATTAAGTCTTCCTAGTCCTTGCACCTTAGAAGTATTTTGCATATTTTCTATCCTTGCTTGGCATACTAAGGCAAGCAAAATTTGACAGAATGAATATCATTTTTAAAATTACATGAAGTAGGTCAAAACGAGGGCTTGCTTCCATTTCTATAAGCCTTGTAAACTACTATTTTGAGTGGACAGTCTTGCTGTAGTTTTAATGATATGAAGATCTATAAAATATCTTTTAAGTAATAAGATGCAGAACCCCTGATATTTATGATTTTTCAGTAGCCAATATGTTCTGTCTCTCTCTGCTTTTCCTCATCAAGAGGTAACTTTCCAATGTCTTGCAGGCAATAACTGCTGCCTCTTTCTCCCCACCAGCACAGGGACTACCTTTGCTAACATTGTCTCTGTACTGCAGTTATCAGCCATCTTCTCTCTCAAATTGTTTACTGTGTTAACATGATCCAGTTAAGCTATCAGCGAGTGTTCCCAACATTCAGGCCTCAGAGCCCCACTTCTATTTCAGACCTGAGTAAAGGCTCACATACCCATCTAAGAAAATAACACTATTTCTCTTTGCAGCTTTGTCTTTTGCTTATTTTAGACTTTTTTCCCCTCAGAGAGTGGCACAAGAATTCTAAGCAACGCTGCAAAGAAAAATTAGTATCACATGCTTTTTCTTAAATAGGAAACACATCAGCTGCCATCTTGGGCAGCACTATACAGGACTGGGTTCGCAGGTTTATTTGACATACTCTTGTCTGATTATTCTAGCAGCAACATCTCCCACTCCTCATAGATATACAGGCACAATTCCCAAGGAAGATACTGGGACTGCACGCGGCCACCTATAGGGACAGACAGATTCTGCACAAGCAGATTTCTCAGATTGACAAAAAAATACATTAGGAAATACCAAACAGGAAAAGATGAAAGTCCTGATTTGTGGGCAGCAAACAAAAAAAGTAAGTGTTCTCCCTCACTGGAATGAGAGTCAGATCTCATCATAATCATGGCTATACGCTGACTTCTCATTCTCACCGTAAGCCCAGCTCTTCCACAAATCTGCACAGTCGTCTTCAGTACCTCCTGAATCTCAGAGCAAAGTAGAAAGCTCTGGCAATCTAGCTTACAAGGATTTCCTTAGAGTATGTAATTTTGTTTAGCTGTAAAGGCAGTTTGTTCTTGTCTCAATTACCTGTCTTCCCTGAACATATTCAGAAAAGATAATCTTTAACAGAATTATATGGTTGGTTTTTTTTTTAAATAGACTAATTGTAAGAAGTCATATTTTGAGCTGCACTAGCAAAAAATTTAAAGATCTTGAATTTATATTTATTGGGGCATGAAACACTTTTAGTACAAGAATGAAATCTATGCTATTTCCTTTTCAGTCTGCTCTTCCATTTAGACATTATAACGTTTATAATAAGAAATTGCACTGGTAACTGGATGAGTAACTGCAAGCCCTATGCACCAATAGAAAAGTTAATACACACAATTCATTTGTCCTGACTGCCCTTCCAGAACCATATGAAAATATTGACTACTAGTGAACAAATATAGTCCTTTAGAAACAACTTATTAAACAATCAGGGTAGGGGGTTGTAAACAGCCTACGGTATAGATCTGCAGTCAATTCCTACTATACTTTGCAATTGTTATATAAGTGGTAACCTTGTCCTTACACTGGAGGGGAACCACAACAAAGTTCAGCGTTGCACACAAAAGCCAGCACATGACAGACAAAAGTCCTGCGAGCGAAGCTTTGCTATTTAAGCTTATGTAGGATCTCTCAACCCCAGCATCAGGTCCCCCCATTAGCTTTGGCAATGCTGGTTTTCCTGTCTGTAGTAGACTAGGGGAGCAAAAATCCTCCTACCGACAGTGTTTGCAATCTTGGCCACCACAGGCGCTGGATCCTAAGTTTCAGGACCTTCCCTGGTCTCTGCCTGCCTCCCTCCTCCTACCCCTTTGCTACGCTCAACCTAGAAAGATGGCCTGTGACCATAGGCATGCAAAATGCCAGAAGAGCTGAGGTTAGTGGGTCCTAGCACAGACAGTCCCTGTTCCAAATTCAACTTTTGCAACTCACCACAGGCTGCCTGGGCAGAGGCTGGAGCAGCAACCACCTCAACCTCTGTTAGGCAACAATCAGTGAGTGACAAACAGTGCCAGGCTATAAAGGCACAGCTGGCCGCTCTCCTCCAGAGAGCTGTCAGCAAGGGGAACGAGACAGCCCACACGAAAAGAGTGTAAGGCCACATCAAGCTAAATAAGACCTACATTTTTGTTTGGGTGATTTTTAATTCATTTGAATTTTAGCACACTCACTTCATTAGCTTGAGTTTTGGTTTAACACCTGATGTGGTCCCTAGCAACCTCCTGTCAATTCTTACAGGAGAGGAGGTCAGAGGCCAGCCTGTGCCACAACCAGAGAGACCTATGGCTCCTCTGGAGAACAAAAGCATTAGTGGATTAAATATTTTGTATATTAAATATAGCCGTTGGGCATATGCAGTAACTTTTTTATCCCAGCAGTACAGAGATGGTCTAGATTTTAAAGATATTCATGAACCTTCATGGCCCTGTGAGGTGTGGGGGGAGCAGGGTTCCCTGCTAAGCAAAGGCAACCGTCCAAGCGAGAGTGACAGAAACAGCTCTCAGTCACTCAGTTTGGTGAGACACCAAACCAGAAAACCGAATCCATAAAACAACAAGAAAGCTTACATAGCTTTAGGGCACAGAGGGTCACACTGCAGAAAGGCATATAAGAGCATCTCAACATATAAATGAAAACATAACATGTCAGGGGCTGACCCATGCGTCTCTCCTTCCGTCCCACTACAGCCTTGGTTGGAATTCAGCATTAGGTGACACAAGTCACACCTGAGAACAGTGGTACATTTAGCACAAAATATTCAAGAGATTCTTTTCCCCGGTCATAGACCTTTTCAGTACACTATGAACATCTTCCAAAGGGGTGGAATCAAGTCATTCAGTAATTTCCATTCCTGAAGGGTCAGCCCTGATTGCTAAACTACAGTGTCATGATAACAAGCTGACCTTCCTTTGCCTGGAAAAGGCACAGTGGTTGCCGAAACCTCAACAGGATGCTAAGAAAAAGGAATCTATATTCATTACTGTCTATGGTTAAACTTGTGCTAAGAGTACTTTTGGTTTACAAACCACTCTGCTGAGTTACCCTTAAACACGTCAAGCTTCACACAGCTCTATAATCTTTGGTAACATTTTGTTTGCTTGCAAACCTAAAACAATACCAAAAAAAATGCGGCAAATTCCATGCAAAGCCTATAGCAGTTTCTGGCTGACTGTTACACAAGCCTAAAAGATGGCTCGTGACACAACAGCCATCCCAATACCAAGTAGGGTGTATTTTTTTTCCAGGAAGGAGAAAAAGCAGAAGAACTATCAAGTTCAACAGACAAGTACAAACCAGAAGCTGTTTAGTCTTGTATTGTGAAGACTGAATAATTTGACAGCATGATCAAAGCACACTAACAAAGGTGTAACAGATGATAAAAGTACATAATCACAAGAAAAAGCAGACCAAAGGATGTATGTCAACTGTGCTCAAAAGGCACTAAGTGTCCGCTCAGTAACCAAATAATATCTACAATATGTTTGAAAGAAGTACCTTGGTTTTGGATAATAAAACAATTACTGTAATTTACACAAGGATAGTGTTACCACAGAAACTTACTGCTTACGCCATTGCTTCACTATAAAGATCTCTTGGAAAAATAATGTTCGAGAGTCCAGCTGAGCTGCATGTTAAGGCCATACTCGTGGCCCACTAGTCCACTGCATCCACTTCAGATGACTCAAACTTCCAAGAAAAACGCCTCCTCTGGCCCGTATCTAGAAAACCTCAGTGGTGATAGCTAAGCAGCTAGGAAAATGGCTTCCAAGTACCAGTCATTCATCACCGCGCTATGGAGACACACAGAAAAATACCAAAATCACTTATTGTAAGGTCTAGCCTGGAGTCAAAGCATTAGCCAGCACTGTGTCATCAAGAGCATGGAGAAAATACCCTCTCCTCTGACACCATCCCATTACAATCTAGTAAGACTGAAATTAACTAAAATATATTTGCATTGAGAGCACCTTACACATCAAGAGAGTCTCTCACTACATATGCCAACATGGTGTGTTCCTTCAACAAGTATTTTTGCAAGCAAATCTCTTCCCATCATTCATTTTCTATGGTCTCTCCCAAAAACTGAGGGTGGATCAAAAGATCTTGTTCCCAAATCAAATGTTAAGATTAATGCAATATTTTTATTTAGGTTCCCATTTATATGTTCCTTCTTTACTTTCTTCCAATTTAAATGACTTAAATTGCTATAGCAAAAATTTATACTGTTTTTTAAACTGAGTTCCTACTCATTAATATGATTCCAAATATCACTAAGCATTCTAATAGGAAACACAACAGTTAAAAGGCTCCTAAGTCCATTAAAAAAAAGCAGATCGCAAAGGCAAGTCTCATTAACACCTTCCCTGTGTGAACTATATAATTCAACATATCAAAACTAGGGTGATCATAGCCTGTGTCATATTGTCAAACATCACCATCGTCCTGTACATGGGATGTCTATTTTTAATACAAATGTGGAATGGTCCACTCACAAGTAACAGTGACAGCGCTCTCCTGAGAGGTGAGAAACGGAGATATAGGTCCCTTCAGGCAAAGGAGGAGACTGAAGGTTGGTAAGAGCTCCGTTTCCAAATCAACTGCTTAAGCAGGTATTGACATCACTATCATGACAAATTCTGTAAAGCCTTTCATCCCAAAAAATTTTCTAACAAATGTTCAACTAACTGCTTTCAAATATGTGAGGTTTACACTTGAGAAAAAAATAGTCCATCTAGATACAGTTTTATTGCACTAGCCGGGCATTTTTACTACATTGAACTAGTATATTAAAACCATAACTTAAACATGTTTCATCTAACATACATTATAAAGACACAGTTTTCCTCACAGCAAATTTAGATACCTGCTGCTATGACACTGATGAGACTGAGACACAAGTATTTTTCCTCCAGACCAATAAAATAGCTGGACACCAATTCATTTGTGAAATGAGTTGTGAAAGTTTTCTCAGGGGTTGGCTTAGGTATAACACTTATTTTAGGGAAGCTGAAAAGACTTAATATTTTTTGTTCCAAGCAATAGACATACTTTAACCTTATTTTCACTTACAGAAGCTTGAAGAATTTAAAGACAGCAAAATGATTCCCCTGCCTCCAAATCATAAAATAACAAAGTACAAACCTATTTTCTCCTGGACAGGAACAAAACAAGGTGCCAATAAAAGCTTGTTCATCAGCTTAGTACTTTGTTTTGCTTTGTACAGCTTTTGGAAACTATGCTAAGGGCACAATATAACACCCAAAGGAGAACAGCATAAACAAAACGTTAACTCTAAAATCTGCTGGCAGCAACACTGGCATTTAAACTTCACGCCAATTTTGCCATTAGGAGACATTCCGCTGAAGAGCTTCTCCTGGAATCCCAGGCACTGCTCTCCTCTGCCCACCCAGTCGCTCCTGCGCCCAAAGAGCCAACGGCCCACGCTCCAAACCTTCTTGTGTTTCTGGGAAGAAGGAATGGCTATTGTCCAAGAGTCAATACAGGAAAGAGAATATTTATTTTGCATTCCCCATTCTGCCACAAATGTATGTGTGCATCCAAGGGCAAGGTAGGCTTTGTTTGTTTTTTCCTGTCTTTTTCCTGTTTTTTCTTCCTGTTTTTCCTGTCTTTCCTGTTTTTTCCTGTTTTTTCTTCCACTGTGGAAGAAAGGAGCAGGCCCTGGTCAGTTGAGGCAGTTGTCCCATGCACAAAATACCCACCACCATGGTTTCATCCATCAAGAGTAACGAAGTAGTTATCATCAATGGCCAAAATCTGTCTCCTTGAGGAGGCTGACTCTCAGTGATCCGCAAACCACCATCACTTGTAAACTGAGCTTGTGCCTCCAGCTACAGAGCGTGGGCCGCAATACTAAAAAACAGCAAGGGGAAGGGTAGGAAGAATGAGAGATGGCACAAACACTGCTTTGCTACGTAGGCCTTTGTAATTGCCCAAACACCACAATGTGTTTGTATAAACATTCTGTGGCTGGGGATTTGCACTCACCTCCCTTCTCCGCAACAAAAACAAACTGAACACAGTAATTAGCCTCAATAGCATCTGATTAAGGAACCAGTTTTTTTCCGTTTCCATTAGGAGCTCATAAAGGTGGACGCTAATATGAGCACCACTCAGGTCATTGCCCAGTGGTGACAGCTTTACAGTCAGGCCAAAATAGGTTCCACTGCAACAGCAAATATGAGAGTCAAATTCCCTGACAGGACAGGCACAAGGTTACACAACTATGCTGTCACAGCCTATGGTAAGAACACTCATGCCAAACCACTCGTATACTTCCCCAAGCAGCTAGTTACAATTTCTCACAACAAATCTTATCAATATTTAACAGAGCGCGCCAAAAATAAACAGGGGTTTCAGTTTGCCAGAACAGATTCTCCTGCAAAATGTCTTGACATAACACCTCTTCACAAAGTTACAACTGACAAAGTACAGTCTACAAGAGATACTAAACTTGGCTAACAACCTGCTCATGATTGTATTCCTGTTTCTGGGCCAGGAAAACTTTATAGACCTTCCCTTTTTTTTTTTTTTTCCTCGTGTACAATCACCCCAACTACAGCCTTTGGTTCTCTTAGGAATTTGCCTTCAGAAGGAACTCAAACCATACAAATTATTAGTAGCCACATGGAAATGCAGCATGAGATCAGTCACTTTTATTTTAAATCGTCAAACAGCCAGCCTGTTAAAAAGTAACACGCGGGCATGACTTCAACTTCAATATTAACCTCCCTTGACTCACCTACAGAACACACTTCAGTCTTGACTTATTTAGAAGAAATGGACAAATAACCAACGTGAGAAAACAAAGGTAGTTATAACATTGCTTTGATTGCATCTACATATATACACAATCACCCAGGAAAGTAATCTTTCTACAGTAATTGTTTGTCGTTTATTTTCCCTTCCCTGATTTTAACATCTAAACACAGAGACTGAGTACTTGGCAGCCTGCATCCCATGCCAGTTCCTTCAGAAGAATTCGCTGAGGAAAAAGGGGTTTTTTTTCATTTGAATATTTCTCCAAACTATATTTTATGAGTTGGTGCTTAATTATCTCAGATATTTAGATTACTGTTTTTATTTCAAGAAATCTAATTTGGTGGATGAAGAACGTGAGAGCATAATTTTAATCAATCTCCCTTGAGACTTCTTAAAATAACACTAGCTGATGACTACTCGTGAGATAGCAAGCTATTCTCCCCTCATCAGCTGCATATATCTTTCTGAAATATTTGCTGGAATCAGTGACAAACCATAACAACATAAAGGAAGTAAATATAGCTCAACTTACACTTCACTGAAAAATATTTTTAATCTCCTTTTTGTCACTCAAATCACACCTAGCCATAATGATTTCCAAATGCTATGGTCTATTACCAGTGGCTTTCCCACAGAAGCAACATCAATCTAAAGAATGGTTTTAAGGCAAGAGCATTCTTTCAGCAGCCTACCAGAACTATTGAAGAATTTAATACAGTAGGTCACTTATTTGAGGTGTAACCATACTAGCCAAGCTAAGAAAACACCTTGTTCAACTATAAAATCCTAGAAGTCGCCAGACAGCATTCTGCCTATTGCCTTTGTCAACTTCTAATTATGTCATATTACCAACAGCCAAAGCAGAGCACAACTGATAGCATACAGCATGTCTGAGTAAAGCCTATTTTTAGCCTGCAATTCAATCAGCACTCTTACAACGGCTAGGATTAAAGCCCAAGACAGCCACATTGCTGTATATAGGCCAAGGCAATTACATGTTGAAACATGTTGAGAGAACGTGATGGCAAACTGGAGTCAAGGTTGGGAGGAGCAACACTAAACAGTTGCTCTGTGCTAGCGGATGTCTTTATTGGCAGAGCGTACACTCGCATCTCGCCCATCTTGATTAATAGTCCACAAAGGAAAACATTAAAACAAATGACAGTTTTACTCCAATTCCTTTGAATATAATTTAGCGCTCATGAAAGACAGACAACATTTTGGCAACCCTGAAAATCAATATCCTTTTACCTTCATTGGCAGCTGTTCAGATGACTTAGCTTTGTCAATGCTAAAGCAGCCCACTTCAATCCTGTCCTGAAAATACTGCCAATGAGGAGACAACTCAGCCCTCACCCTGCATGCTCCTGAACTTCTGTGCTGAGGTAGCAGTTACAGGACCTGTTTTGAAACAGCATTTGCAAGGATGCTTTTAAATATCTGTCTTTCGTGACACTCAAAAAAAAAAAAAAAAAACCTTAAAATTTCTTTGCTTCAAGCCAAGAACTTTTTATACAGTCAAGTGTTAACTCTTAATTAACGATGTTAAGCTCTTGCTGTCTTTTTAATCTTCAGAAGCCACATTTTCAGGCTTTTCCCCTGCAACTATACAGACTTTTTAAAAAATGAAAAAAACTAATCTTGCTGTGTAACAGACAGCTTCAGACTTAGGAACTAATGTTTTGATATTATCAAAACAAAAAAAAAAAAGTGACACCACAATGTGATCACTTACCCTCTAGGATATATCTAAATGATCTATCAAACAGGAATTACTTTCATACACTAAAACCGGAGCTGAATACTAATCAATGATGTGAGGAAGAGTAAGGCTGTGTTTCACTACCAGTTTCCCAGGATAATTAATCTTTTTTGACAGAGCTTCTGAAATCTAGCCCAAGCAGTATTCTCTTCATCTTTGTACAGATGAACATTAGCAGATGTTTAATTCAGACCCCGTGACGAGAGAGAGAAAGACTACAGGGAATGTGTACGTGTCCTGAAGACTTTCAAGCTCAGCACACATATAAATTAAGGCATATCTAATTAGCAAAGAAAGAATATCTGCATCTTGAGATAATTCTCTCCGCTATCGCAAGCTTCCAGATTTCAAACTTACTACAGGTGGTTGTTTCTCCAAAGGGCACTTTTTTGAGTGCTGATCACTTCTTTTCAGCAAGTGAAATAAGAGCAACAGAAAAACTGAACTCTGAGAATCTGAACAGTGAGTTCAGAAACTCAAAGATATGGGCATACCCTAGGCTTAGCATGAATTCACATTCATAACTGTGGTGGCTTTTCTTGTCCACATTCCAAAACCAAGTAAAAAAAGTCGATCAAGAAGACAGGAAATGTAAAAGCATAATTAAGTAGCATCTGAACTGAGATACAGAGCCTTATTCTCAGAAACTATATTCCTTTACTTTCAAAAACATCAGGATTTTCTTCCACCACTTCCCCCCAGAACATTCAGCTTCATCAGAAAAATGGCTCATTTTGCTTCTTAAATTTTCCTTCTTAAGCCAAAATTCAGCCTAGAAGAAGCTTAACTACAGTAACATACACATAAGGCAGAATAACACTCAGTAAAACCACCATACACTACCTGCAACAATACTGCAGACAAGTTGACTTTTTAGTTGGGCTAAAAAAAAGCAACAATTGAACTCAGCATCTAAACAAGAACACGTTACCATCTACAAGGCAAGTATAACAAATCTGAATGCATTACTTTCAATAATTCAAGCTCACTTCTGCTCAAAAATGTGGAAAGGGGACATAAACAAGCAAGCATAACAAGGAGTACTACAATATGAAATCAAGGCTGCATAAGACAGGAAGGGAATGCCTGGGTCACAGGCAAACAAAACAGTGAATACTAAATCCAGAAAAGTTGCACTTCTTTGTGCCTTGTACAGCCACAAGACAAAAATGTTTCATGTATTATAACCAAACCAGAACAAAAAATCCACAGTAAAATGAGAGTCCTTCAACTGTGACCAGCAATGATCATTGCAACACATTGATCATTTAGAATACTAACACAGGTTAAATCAGTCACGTCTGTCTGAAATAAAATACCGTGTTTTACCTATACCCTGCTTTTCCACTTGTGAATAAAGCCCGCCTACCTTACTGCTGGTCACTGGAGAGTTACAGGCCTTCTGCATTTATAAGAGAAGCTTGACTCAACTTGTAGCATGATACAGAGTACTTGAAAGAAAGAATGATGAAAGCAAGGAGGAAACACATGTAGAGACTGAAAAGCACAAATAGTGTAATTTGTCCTAGCAGTACCTTTTCTTCCTTAGGCACACAGTTTTTCAAAAACATACCCATTTTCAAATCACATTACAGTTTCCTATAAAGATGCCTAAAGGAAGGAGTTAGATGAAATGTGCCTCATGAGGGAAACTTTTGAAATTCAGAAGGCACTAGCCTTAGGACCAACACACTTCCATAACCAGAAACAGGTGAGTCTGCAGCTCACCTTCTTTCCTTAGCACTCACCACTGTCAGGCTTCTTAGTCCTTGCACCCTTTTGAAAGTGACCAAGTTTAAAAAAAAATAAAAATGCAAACAAACAAAAAAACCCCACCAGACACACTAAAACACAAAGAAAATCCCACAAATTCACTTCTTTTTGATAGGCAATGGTCAGTCACAGAGGCCCTCACTGCCTGTGAGACTGGGCAGCACAGATGAACCTCACAGTTTCAGGAATCTCCCCTTTCTTCCAAGGGTAGCAGGAAATGGCACCATTTTCTTTCTCCCTCTTGTTGCTTACTCCTTCTTCTTCTCCAGATGCTCATCGCCTTTAATTGCTCAGGCCCTGCAGGATTGCTACACTTCTGCAATGCAAAGAATAAAGCTCAACGTATATCCTTAATTCTCTGCCTGGCAAACCTGGGAAGGTCCCCCCCACCAGAGACACCAAGACCTCCCATAAAGAGGGCAGAGGACTCTAGATTTTTGCAAGCCAACTCCCTCACAATGCTAGAGATGAAGGGGGGGGTGGGGGAACCCCTTTGTGCATGGAGCCAAAGGTCACGTTCCAGGGACAGCTATTCGAGTATGGTAATAAACAGAAGGTAGATATGTAGCTCTTTCAATTTCTCCACTTCCCATAAAATGCCAAGTGTTTCTGAGTACTATAAGTCTATTTATGTCTACCCCACAGCTAGAATGGGGTCATCACTGGTGCTTTGGAGAAAATTCAGAACTTCAGTTCCACCCTGACAAAAAGCAGGCACGAGTCCCCATTTGGCATTTCACTAGCACAGATGAGATTATCCTGATTGCACGCCCTGCTATTATGCTCTTTCCTTGTAAACCTTGCTGTAAAATAGCCTCACAGTAATGAAGTAAGAAAACAGACAGGATATGCTTTTTCAGCTAGCCTTACCTTGCATATGACCCTTGGATGAGCAAACCAGCTGGCACAGCTATGACAGCTACAGCTGCCTCCTTTGCCAGCCCCCAAATCATGCCAGGTGGTTCACAACGAACATGCTGAGCAGTCCCACCAGAGAGGGGCCAGGAACTTCATCTTTTCCTTGCTGATAACAGAGCCATCAGAAAAAGCTAGACACAAAATCCCCAGGCAGCTCACCAGCAGCTGAAGCAGCTATTTTACCTGTGAACCTGTTGTATGTGGCCGCAATAGTATATTTACAATTCTAAAGAAAATACTGATTTTCTCAATGTCACTTACAAAGGTTGAAGGGCTCGTTAGTAAATCTGAGGCAATTAGCTTCAAAGAACAGTGCTGAAACGTCTTGTATTTTTATTTTTAAATCTATATCAATGTTATTGACAATTATCTTATTAACTGGCATAGTCTGTAGTTTCTAAAAGCAGAAGATAGTGCAGAAACCAAGACGAAGGCATAACTTTCTTTCCTAAATAGGGAAATACAAGCTATCTGTAAGTGCATTTTATCCCAGTATAATCATGCATGCTGTGTACAAGAGGAAAATTGTATTGCTTTATCTGTATCAATAGAGTTAAAGCAATACAACTGGTTTAGGTACACAAAGCACAAGATACAGCTTACTATTTTTGTGGCTGACTACCATACAGGTTCAAACCATACACACCCCTCCCCTACTGCATGTAATCACACATACCTGACTTGACTTTGTATTACAACTTATTTATTTATGCAGCTTTTTCTCATCTTCCTGATATCAAGAGTTTAACTGTTAGTAAACAGAAGGCAACACTGTCCAAGTCTCATTTTTCCAAGTATACATACTTTGCCTTAAAAACCAGTCTAGAACTACGACTGAAAGGAGATGAAGTGCTTTTCCAGTCACCCCACTCTTTGCTATTCAGCCTACTGCGCACTACCATGTAAAATGATGACTGATATGACCAAAAGATTAATAATAATGTGTTGCCCTTGTTTAGCAATAGTGACTAGGCATCCAGGATCAAAATTAGCAATTTTCCAGAACTTTGTAATTCAAATAAATATCCTATTCACAAAATGGATAGAGGGTCAGTTTAGAAGTATGACTACTAAAGTCAAGTAGTCATACTGAAAGAAAAAGGTCTAAGCCTTTTTTTTTTTTTGTTTCTTTTTAAAGCATTCTTAAGATGCTAGGAATGACAGAATTACTTCATTTTAAGTGTTTGGAATTGGAAACCGCAATGCATTTTTTTAATATATGTGTTAAGCTGATGACTTGTGGAAGGTTAACTTTCAAGTCTCACTCACCTTTACTTCAATAGTTTCATATACCAGATGGTTGCAGATTTTTCTAGGTAGCTGAGCGTACTAGAGAGCTCACTGCTACTTTTGTCCCAACTTGTTCCTCTGCTAAAAATATGTAACAAAATTCCTTGCTGTCTTATTAATAACTGTAATACAATATAAAGTTCATATTAATATAATGCAATTCAGGTGGTGTGGGAAGTGATAACAGAGGTGTAGTAGCTGGCACTCTTTCCTCTGAGCCAGTAATGAAGTAATATCTTAGCCCATGGGTACAGCCTACTGAAGCACTGTTTACCAAAGAACGTGTATAGCCCCAGCCCAGACCACTCAGGGTCACCAAAAAATACATGACACTTTTTGAAAGAGGAGGGGTACCCACCTGTCCTCGCTGAATTCCGGTCAGAGAAGTGGACTGTAAAACCAAGTAGCATTGTTATAGGTGATAATGTGATGGATGGGCAACTTACAGCCCAACTGCCTTGCATACAGTTGCACAAGGGTTGTAATACTCATCCCCACAACACAGTGAGTGAGATAAGACAGAAAGAAAAGGGACTCTCTTTTAGACCCCAATTACTGGCGAGATAGGATGGCTGTGCAAGCACTGGAAAGAGAAAACTCTTCCTGAAAGTTTTTAGAACGTTTGTTCTTATTTGGGGCAACACAGGAATTAGAGGAGATTGCAACGTGCCAGGTCCCACGTCTTTCTCTGACCATTCCTCCACCAACATGGACACAGACTGAAGTCGTCTTAGTCTCTTGCTAACTGAAGCCATAGCAATCGTTATAAACAATTTCGGAAGAATTTGGAAGAAAGGAGGTACCTACAGCTGGTTTTGAAAGAAAACATCAAAATTTGTAACTGCAAGTACAAGACTTGGGGTATAACAGCAAGGTCTGACTTCTTCCTATTCATCTCCTTTGTTTGATTACAAACCTCCAGTAAGCACATGGGGATGCAAGTTTCCAGAGGCTGCATCTGACCAATCTGTGATTTCAAAATTTAGCAGTGCCCTGAGAACTACCAGCATGCTCGCTCCCATCATTCTTGACACTAAGCCCTACAAAGACTATTGAGCTATGAGCAACCAAACTGAGAGACTTGCAAGAGAGAAGTGTCAAATTCAGGAATTAGATCTCTAGGATAGGTCTGCTGTCCTGCTTTTACTGAACTATAACTTGCCCAAACTATAATTTGTCAGAAGAACCTCGCAAGAACTTCAAAGTTCTCTTACATTAAGCTGCCAGAGATAAAGCCCAGCATTTGACAATTACTTTGTATCTGCTGTACGGGTATCTCTGCTCCTTTGAAGGCCCACACCACAGAAGACAATAAGCTGCTGGAGACTGGGCAGCTTTTCACAGTTGTGCTTTGGGGTGGGTGTTTATACTCCCCCAGAAGAGTGAGTTTCACACAGAACTCCGATGCAGCTTGTGCTTTCAAGTCAGAAGACAGAGCTGGATCCTACCCCCTCTGCCTTCACAAATACTTCCCTAGAAAATTCAAGCACACACGACCACTACAGGGTAAATCTCTTGAAGCACGGGATTTTGTCAGCTCCAGAAATACTTGGCTAGATCCAGAACACTTTGGAAACCTGTTGGAAATAACCGTTGTGTTAAATCCCCTCTTCTCTCGAAAGATGACAAAGGGCTGATGTCCATCTGCCTCAGGGAGAATATGAAAGACCTAGGCGTCTTAGAATCATAGAATCATTTAGGTTGGAAAAGACCTTTAAAGATCATAGAGTCCATTGACAGCCCTCAACTAAAATATTCCCCAGTCCTCAGCAGCAACACTTGCAGAAGATAACAGCCAGTTTCCCCTGCCTGTGGGTTCAATTTCCCTGCGCAATGATGATATTCCAGTTTCCACCCATTATTCTTCAGCTCCCATGAAGAGCATAATAACCAACCCAAAAATGCTCTCTTCAGAGAATAGCTGCTCTATTTACCGCTACCTCTAGCAGGATCAGGATCCAAGCCATCCTCTCTTCTTCTGCTCCTGCCTAGCCTCTGTGCACCAAGGCATTTCTTAATGCCACTGTGCTTCAAGGAAACCCAGGGAAAAGGAGCCAATTGGTAGGTTTTCTGCTCTCAGAAAACATGAGGTTGATGCCAGGATATAGCCTGGCACTGAGTTCAATGCCAGAGCTGAGCTCCATGCCAGGACACAAGCCAGTGGAACAGCCCTTGCTATCAGTTTACATCACACCATGCCCCAGAGTCAGCCCTTGCTTTAATCTAGGGCTAAATCACAGCAGCTGAAGACTGAAATCTGGATGGTTTCTTTATGAATGAAGCTCCCGAATCCCTCTAGTGCTCATTGGATTTAGTTGCTTATACCACTGTTTTTGAATGACACTGTTCCCAATTACAAATTCTCGGAAGAGATTTAAACACAGAAGTTGCCTCCAGTTTTCTCAGAGGGAACAGGAGGTCAAAACAACTATCCTTATACTACTATATCTTCCCTTTCCACCATGACCACCAGTACACCATATGCACTGTGAGATTATTGTGCTTTTCCATTATTACACAAAGTACTTCAATTACATTTTCTTGATAAACTAGACAGTGTGATTTCCTATATTACTGTAAACATGTATTTCTTACAGAGCTGCCCCAACACTGAACAGTACTGTGGGATGTGAAAACAGAATATGGCAACATACTCAGCATGCTGTAATTATATGAATAAGTCATAATGAAGAAGATCTCTAAAAAAAGCACACCACTTGACATCGGCCATGTATATATATCCACTCTCCTGAATGACCGTATGTCAGCAAGTCATAAGTATCAAGTAACTCAAAGCAATTCAAAACCAACAAACCCAAAGTACCAAATTAGATTCAAAGCACATTATTGGCACTGGGCCTGAGCCACAAATTTATATCCAGTTCTGAATTTTCCCAAGGTTCACAGAAATGGGCAAAAAGGACATCTGCATTCTGAGTCCAGACTAGATCCAGTTCGTGTTCATACAGTAGACAGTAAGAGAGACCTAAAATCCTCAGAAACAAAGCAGTAAAAGCCAAATCCAAAATGGCACCTTGGGCAGTCAAATCAACATAAGCAACCCACAAAAGCTCTGCAACGTGGCTCAGTTACTCAGCAAGAGTTTGTAGATGTGGCTAAAAATACCATAACAGAATTTGTGGTACTTCATTGCATGGGCAACTAAGACGGTGTGTCATCATCTAGCACCAAGGCACCTGAAACCATGGGGATACCCAAGGCAAGCGGTTCCTGACAGCAGTGCCCTGCCCCATGGGGTTCAGTTCAGCACGTGGGCACCGGGCATGCCTGCCACGCACGCAAGGCAGAACTGAGCGCAACCCAGGGTACAGCAAGCTGCTTCATCCAGAGATATGGCTGTAGGGAAAGGTGTGTGCACAGAGAGAAGCAGTGGAAAAAAGGGTGAGGGAGGAGGTTACAATTAGGCACTGAATTCCAAGCGAAAGAAGGATTGCAGACACCTTTCTTCTCAGTTTTCCCTATCAACCAGTTTAGGTGCTCCACCTCATCCAGATACTTGATGCATTCAGGGCAGTAAAGCCCATCCTAGCCCATGTTCATGGAACTCAGTCACCTAACTTCGCTGTGCTCCTCCACAAGGATCTAAAAACATCGCCCCTCAGAAGACACTTTATAGATCTAGCCATACTTCCAGACTCAAGTATACTTGTAAGTTTGAAGAGAAGAAGTAGTAAAACCAACATATGAAATCAGGAGTTGTACTTCCAAAGAACTGGACTGAAGAAATGCTGCCCTTTGGAGTCAAATTATAACATTTGTTGGTTACAAAAAAGCTACTAACGACATGCTATGACAGGTCAGAATATCAAAGCATTTTTCATTTGCATTTTAAATTGTTTTCTTAATAATTGTTTATAATATTTAACTTACAATGACTTGCAATATGCAAGTTATTTTATTAACTACAAAAATACTGTCGTCACTACAAATTTCAACTCAGCAATGGCGAAATCTGACACCCACTGAAGTGAGCTGGATTCCCGCTACTGACTTCACTCTCAAGTACATCCCACAGCAGTACCTCGTCTGCGAGGAGATGTACAAACCAGCTGGTGATTTGAAGGCAGCAAGTTGGCACCTCTGTTCAGAGAATAAGTGAATATTCATCCAAGTCAAAAGATGATAACTTAAAAACCGATGAAAGAAAACTCGCATTGATCATTCAAACTCGCTGGCAAAAAGGCCAACAGTTTATAAGATTTCAGCAATAACTTAGACATCAGCATTAACAGTAATAGTATTTGAGCTATAAACTCCTAAGTCTGTTTTAAGATATTTTGTTCTAGTTACCATCAAGATACTAAACGTATCTGCTTTGACAGCTGCATTCCTCCGAGATCACAGAGTTTGTCCTGATCTCTGGGAGAAATGGAGCAAAATCCTTCCTGGTCAATTAATGTGGTGATCTTCTAGAGACCAGGTGAATACAGTCTTGAGGAAAAGCTGCAGAAAGATATCCCCACCTCCAAAAAGAAAACAGAAAGCCTGTCCTTAAAAAGCGACACAAATCAGTTGGTTCTACAAAATCACACACACAAAGATATAATGCCAAACACAGAAAGGCTGCACTAACTGCAAGTGCACACGAAGAACTGAGTTTTCAGTATAACCAGTAAAGGTAAACAAGTCTAATTAATCCTTCTTTTTTTTCTTTTCTTTGTAGAAGCTAAGAGAAGGCCAAGAGACATAATTAAGGCACTCTAGAAATAGGCCCTGGTTCTGCAAACACAAAGGTAGCTGTAACCATGTAAGCAGATTTCAATGAGCCTGCCCACATCATTACAACAGCAGAAACAAAACGTTTGCAAGAGTCAGAACCTCAGATTAACAAGTCACTGGGCCAGGACTTGCCTTTAGCAGAGTAGCTATCTTTCAATAGCTGGGTTTACAGCACCTCTACAGACTTAGGCCATCTTTCATCCAAAGTCTGCAAGTCCAGTGTCCAAACATTAATTAAACTTGAGAAACACACTGCACGCTGAAACACAGGGCAGGAGTTAAACGTATAGAAATGGCCATGGATTTTGGGTAGCTCCTAAGACACTAAACCGTGGAGGGTTTTGGTTAGTATACGGTTATAAAAAAAATGCCAGGACAGTATTCAAAGCAAAGTAAAAGCAAAACACAAGCAGTGGAATACCCTTAAAAATGAGGTTGAATTAACTGTAAATCCAGATTTTAAACTATCTTTTTATTTACTTCATTAGGTGTCGGAATCCATCCTGCCCTTTTTTTAATTAGCTCTGACTCCAAAAAAAAGCCTTCCTTGAAAACAATGGGACCAGTCTCTGAATTGGGGACGACGGAGCACATGAAAACAGAATTGACCCAGCGCACCAAGAGCTTCCAAAGGTTTTGTGCGCTGGGCAGAGCTCTGTTCGCTGGATGCTGTATCCTTGGCAACTATTATGCGAGAAACCGTTCTACAAATGCAAAACTTCTGTCTGCTCCAAGAGCTTTTCTCTGAAATACTTTTATGGGGTTTTGGATATCCTTAAATCTAAGGGCACACAGAGCCCTTTGTCATCTTCCCGCAAGCTCCCAAGAGCAAGATATAATACAAGTGATGTTAAGAGAGTATTTTCCTCCCACTTCATCAGAGAGCAAATAAAAGTTTTACAACTTTTACTTTGTTTTCTTCTGGGAAGAAAAAAGAAGCGGGCATTTTTCCTTTTTAGTTCTGTGCACTCTGCAGAACTAACGTGCAGATACAAGATAATAATGAAAGGACATTATTATTATGTCAATCAATAGCATTACTTTGAAAACTGAAAATTCAAGGATCATGCCCGGGTGCCTGACTTCAAGGGCAGAACTACAAATGCCAGCATACGTATTAGAAGAAGTATGCAAGAAGAGATAGGTAAGATTTGACAAGGGCCGTGGCAGTAACATGCTGCAGCTCTTCACAAGAGGGACCAGTAGTACCAATTGTTTCAAGGGCAGCAGACACACAGCTATTTTTACCAAAGCCCTTGCTGTAACTGCCTAGCTCATTAAACCTCACCACAGCAAAGCTCAGATCCTGTCTGCGCGACCGAGCTCCTCGCAGCGCGGCTGTCCTTAAACAACACGTTATTCCTCAATTCCCCCAGATACTCAGAAGTCACTAGCAAGGGACAGGCATGGAGTATTTGATACCCAACTAGGGCTTTGGTTTGGTGAGGGGGTTTTTTATGCTCCTGAGGAAAATGTACAGCAGCTACCGCTAAAGCAGAGGCGGTAGCTGCCCTTGAAGGCGTCTGGGAACACACGGGAGCAGCGGGGGAGCCCCTCCGGCGCCCCCCCGGGCCTCTCCCCAGGACTTACGGAAATATTTGTGCTGCCGGGGCGAGGAACAGCGCCGGCGGGGCAGGGGAGCCGGCGGGGCAGGGGAGCCGGCGGGGCAGGGGAGCCGGCGG
>WAAD01005970.1:377896-412398 GCA_013389945.1 Fregata magnificens
GTGAGGTGAAGGGGCCGCGGGGCGGACGGCGCGGGCAGGGTCAGCCCCTCACCGTGCGGCGGGGGCGCAGGGCCCCTCCCCCTTAGAAGTACGCTCGTAGTAAGCTCGGTCTTGCTGTCACAAACATCCCAAGTGTCCTAAATCTTTAGTGTAATATTTATCCAGTTCAAAAAGGAAGCTTTAAATAATACCTGCTTCAAAAAAAAAAAAAAAAAAAGTAGAAACTGACCTGAAACCTGGGTATTCAACCAAGATTATCGGGTGGGTTTCTCTGCATTTGTACAAAACCCTCTTTGCCATTAGGGTTGTACGTACGCGGGGTTCATTTGACTTCCCAGAGTGTACGGCCCGGGCGGTCGCCCCACCCTGGACAGGAGACACGCCAAGAGCTGCCTGGCTTCGCACCTCGGCTGTCCTCTCGCCTTAGGCCTGCTCTTTCCTTCTCACAGGGGAAGACAGGGACGAAGTGCTGAGCGCCTGGGGCAGGCACAGAGCACAGCATTGCACTCTTCGAGTTGAATCTGCGCTATGTTGCCGAGTCTGCAACCTCATCTGCGGGGATCAAGGATGCACGTGCCCTGGTCTTCACTCTTGGGGGCGTGGGGCGCAGGAGAAGGACCATGAAATAAGTTACAGGTGAAATACAGAGAACGAAGGGTCTTGCTGTCCTGGGGGAATGGCTGCATTTCCACAGGCTGAGCATCTACCCAAGGGGATGCACCATACTTTATGGCCGTGGTTCACGACTGCCTATCCTTTCGTCCTTCGTGGAGAGGGCTGTGGGACAAGAGTTCTAGCACTGTGAGAAACGGGGGATTTATCACAGAAATGTGTCTTAAGCAAGAAAGCATGACCTCTAGATCATAGTGTTTGCATGAAGCAACTGTTTCCTCCCAAAATGATTACTGGTTTGGGAGTATTTGTCAGCGCTGGGACAAAAGGGGATTTCTGTCCGCACGTGGTCTGTCCTTCTGTTTCCGTTATTCTTGGGATTAACTTGTCATGATTCAGTTTTGCCAGCAGTTATGCATATTTTCAGAAAAGCGCATCTAGCATAAAGACTGCTAAAATTAAGAAGGATTTTAAAACTCAGAAGCTATCTTGCCATTTCATATATTTCACTGCTGATGTTTTATCCACTTCTTTTTTTCTTTTCCCTCAGCTTGGACAAGAAAAAGAGCCTGTGGGTTGTCTCATCCCATTTCTCATCACCACCTCTTGGTTGTGATTCTCATGCACCATTGGAAGTTATACGTGGTGAAGTCCTGATTTTGAGTTTTGTATCTAAGCGATTTAAAATTTGTATTTTACAAAGAAATATCTGCTTTAGTACCAACAGTTTAGTTTCTAGAGAAAACAGTATTGCTGCATATCTGTCTGCTTATTTACATTGTATATTTTTGTCACCATGTAAAATTAAGATAGAACAGGATATTTTGGGTTTGTTAATCATAATTTATTTAATTACCACTTAATTTAAACTTCCATTTTTGCAAAACAAATTTGTACATTTGCTGCTAATCAATGATCAATATTGAGGTGGCGTAAGATTGCTATTCTTGCTATTCATTGGCTTACTCCTGACTTTTGCTAAATTAATATATGACACTTGCCTTGTTGCAGAGTCATTAATACTTTGAGGGCAATTTTAAATAACTCATGGCAGCCAAGATTTTGTATAGAGTCTATGTGACAGCATCAGCTATCTTTCCTCCAGTACTGGAAAACAAAAACAAAGGGTGAGTGCAATCCTTGGAGATCAGATTATTCTAAGGCTCAACATCAAAACGTCTAGCCACAGACTCTAAATCCCATAAGGAAGAATTAGACATTGTATGTTATGATCTTCAACTGGATTTCCAAATACGAGGTGGCCAGCGGAGATACGTTTCATGACCAGGCTGCAGAAAGAAAATAGAGCGATACAAACATGCAAGGATCCTGAGTCAGCCAGAGCTTTGAGGTGCATCTACCTATACTTTTTCCTGATTGTAAACATCCCCAAACCATTATAGACCTTTGAATTTCAGAAGCTGGATTTTATTTGAATTTGAATTAAATCAATACAGGTGAAAAGAAAAAACACAAATCTGCGGGATAAAACAGAATAACAAGGTCAGTGTGCATGTGCGTGAGTGTGTGCGTGTAGAGGGAGAGATACATGTCTAAATTCCATATTTGAGTGGTTTTCCACCTTTCTACGTATTCTTCAGAGGCCTTCTGAATCTGCAGTCTCTTTCCATTGGCCTGAGCCAGGGTTCTGTATAGTTTGCTCCCTCCTCTTCCAAAGAGTCACCAGTTTCTGCTCCTGCTGCAAAGCTGTACCTTGTCCTTTGAAAGTCCTTCCCCCGCACCCTGTCTTCTTTGCAGCCTGCAGGAGAGTGCTTTCTCCTCCCGCAAGGTTTTATTTATTCAGTGCAGCAGCTAAAACAAGGTAAGCAGGCGACTTGCCTTCTTGCTGTCCCACTACAGCCTTTTAAATGAACATAGATGGCTTTTAAAAGACCGTAACACACAGTAAAATGCAAACGAACAGCCAGATGCTGCCTGTCAGAGGTACGCGGCATGAGGCACCACAGGCATTGCATCTGGAAAGACAATCAGAGACACAACAAGAACAGCGTATGTGGTTGTCTAACCCCATTCCTCATCACAGAAGGTAAGGCCTTCTCAGAGAGAGGGAGCATCTTCCTCAGTCACACTGAATGAAATCAGCATTCAGAAGCTCTGAGGAATCCACAGCAAAGTCCAGGCTGTGGTCCCTCTGCCTCCAGTGGTATCACAGACTAGTGAGTCCCCTTCCTGGGGCAGGCAACTGAGATGGGCTGTGTTACTTGCTGACCTTGGGGTCCCTGAGTCCATCTCACAAGCCCTTTCCAAAAAGCAAAGCCTGTGCACGATCAAGTAAAGTCCATAGTTTTAAGCTCCCAAGTTCTTTTTACAAAAACATACGGGGGAAATCCTTCACGTGCACACATTTTTCAGGAATGAAACATAACTTAGGAGTTTTCCTTTAGGGCTGATTTATTCTTCTTAACTCATCCCGTTATTGGCATTTCTTAAAAATACATTGTTGAATGAGTTAAGATGGTGTGTCAAGCTTAAATTTGAGTTTCATTATTTTTGAAACCTGAATGTTAAAATAACATAGTTTTTTGTCTTTAATTTCCTCTTTTTTATTAAAAATTAAAAATATATGTTTGATGGAAAGTTATTGAAAGCATATTCTTTAACCAGAGGACCACCCAGACACAACATAAATACGTATTTAAGCAGTTTTAAAAAATGATACTAGGTATCCCAGCAATTGGAATAGCTCCACAGGAATATTAGTTTTTCCAGCATGTCATCATGTCAATACAGATCTAGATGCGTGATCAAGAGATTACAGTGTAAGCATGTGAAGTGGCCAGTCCTTTAACTTCTTTATGTCTCTCTTTCGGGCAAATTGAACTGCTTTCCAAATTTCATTTTTCAACTTCAAGCCAATTTTAGTTATGGGAGAACAAAAGCAATTTTAACTTCCATGATTTATTCACTTAACATTAACAAAGCTGAAAAATAGCAGTCTGTTTGGTAATGGTAATCAAAATGGGCTTGCAAACCACTGGAATTAAAGTATGGTAATGAAAGTGCTGACAGATCCTTTACTGTAGTGATGGGAACAGTATTTCTGCCTTATCCACACTACAATCTGTAAATAACGCTTAGTTCTCTTAGTGAAGCATGGGGAGTGATTTATCGTCATTGTTAACGTGGACAGGCAAATAACATAACACACTTCTCAAAATAATGGCGTGTAAGTGAAATCCTGTCTGTCACAAGACCAAGAATAATACTGTGGATACTGTGCCTCCTTCATCCAGGGATCCCAAATCCTGTTGCTACCATTAAATGTTGCCTGCTTATTCCCACCCCACAGATGGGGACACTGAGGAGCCGGCGGCTCGAGAATACAATTCTAATATGATTTTTTTTTTACAGAAGTGGTTTTTTTACCAATTGCAATGGGAACTCAATTGGGTGTCACATGACTGGATCACAGAAAACTTCTTCCACAGGGAATAGTAAAGCCCACCTTAACAGAAAACTTTTTCTTTGGGAGGTAAGAACTCGTAATGGCTCCAAAGATTGTCAGTGGTCTGAATCAAGCTTTAATTGTGGCATCAACTGCTACTGAAAAGTGTTCTCCTGTCATGTCTGGTTAATACTGTATATGAAGTAACCCTGTACATATACTACTAATACTGGCTAATACTGTATATTGATGGTGAAGATGACTTTGAGGTACACAATTCCAAAATCACTCGATGTCCAAAGATCCTGAACAAATCTGTAAAAACCATGCTCTTTTTTTGGATCATACTGTCCCAGGAAATAATCTGTTAGATGTTCTGATGGTGCTGCTACAGAGTTCTCCTTTTTCTGTGCAAGGTCTTCCCCCAAGGTGGCCAGGTCTGAAAGATGTAACCACTAGTGAGAGGGCGGAAAAGTGAGGTTTCTATGACATGCACATTGCACAGTGCCATTTAATACAGTCTTTGGTTACACAATGCACTTGCAATCTCTTACAGGACTCCTACCTCCTTTGGCACACAGGCAAGGAGGCTTAATTCATACGCACAGATATTTTATTTCACCTTCACTGTTTAATGCTCAAGGCCTCCTCCTGCCTTATCCATTGCACGCTACTTAAAACCTGTTGTGATGACAGAACTAATTTCCTCAAGAGATTTCCTCCAGTGCTCAGTACTATAACAGATGAATGCTTCAAAACTATTTATTTATTTTCACAGCACTCCTCTTCAGGGAGGAAGTCATTTTACCCCCATTTTATGGATGGAGTGTTACCAGACAAAATGGAGAGGAAGTCAAAAGTAACCACCGCTGTCGGCTGTCCAAGTCTGAGCTGCCTACAACCAGATTTCAAAACCTGTAAGAACACTACATGTTAAAAGCGCAGCTCACAGTGACCTCAGCTTAGGCTGGATGGATGTTCCGCAGCTAACAGCAGGCTGCACAGAGGAGGAGGAAACATGTGCAGTGAGACTCTGCAAAAGTCGCTGCGAGTGACTGTAACGTTGCACTGGAATTTTACCGTGGCAGCATTTACAGGGCTTAATCATGAGATCCCCTCGCCTGAGTCCTCAAGCCACTGGACTCATTCACTTCAAGTGCCTCAACAAGTGAGGGGGTGAGCTGGTGGAAACCAACCTTCTCTGCTACTCAGTCCTGATTCTTTCTCAGAAAGAAAAGACATGTAACATGTGAAGTTGTAAAGTAAAATTTATTCTGAAAATAATTTATTCTGCATCTGTGTATGCATGTGTATACGTATGCAGAGCCATTTTCTCTGATTCTAAAGGGAATGCTTCCTGCTGTTTATACACATCAAACCTCCAACCAAGGACCATCCATGCTTTATCAAATTCCAGTTAACTGTAACTTCTCAAGCTCTCAAGGCCATAGATGTCAGTGAGGCCATAAACATGTCTAAGGTGTCTTAAGGACATAAGTATGAGACAATGGGAACAAACAGGCATCACTTAAGAGCTATTTCTGCTTGTGGGATCTTTTACCATTCATAATGCTACAGGGCCATAACCATACACGATTTTTGAAACGATGACTGATTCTCCAGAGGTGGCCATTAAAATCAGACAAAAACTCAAGCTTCAAATCAAAGTCCTCCTTTCATCACTGTGGTGTGTCTTTTATAGATTTTTTGTCTGATTTTCATTATCCTCCTTTAAAAAATAAGAAGCTGGGTGGATTCCTCCAGGGGACGTGAATGTTGCTCCTTTCCTGGAATGGCTGATTAGGATGAGGGGGAGGAGGTTGCACAGCTTGAAGAGTGTGGCAAGGCAGAGAGGGTCACAGGAGACACCTCAGAGCCTGCAGCTCATGCTGAGATGGAGAGGTTGCTGAGTTAGGCCACAGAAGCGCTAGAAAGAAAACCTGCTAGGGAGCAGAAGGGGAGGCTGCAGAGTTTGCTGCAACTCAGAAAGTTACTGAATTGACTGCAAATAGAACTGGAAGCAAGGCCTGATTTCACGCTGCAAGGACATCGCAGGAGGAGCTGGCTACAAGCATTTTCTATTTCTGTTCTGGATTCCTCACTTCGAGTTTACTGAAAATATACTAGCCTGTATTCTAACACAGTCTGGCTTTTGAGTTGAAAAGCCGTTTGATCCATTTTGAGAAGTTCATTTTAGGGAAGGGCGTAGACAGAGCTCGCCTCTCTTCTTTTCCTCCTCGTTCTGTGATGCACTCTGTACACTAATGGATAACAGCACAGTGGTTACAGGGGTTTGCTGAACTTTGTCTTCAGAGAGAACATGAGGCAAAGGCTATTTCCAGAAGCAAGATGAGACTGTGATGGACCAGTTGTCTGTCCTGGTATGGCAAATTCTGTAAGGACCCCCCCAAAATTTCAGTCATTCCCTGCTCAGTAGTCAGCTGAAAGCATTGTTCAAACTGATTTTTTTTGGCTCGGCAATAGAAGTCGATAATTTCATTTCAGTGGGATAAAGAATAAAGCACAATCCTTCTTCTCCATTATAAAAGAGCACATGAACTGAAAAAACCCACAAGCAGCAGTGAGAATGGTTGGTAAGATGCTGCTTATTCTTTGAGATTTGAGTTTTGATATAAATTGATATTGATTTTATCAAAGATAATGATATCTTGCTAGTATGAGATCTTAGCATAAAACTCAGCGAATCAATCTTTCTTGGAACACGGGAAGACACTGCCACGGATTACATCTACTGGTGTATGCAGTTTAGTGATGTGAGGACTAAGAAGCAACATTACATTACTTAGCAAGCAAACTATTTTCAGACGGAATTCACGTCACTGCTCTTTCTTTAATTTTCTTCTAATCCGAAAAGCTTGTGTTTCACACACATTTGTACAGAAAGCTTCTATCATTAAAGGACTAACAAGAAGAAGGAAATAGGAATACAGTAACCTGCCTACAGATGTGCTGTAACTGTGATGACCTTTTTTGCTTTTTCAGTTTAATAGAAACAAATGCCAGACTGGACACAAGCAGTACAGACATTTAACAGACCACAGCTGGGAAGGTGGCACATGACCGTAACTGAGAACTTTTGAAAAACTATCAAGACTCAGTTCATTTTTTAAAGTATTTTCTAATATAAGTAAGAATAGCCTTTCCTTGAGGGAAACAGCACACTTTAGTCTGAAATCTGAGCATCTGAAATTTGCTTTAATTTGTATCTTACCATCAACATTAACCCGCCGATTAAGTAGTTGTTATCACATCACTTTGTATCTCATAACGTAGTGCTGAGTTTTGCCTTGGTGATTTGTATAAACTAAACTTTGGAGGAGAAAAAATAGTTTGTCATTCTGCATTTTGGGTATCCACTTTGCATTGTGGATGCTCATTTGATGTGAATTGATCTAGAAACTAGGAAGGTTAAAATAAACATGTTTCAAGGGGAAAAGTGTTTATGGGAAAAGACCACAAATGCTTGAAGGTGTGCCTGACAGTTTATCAATCCTTTTGTCAACAAAATGAGCTTCTATGACATTTAAAACTTGTCTTCGTAGTCGGGCTTTTGCACCTTAGGTTAGTTAGCTGCTAATTAAGATACTACTTAAAATGTATTTTCCCCAGTTAGTGTGTACACATCCAGCAAGTGTATTCCAAGCTTGGACCAAGAATAAATATTTGTGGTTTGAAGAAAACACAGGGGAGTGTGCGTATCAACTTTTATAAACATGAGAAGTGACTGTAGATAATCCAGCATTATTTATTTTGACGTAAAGAGTCCTATGCTGATATAAACATCCTTAATGCCAAATTACTTGTTACTCGTTTTGTAAACACAAGTTCATAAACAAATTCCTGGGGACAGTTAAATCACAGGAATATTAGTCTTAGTCGGTAACCAATATCACCTACCCCAGGGTGAAGAGCAAAAGACTTCCTCATAAGAAATTGCAAGATAATTTGTACATACCATTTTCATTATAGACACTATTTAGCAGATGAATTTGCATATTCCACAACAGCTTTAGTTCCAAATATTCTTCTTGAATATACCTTTCTAAGTTCAGACGTTCTTAGCAGTGTAAACACTCCCTCCTTTCTTGAATGCCGGCATATACTTGACCTCACCATGGTCTCACAGCAATGAATTCCACAGGCTAAATATATATTTTTTTAAAGCCTTCCCCTTCATCATTATGGAATTCTCCTATTTTCAGTTTTCTTGAAAGCTTGCATTCTAAGACAACTACATAGATATTAATATTTTTCCTTTTTACAGCATTCATTGTTTTAAATAGTTCTATCATCTTCATTTTTATTCACTTCCTTTGTAAAATAAACACATCTAGTATTTTCTTCCTCTCTTCAAATGGAAGTTTTACATTCCTCTGCTATTTTTTAGTCCATCTCTGAACATGCTGTATGTTTGGCTTATATTTTGGGGAGTGGAACAATGAGAATTGGGCAGAGAATTGTAAGAGTAAAAAGAAACTATCTCCACAAAACTATTGTAATATTTTCTGTATTAGTTTTCATCCCATTCTTTATGCATCCAAATATTTTTATTTATTAATTTTTTGCCTTTCCAGCCCCTGGTGTACACGGAGCAGGAGTTTCATCTAACTCTTCACAGTAAAATCATATTTTCCCGGAATGGGCGTAGTTACTATAGAACCTAATAAGACATTGTACCAGATACATACCACTTCTTCCAATGTATAGCAGATACACATTGCATATTTTAAGTTTGCTGGATAATGTGTCGGAAAGACTGGTGTTACCTCATCTCTCTTGTGTACATCAATGTGCATGTAAATTTGATCACAAACATTTGTATGCATAGGCAAACAGCGAACTCACGCATATCCCATGCTTATGGGAGCAATCAAATGTCTCTCTCAGGCTGCAGGTGGCCATTTTGAACATAGGCTTTTTGAAGACTTGCAAAATAATTCCTTACTAGGATTCTTAGTTAAAATCTCCCGCTTGAAGGCTGAATGGGACAAGAATCCTGTTGCCTTTGGGCCAGCGAGCTGTTTCTGTTTTGCTAATTTAAAATGTCTTCTCCCTGGGTTGTAGCCTGAGGTTGTGGCTTGGAACTCAGAAAATGTCCATTTTCCTTTCCTTGAAGAAACATGAAGGCATCCTTACATACTCTGGATGGATAGAAACCTGTTAACGCTTGCAGGCCCGATCCTTGGACCTGTGCCTCTTGACACCAGTCAGCTAAGGAGTTTGCCTTTTGATTTTCTTTCCAATTCAGTCCTTTGGACTTCTGCTAAGTGGTAAAGAAAAAAATCAAGAAGCCTGCAGAGAGGTTGCTTCTCTGCCTCCTTGAACTGTGTTAGGTAAAGAGGGAGAAGACTCACACTTCTCCAACAGTTCCCGTAGAGGCATTGGCAGTGCCGGACAGCCACAACCAACAGGCTCTTCTCCAAAAGGCTCTTCACTCTGCAGCCCTCGCCTAGGGCAGAAGGTGGCACATGTTCCTTCTCGATTTGGGCAGGGACTCAGTATTAGAAAGCTTTTGATATGCTCTGGGCCCAAAACTTGGAGCTATTCTATTCACGTGACAAGTCTTTTGTCCTGGTGAACTACACAAGCTCTGAGCTAAACACAGAGGCAATGTTTGTAGGATCGGCGATGCCAAAATTAATCTCCTAACAAGGAAGAATGATAGCAAAATCTAACTCATCTGAGCACGTCATATGCACGGAAGAAGATCTCACTTTTGAAACTAACGTCTGATTTTTCTCATACAGTCACAGCATTTTTAATCAAGAGAAAGGAACCCCCTGAAGGAGCTGTTTGTTTAGTTCGCGCTATTCCTAAAACTCCTCTGGGTACCAGCATACCCAGCTCACCACTTGAACTGTTAAGTCAGAAGGCACTAAAGCCTGTACTTTAATGTGACACTGTTTCCTCCTCTCCACCTTCTGAAAGCACTCCCAAAACAAACCCACAATGTGTAATTCCACCAGGCTAGTCCTCACCCCGTAAGTGCAATCTGCCGGTGTCTGAGGCAAGGAGCAGAAATGGACATGTCTAATTTAGGAGGACAGCGGGCATTTTCTTCTCTTGTCATGAAACATTAATTTTACAAAATATTTTATTATTAAAATTGAAAATGTCCTCTGGATGGAAACTCGTTTGCATTGGCGTGCTGCCCGCTGCTTGTTATTCCTTCACTGTAGAAAGGTGCTTCTCAAAGTTATCTGTATGAAAAGCTTTTCGGTGTGATTTCTTTAGGTTTGATGTTTTTTCCCCCCTTAACTGCTGAACAGTGCAAATAACCTGTAGATTTCTGCTGAGATAAGGAGTGAGCAGCGAAGGGAACTTTTGCTCAAGGCCACTGTGTTCAGACAGACTTGGGCAGCTCCTACTAAACCACGTAATCAAGATTCAGAAAATGACCTTGCCCTCCCTCTCCTTTCGAGCCCCCAAGTAAGTGCGTGTTAAACTGTGGGTATTGAAAGTTAACGAGGCTGCAGTTAGAATAAGTCTCATGTAAGATCATGGATGAAGCACAGATGGCTGAGGAGGATCACAGACAGCTTTCCTGTTAGAGAGAAAGATATGGAGCTGGCAATGAAGTTCAGCCAGGACCTAGATAAAGAGGGGGAGAGTCCTGATTCCCACAAATTAGGCTGATGGGCTCAGTCATGAAAATGCATGAAACTGCTTGTTCTCAGCACTGCGCTAGCCGTAAAGAGTACCTCAACATCTGCACTCCCAGTGCTGTATGCTGCGGCAGTCAGGCCATCCCTGGACTTACCCAGATGGTGAAATATGACACTTGCACAATGTACAGATTTAATACGAATTAGTATGTTGCGCTGGGGGAAAGTACTGCATCGGCCAGGTGATTGATCACAGATTTTCTGGCGTTCGGCAGCTGGAACTGCAGAATCAGTGACAGTCCTTTTCAGCTCTTTGAACTAGGCTGAATCTGCATATTTACTTAAAACTGATTTTCTTTGATTAAAAAATTCCTTGAGCTATCACAGACATCATTCCCGTCTTTCTGTCCTCATCTTAACTTGAACTGGCTAGGTACCAAAAATGAAAGCAACAGTCAAAATCCATGAAGGACTAGTATTGCAAAAGTCTGTGGGGAAAAAAAATTATAAACTCCTAATTATACACAGTTTGTTTCCCTCTCAGTGGTGAGACTTGCTTTCATACCTGCAACATGAACCACTGTTTTGTTCTGTGGCATTCAGGTTAATAGATAGTCCATCTGTGGGGTTTTAGTAGTCAAAACCAGCTTGCAATACTCTCCTTGACATGGTTGTATTTCTTCCAAAAAAACCCCAACCCCTTGAATATGATTTTGTAGTGTTAAAAAGATAATAGACTTGCTTTCCTTTCTTACGGCACAATCTCAGCTCCATGTTTGGAGGAGATCTGCAATCAGATGCCATGATAGCACAGTTCAGCCCTGAAAGAAAAAAACAGGAGCTTGTGAAAACCTGCTAAGAGTTACCTTGTTACAAAGCTCAAGCAAAGCAAAGAACAAAATCTTAAATATTCATGTAAAAATGATGCAATATCAATAGTAATATCAGTGTACAGATATAATTTTTCTTTGAAACATGCAATTACGATTTATGACCGATAAATTCTTACGCTTGCCCTATCTGCTGCTTCTAAAAGTAAAGCAAGGTTAAACTCAGCTGATAACTCTGAAGGCAAAGAGCCAATCTGTCAGCTGAATTTAAAAGTATGACAAAGCAGAGGCACCGTATTAAAATAATTAGAAGATCCACTGCGCTTAGTTATAAAGAATGTTCTTATATCTGATATATCTGATCTCATGATCAGAGAGTATCGTTGTAGTATCTGTGCAATCACACAGCAAGCAATATATCCTAATGGGCTTTACAGCTAATGAAGAATGACACAAAATGCAAATCTCTTATTAATCTGGATTAAGCAGAGAAAACAAACTTGTTTTAAGCCTAGTCTTATAAACAGAAGGTCTAATCCTGAGCCTGCTTACATAGGGGTGTTAAACTAAATACAGTAGAAATGGTGTGTTTGTTCAGTGCTGGAGAACAAAGTGGGAGGCAGCCCGTTCCCGAGGAGGCAGCCCTACACACTGCCGGCGAGGGGGTTGCTCTTTGCGGTGAAATATGGGTCACAGGATCACACACGCAATTAATAAGCCAAAATCAACACAGGCGGGGAACATTAGGCTCATTTGTTTAATTATTCACTATAGGCAAAGTCTGTTGTTCGTATGATTTCAGAATCTGGGCAGCACTGTTTTGCACTGGATCAGTCCCCATTCAGATCTGCCTCTAGACCAAGCAAGAGAGTTTCTGATCCAAGCAATGGCCACATCTAAGAACTTTGGATAAAGTAGTATTTAGCTTTTGTCTAGGAGTTACGAACTGTCTGCAAGGTATAATGGCTTAAATTGACACATGCCAAAAGATTGCTAAACTTTCAACAGCTGTATTATGGATCAAAAAGCATTTTTATTTATAACATTCATGAGGAAAACAATAACAGACTAAAATCAGATTCATTCAAGCACTCAGGAATTCGGTGAGGATCTTGATCATTGTTTTCTGAAGAAGAATTATGTCATTAAAATACACCATTTTGGCTACGTGGACACATTTCATGCAGACGTGTTGGTGTTAACAGCAGTTTACATGAAGTATTTTATCACATCTTATATGAAGCTTTTAGAAAAACAAAGACTATCTTTTTGATGATCAGAATTTGTGTGGCTGGAGATAATTTTGTCCTGTGACATTCTTCCAAAGACTTACGTTCAGCCCACTATGAGCAGAAATAAATGTCCAAACTTCAAAACCTGTCACGAAACTGAGCAGTGATCCGTAAGCCATCCCTACAGGGCAGTAAGTATTTTGCACAAAGGGAAACTAAGGTATTGTCTATCTTTTGACCATGAGGCACTGCCTGATAAGAAATCAACACTGAATTTTACTGTTTGTTTATTTTGTAAAGGAAAGGTGAAATCAGCTAGTGTCCCTCGGGTATTAACAGTGGCATCTGGCCACCGAACTGACTTAACGCTTGTATGAGGAAGAGAGAACTGATGGAGGATGTCAGGCATCAGCTTTTTTACAACAATGAAGAAAATAACGATTACCTAGATAAAACTGTTTCTAACTCAAAATATACAGTAGGCAGAATTAAAAGGAAAGACTCCATACTATGTTCCTGTGAACATATTCAGGCACTTAGTGCATGTCTTGACGTTCAGGAGTCCTGACCTCTCTCAGCTGGTCCATGGATTTCAGTATTTAAGTAGCTGAGCAGGAGCTTGCAGGCTCAGCACTTTTGTACATCAGGCCACCTGTTGAAGTGCCTAAATATAGTCCTCCGAGCTTAACCTCAGGCTTGACAACCTTGGCTACTACAAACTGCTATTGCACCCCCAGCAGTTATTCGAAAAGCAGTCCAAGGACCCCGTGGGTCAGGAAATTAGCAGCAAGACAACCCCAGCTCTCTCTGTGCAGAGAGAAAGGCAAAGCTGAATGCATTAGCAAAATGATATAATGAGATTTGGCAAATAGCTGAAGCGTGAGGAACCACCCTGTTATCACTTAGCGCTAAAGCTGATGCCCAGCTGAAACCTGCCACTAAAGAGCTAATGCAAACTGCTGTACCTGCTTCTTTTAGTGGCTGTATCATGTTTAGGCTACCAAAGGATAAAAGTCTAGCTGCGGTACATAGCTCAAACGTGGAAACTCGCACAGGTTGTCTAATACTGGATGCATCTCTTTGTCTCTCCTAAACATTGATTTCTTTTGGGAACCTGCCAGTGATTGCAGAACAGATTTGCGTGATTAAAATAAATCAGGTAGTCTCTAAACTCTAAAGATGTAATTATTATGCACAGTGATGCTTGCATGTGACCACTTGTTTTTTAAACCAGATCATTGCAGCAGCATAAGTAGACAGATTTGCGTATGCAGCTGTAGTGTTATTGAGGAGACTCACACCAGTCTAGTTATTCCACTTCTTCTGCTGAAACGACCACTTTAATCTTGAAAAAATCCCTTTTGTATTGCTAGATCTGTAGAGACATTACATTTGTGTACATTTCTGTGTATATAATGTAAACAGCACTGCTACCATTTATGTGAACACAGCCCTTGGATTAGCAATTTCCACAAGATCATCAGGCAGCATCTTGTCAATAGGATTAGCTTGCCTCATTTTCAGAGTAAGAGAGAAAACAAAGATCTGGGTTCTCAACACACTTGGTAAGCATAAACAAAAATACTGCTGAAGTACAATCACTTCTCAATCGAAAAGCTAATACTGTTTTTCTGTCCTGAATGCCTGACGACCCATTGAGGAACATGTGACAGATTGCCAGGGAAGAACGCAGTATTATAAAAGGAAAAGCCAGTGCAGGTGCAGTAATCAAGATGCTGCTCTGCTGCCGTGACTTGGTCAGAGACCTCGAGTTCTGGAGAACACTTTCAGCCGGTCTTGATTAAACAAACACTGGTGGCGCAAGTACTGAGAGCTATTTCCAGCTAGATCTTTGAACCTTGTTTATCGCTAGCTGGCCCCCAAGAGCAACCACCTGACAGTCGGCAATGTCCCCCCAGCGACTGCCGAGCACTCCAGATGCTTCATGTCACATGAGACAGCACAGCCTCCAGCCAGGATGCCAAATGCTACCACCAGCATCAAGCACTAGCTCCCACGCGGTGCGTTTGCATACAGCTATGTGCCCCACATACATCTCCACCATGTTACTTCTTCAGACCACTTACAGACCAGTCGTACAATAGCTTTTTTTTTATACTCTGGAAATCATTACAGCTGGAGAAAGTTACTCCTCAGAGACACTTTGCACTCACAGACAGATGCTGGACTGTTATACAAATAACTTCTTTGCTACCGACTTTCAAATGCTAACATTTTTCAATGAAGCTTACACTTAAATAGAAAAGACGAGGATCATGCAGAGTCAGGCTGCAGGACTTTTTGTCTTGCCTGATGGATTGCAGTATGCCTAGAATAGAGGTTTTGGTCCTATTTTACCTCCAGTTAATTGATTACCAATTAACTTGAGTTAACCGAATTCAACACTAAGCGCTGGTCTAGACATGCCACAAATGTTTGTTCCAGGACATTCTGAAGAAAAACCACAAGTATTTGAGTCCTGGAAGAAAAAATGTGTGGAATATCCAGACTAGCATTTGCAATTGTGCTACTAGGTCAAGTTAGCATTGCAATTAATTACTGTGGGGTAAAGGGTACTAAAAATGCTGGCACTGACATTACCTAATAAATTTGATGTTCCTGATCACCACTGCCAGAAAATTAATTCTTTCACATCACTCGGAGCTGGTCGGTAGATATGTGAGAATTCACTGGTCTCAGGGTATAAGGTTATAATAAATATGTAAATGTTTTGGGTAAAATAAACTTAGCTACACAAATATTAGCAACTTTCTTGTTTGTAATTTCTACGTGTTACTTAAAATACTAACAATGTATTTACATTACATCTTTGCTTAGGTATGTTAATTAACTGAAGCTTAACAGTCATAAACCACCAGGAATGTAATGAAGAAAACTAGTATTTGCTTTACTACCTTTTTCCATACTTTAAAATATTGATATAAGCTCAGTTTTTACATTCTTATGCTTTTGCTGTCTTTTAAGTCTCCCCCCTTTGTCTTCTTAAATCTTTGTTCTTCATGGGTGGGAGCAAGCAGCTCCACATCTCAACCTGTTCCAATTAAAGTAATATGAAAACCGACAATGTAATATTTTCTTTGACCGACATCTTCCAGAAATAAGTGTTATGATCAATTGATAAGCCAGTTCCTGCCCCATGCACAGCACATTTATGTTCTTAGTCGCAGCCTCCCACAGCTCCGCTGCCAGCCAAGTGGGGTATCTCGTGGTATTTGCAGTTTGCACCTAACATTTTATCCCCTGCCTTTCCACAGGCAAACCTCTCAGCTTCTTTGTGTTATGTGAAAAAGCAGTGGCAGATATCTGGCCTTTGGCTCTGCCACAGACATGTAAATCATGGAGACGCATGGAGTAGGAAGAAGAGGAGAAATTAGCATTACGCTGCTATCTGGGGAACAGGCCTTTCAGAGAGTCCCCTCTGAGTACAGGGCATAAAGAATCCTAACAGCAGCCACAGCTAAGGGGCATGGTACCTCCCCTCTACCATCCCACACAGTGCTCGTAGGGGTGGGAGCCAACCATGCAAGTCTCATGCTCAGAGCACGTGAACTGATGTGTTTGGGAGGGGACTCTACTGGAGAACTTGCCTCGCATCCAGGCTGACCTACAGGGGACTAACTCACACATGGAGATCTCACCTGCAGTACCAGCTTCCAAAATTCACTTCTGTCTCTCCCCTACACATAGGACAAACTCTCCTAGAAAAGCCCTGCACTCACAACCCCACACGTAAGTCAGATGTGTAAAGAAAGGGATGACAGCATATACAAAGACAATGAGAGTCATCAGGTAGAGCAAGGCTACTCCATGAGGAGGAACAAGCTGGGAGATGAGGATGACCACGACACAGACAAGGGTCTCACCAACAAGGTCACAGCCCTGGAGTGGGGGGGGCAGAGGACAGGATAGCCACAGGCTTCACCAGCACCCCACTGAGCACCAGAAAGTGAAATAAAAAGTCAGACCAACTCAGGAAAATCAGCAGTAATTTCAAAAGACCTGGAAGCAGCACTAGGAAGAGATGTACCCACAGCTCAAGGAAAGACAGAGAGGCCCCTGAGCTTAAATAGAGCCCCTGGATCCATGGGCAGGGCTCGGGGGGCAGGTGAGCATGGTCAGGGCCATCAAATCCTATTAGTGCCCTTGGGGCCCTGACCGTAGGCTCCCCTCCCATCTGGGTGTGTCCCCCTCCTTATAAAAGTGTGGGCTTGGAAGAAGGCTTGCTGTCAGATGTTTTAAGAGAGTATGTAGGATGTCTCCTTGGGTGTAAGGGTAATGGTCAACTCTATATCCATACCAGCTGCTGAGATAACAGAACTTCTCCTGAAATAATTTAGAGTAAAAAATTTGTTGCATTTAATGTTCTGGCTCCTTCTGCCTAAGGCTTTGGGGTGTGTGAGCTGGGCTGATGATAGAAAAGGTCTGGGTGATAAGGCTTCAGCAGGGAAATACAGAAGAATTAAATGAATTAAATGAATTTGCAGGGACTGTGGGTGCTTGAGGCAGTTGGTTACTGGGCTGATGTGGTCAGCAGTAGGAAAAGGCCCCAAATAACAATGGTCTGGTTTGGCAGATGGTTGAATAGTCAGGCTATGTTTTCTAGAAAGGTAAATCTGGCAGCCTTTGGTAGCAACTGGCTGGGAGTGTGTGCCTGCTTGCCTTTCACAGACACTTCTGGCTTTATTTATGAGGAGAGCTTGAACCTGGTGGAATTGGGCAAGCAGGCTACAGGAATGTGGGAAGGGGCTGGATTACTTTAGCAGTGGAAACTGAAAGTAGCAAAGGATGGAGCCTGTGGCATGGGTACACAGATGTTATTGCTGTAGGCAAAATTCTGTCTGTTGTGGGGAGGTAACCCAACGTACATAACTCCAACATCTTGGAGAAAGTTGGTGTGATGTTAGAGGTCTTGTCATGGGATTTCATTCACTCTCTTTGTGAATGAAACAGAAATGAGGTAGAAACCAGTCTGCCTGCTTGCTGGTTTCACAGAACAGTTGAGTTTCTTCGGGGTCATCTTGTCAAACCCCCTTCCTCAAGCAGGGCCACCTAGAGCTGGCTGCCTAGGCCCAAGTCCAGATGGCTTTTGAATATCTCCAAGGAGGAACATGGTTTGGGGTTGGTGCAATGAGGACAGGTGGGTTTGCACTTGGAGGAGACCCATGAGCTCCTTCCAAAATCTGGCTTTGGCCTCTCCAGTCCTTAATGATGGGGCAATTAGTGCCTATTGGGACAATTGGGGCACTGGCAAGATTCTGGGTTTCCTCAGAGTAAAATGATGGTTACGAAGGAAAAATAAATGACGCTGATGGCTCTTCTTTTTGTCTGAAAGTCAACCAAAAAGTGTTATCTAATGCTATTCTTTAGAGTTGCCATGCTTAAACTATATCTGTAATCTGGGTGATTCTTCCCCCACTGCCACCTTTGAGCCCATGGCTATGTTTCTGTAAATTCAGGGAGATCAGCTCCCTTGCATTTTCTTAGCACTGGCTTCTCACTAGGATGTGAAATTTAAGTATGTTAGTGACTTTGTCTTAATGTTATGCTTTCCATGTGGTTCATATTATAAGGCTGGAATAAAGGTAATGTTCTCAAATTCACTCACCGGATAC
Organism: Fregata magnificens; assembly: GCA_013389945.1. NCBI lineage: Eukaryota > Metazoa > Chordata > Aves > Suliformes > Fregatidae > Fregata > Fregata magnificens. The sequence continues at coordinate 396,236 of WAAD01005970.1, forward strand.
GAAAGCATGGATATGCTTGGCTGTTACATCTTTGACAGCCATAATACTATATAGGCTAACTTGCTGGTTTGTTCCTAGAACTTAATTTGAGATTGGGCTGCAAAAACCCCAAATGCTTCATTTCAAATAGGCAGGGTGACTTTCTCATTGTCGTGCCTCTTACTGTGACCAGATCAGGTTACCTGTTTGATAACCTTTCCATCATATCAAATTAGTAGCTGCAAAAGCCTTCACATCTTTTATATGAATATATATATATGAAAAATATTTGCTGCTATGTACTGTTAATGGTATAGCTGTTTTTCATTGAAATGTGCCTCTTTCAGAAAGAGAAAAGGTACTTCATACCTTTGAGTGTAGCTTATAAACTTGTTCATTCCCATCCAAGGTTCTTATTCAGTGTCTGAGTTTGTGTCACCTGATAGCTGTGCTTCCTGGAGGTGTTGGAGACCCATATAAATACACTTACTACTTATTTTCTGTGTGACTTTTTTAGACCTTGCTGTACTCTGAATAACAGGCTATCAGAATCCAGCCTCTCACTCTTTTATCTGGATTTTGATTTCCTCAGATTTCATTTTGCTGATAGAATAGTAAATTAGAGCCTCAGATGGACTCAGCTCATTATGAATCAACTATTTTTTTTTGAGAATAGCAAAAAAGCAAAGTTATGGAAACATCTTCTTTCCCAATCATGTTGTTATTAATAAGCTTTTCGTGCTTAGTTTCATAATAATGCCTAGATATCAGTGGGGAATGGGGTCCCACTGGTGTAAGGCTTTTTCCAAATATGTATTAGAGTGCCTCCACTGAAGTGATTACAGTATAATAGCTAAAGTAGACACAAAATGGAAAAAAAAAAAAAAGAGGAAGCAGATGCTCTTTCTAGAACTGAGCAAACATGGGCAGTCAACATGCAAAGGGGGTACTGAGAAGCTGTTACATCCTCAGGTAACTACTGTACGATGCAGTAGTCTGCTGCCCACGAGACCTGCTGAGTAGCCTTCCTATTTAAACTGCTAGTGCCTCTGCCCTCCAAACATATGGAGAAATATTTTAAAAATCTGGATCTTTATATGAAGATTTAGGTGCTCTCAAAGCTTCAACTCCAAGTACGGAAGCTACAGCTTTCTTAACCTAGTGAAAACAGGTGTACAACACCAAGGGCAATATTTCATATGTGTTACTTCAGATCAGTGAAGTGCGCAGAGCAGCACTGCATGCAAGAAGGCTGTAATAAATTCTTTTTTAGGTAAGCATCATTATTTGCTATTTCATTAATCAAATGCAGGCTTTATGCAGCTACTATGCTAGGAAGAAAGGGAACCAGCGAGGCCTTACTGTGCTGACGGTGACTGATTTCTTTACTAGGCGTAGGGTGCCACCTGCAGCATCACGTTTGCAGCTGAAAATGAGGTACAATAAAATCATAGCCATAACTGAAGTGAATGTAGTTTTATTATCTAAATAGCGTAACGGACAAATCCACAGGACTGAAATTGGAGAACTTTAAAAAAAAAAAAAAATCAAGGTGCCTCTTATTTGCCTTTAAAATGTCACTGAGAAATTAAAGAATAATCAAAATGAGTAAATGAATTGATAAAGCCAATACATCATTTAGTAAGAAAATATTTTGTGAAATTTTAGGTAAGACATATCCAGAGGCATATGTGAAAAGGCATCATGAATGTCAAATATATATATATTGTAATTAAATTTATTTCAAGGAGACCTTAAGAATCCTTTAAGACTTCTTAAGATGTGGAAACTTACACTTTGATTACTGTTAATTAAAAAAGTGTATTTGCAAATATATCATGAGTATTCGTCACTGAAATGGATGGAAAGTCCTTAATTCCTAAGTACTTAGATGGGATCTGAGCTTTTCAATAGATTTCATGGTTGTTTGTCTCTTCGTATGGACAAACTACCATCCTATATTTCCATACACTTGAAGCCTGAGGAAATTGCAGCCTCTTACAGATCCAGACTTTAAAGCTCACTTTAAAATATTTAGAAATTAGTTTTGGAAACATCTCAGACATATTTTACTTTAACAGAGTAGTGCATGCAGGCATTAAAATCATCTGCAGATGGAAGCTGATCTTTCAAGAACTCAGAAGAACAAGAAATCTGCAGTGGAAAAGAAAAAGGCAGATGGTGGTAGCAGCTCTGGCATCTTTAGAGTGGTGCCCTGTAACCATTGTATCTCTGGCTTTGGATGCAAAGCTGGGATGTGCCTTAGAAAAGCAAGAAAGAGCACTAATGGAGTATGTGTACATTGGGCTGCAGCCATGGCTCCCAGATGCTGACAGTGTATTGCTAAGGATTTACACAAGACGTTACAAGGAAACTACCACGCTAACCCTGCAAAACCCTGGTGGCCTTGGGAATTGCTCTAAGCAATTTTGTTTCATTTATTACCAACCTGAGTTGGAGACAATGTTGTTTAAAGTCCAGAGGTTATTATCAAGGTTCAAGGACAAAGGAAGTGGCCTGTATTTTAGGACTGAATGGAATCCTAATTTCATTTTTTAAGCAAAACAACTTCTTCCCTGCTGTACTCAAAGGAAAAAAATACCTGAAAGCAGAGTATGATACAAAAGCACTCAGAAGTATTCCATTTCAGAGACAAATTGCAGCTTTGAGGTTCAAGGATGTTTGTAAAAATATTTGTTGTAATCCACTAGCCTGAGTGACACTTTGTGCAAGTTTCTACTGTTTCTGAAATACCATTTGCAGGATTTTTAAAGAAAATAATATTAAAAAAAGACAATATTCCTGCTGGCTTCTGGGCTAAAAAAACATCTAAGCTGAGAAAAACATGGTCATTAAGATCATCTTGGGAGCTAGGTGTTGTGAATAAGTCAAGAGGGCACTGGGGACATGGGTGTTCTTTTAGGTAGGAATTTACTTTTTCAAATTGAGCAAAAAAAAGTTGAAAACTATAATGGAAAATTAAAATGGACATATAGCTAACTTCTGACATATGGATTGTTTCTAAAAATGCCTTCTATTTCTTAACTTTATTAGGCACAGCCAATTTACTCAAAATAAGCCAGTCACGGTTAACATGGTTATCGAGAATAGAAACATATTTTATAAGTTCAATTAGTTAAAGGACAGAATGAAGACTCTTAGGTTCTCATTGAAGGATCTGGAGGGGTGATATCATATTCCTCCAAGAAAACAGTAGGAAAATAACTTTCTGTCACTTCTGAAAAAAACTTTGAAATCATAAGTGTGGGTCTTCAGCTAATGCAAAGTAGTGTAACAACTTGCATTTCTCACCCCTTATCAACGGTTTTCAATTGTAAAAATTCCCATTATCCAGTAAAGGTAGATTTGCAGTGAAAGATTGCAACACTTACTGTTTTTCCCTTGCTGTACTTTCAATTTTAGCATAATGCTTTTTTGTATATATACATTCTTGCATTATGTTAGATAATACTCAAGGAACCCAAAACTGCAAAGTTTGAAAGTCTAAGATAAAATATACAAATCAAAATAGCTCATAGTAGTGTTGTAGCTCAATCTCTTGCACTGCTGGTGGAAAAGGGGGGAAAAACCCAAAGGCAAGTTGGCAGAGTCTCTGTCACTGGAAATATTACTAGGAAAATACTCAAGGGCACTGGAGGGAAGCCCTTTTTTGATGGTGGATTTCCAGAGGCAGAGCAGCCTCTTCTGAGGCCTGTCTGCAGGAGAAGCAGCAGCTGCTGCCGGTACCTCCCGTAGCTCCTGCCCAGCCTGGGGTCTGGCTGCTGTGGCTCACCTCAGCCAGGGCAAAAGATGGGTAAGCTGGGAGGAGCTGCTGCCTCTCTGTGTCCTTGCTGTGATGGTGGCCCCTGTCCTGGGGTGCTGGTGCCACCGTAGGTGAGCCTGCATCATGAAGTCAGTAGGAACTGGGTACAGCTGGTGGGTACAAGGTGTCCTGTCTGAATTGGGATTTGTGAAATGCCTCCTTAAGCTTTTGAGGGATATTTATGAAGGGGATTGTATGACATAATGTGCCCTGAAACACAAGAAATCCCTTTTACCCCTATGGGACCTTACAGAGAAAAACCTAAATTTGCGATAAGAACATTTCAGTCATGTCTGACTACGGTATGATTTGTACACTTGACTTTAATTCCAGCTTACTCTGTGGAAAGGCAGTGAGTCTGAGGTAGGCTGGTGACCCAGCAGGCTTTTCTGTTTCTTTTTCAGAAGATGCACAGTTTAAGGACTGGCCAGGCAGGCTTGGGTAGCTTAAGCCACTTAGGTCCATGCACCACTGATGGGTAATAATTGGCCTTTATGCCACTTGGCCTTCCCAAACCCACAGCTCATCGTCAGTGGTGTCCCCATCTCTTCCCTTTTACATATTACCTGAGGCACAAGGTGTTCCCAAGCACGTGTAAGATGGAGCCAGGCATTGCTGCTGCAGGGAAGTTTGTTGACTGCGTCTCTAGGGAAAAAAAAGCATCCCTCTGAGAACAGCTGATTTTTGGGCTAAGTCCTGAATTAAGAAAATCTAATAATAGAATCACCACAAGAGGGCATTTATAAATATTAAAATAACATTAGTTTCCGGGGCCTGCATTTGGAGGTGGTGGTGACAATATGATTCATTAGATGCAATTTATTTTCACTTGTTTTTTTCATAGGGCTACCTGAGTTCTGAGATAAAAACTCCTTAGTCTGAGATAAAGGCAGTGGCAGGCAGTGAATATCAATCTTCCATGTTATCTGTAGCACAGAATATGCGCATATACTATTGCCAGCTTCCTTTTTTCCATCCTGGTGGGATGGAAAGAAGATTATGAAATGAGATCCTGGGGGTCAGTGCTCCACAAAAACTAGCCCCCGCCCAGTAAATGACATGAAACAGTGCTTAATATTAGTTAGCCTGTTAGAAGTTAATGGCTTTACTTGGGTATATAAGTATATACTTATATGGCTTGTTGGACTCTCAATAGGAGGGCAGCAGGGGAATTTGATCTCATGTGGTAGGAAAAGCTAGAAAAGCAAAGGTAAATAGAATGAATAATGAGGAAAAGTAGATTGTGAGGTGTGGGAGGGAATTGTAGCAAATCCTGAACAGCCAGTATAAAAAGGGACAATTAAATCACTGAAGAGAGGTTAAAAGAAAAAGACAATGAAAATAGGTCTGCTCTTGGTATTCTAGTTATTGCCAGCTGCAGAGAGGTGACTGTGTCCTCAACTGTGCTTGCTCCAAGTGGTGTTCAGTGATTGGCATGGGCCCTGGCACAAAAGACAAGGTCATCCTGGGTCCAGTCAGCTTCCTGACGTCTTCACAGCTCTGTGCCCCTCCATCCCACAGGATCCTGTTTATTTGCCAGGGCTGTGCATTTGATTGCTACCCCTAATAGCTCAGCCATGTTGAAGGGCAATAATTTGGGAATTATAGGGAAAAGAAACAAACAGAAGTGATTATAATAAAGAAAAGAAACCTCTCCCTCAAGGGGCTCATGTTTATAGACACTTTACAATTCAACCATATGGTGTATTCTACTTGTATCAAATGCCTTTTTTCCATGCAATAAAGGTTGCTTAAAACCACCAAGATTCAGCCTGAGATCTGCCACAAAAGTTTTCTAAATTGCAATATCTTTTCCCATTAAAAAAAGTCATCCAGAAAAAGCAAAGACATGGAGCCAGATGATTTTCCCCTGCCAATGAATATATACAGCACAGGGCTGCTCTGTGTACAGATCTTCTTGATCTGGTGGTTTCTTCTTTACAGTACAGTTAAAGGCACTAACAAGCTCACAAAACCAGAAGAAAATATTCCCCAGATCCCGTATCACAATATCATTATATCCAGTTGTGCAGAAACAGCTCCCTACCAGACTTTGCTATTGGGTCTTGGTTAAAATACTTCCATTTTTATTGCCCCCTCTCCCACCTGATTTGTTTGTTCATTTGTTATTTTGTTAACTTGGAAGATTTAACAGCTTCTGGTGAGTATGTAGGACTGACTTGGCTTGAAGTCATTATTTTTCAAATGAGTTTTCATGCTTGAATGATCCCCTCTTGCCAAGAACTTCCTTTAGTGCTGAACTTTTTGTTACTTAAAACACATTAGAAAAACAACTTGCAAGAAATGATCGTACCCTTCAAAACCGCTGTTGTAATAACGCTTCTAGCAAATTTGCTGTGGAGGGAAATTGTTAGTATACTTCTGAAAGAATTAAAGTGTATAAACCAAACAGGCTCTTTTTTTTTTTAATGGGAGGGGAAGGATAACACTGAAGACCCCTGTGTCCCCCTAAGGGCTTCTAGGGAGTGCATCTTGTAGCCACAGCTCGTGTTCAAATTGTCACGGGGGTGTGCATGGGCAAACAGGGCCTGAAGGTGGGACGGGGGATACCTTCAGCACCTTCAAGGAAAAGATTGGGCCACATCCAACCAGAGGATTAATCATCATCTTGGTTGTAAGCAACCAAGAATGGGTCAGGCAAAAAGTAATTTTTAAAATCGTCTTAATTCTAGAAGTGTAATAGAAGGCAGAGGCATGCAGGCCTTTGCCCTCTAGATGAACCTTGAGCATCTGGTGAGCTCTGACCACAGCAGGTTGAAGGGCACCAGGGACCCACTGGGCTGCCCCAAGGAAAGGATTATGGCCCTGCTTATTGCTGCTCTCCTCCTCCAGGGGTACTTGGAAGCTGTGATGAACTATAGAACCACTTAAAAAGTAAATGCATTCCGCTGCCTTTTGCTGTTCTTGCACAATTTCTGGTGCTAAACCTAGCACCTTGATCTCCAGAGAACCTCTAAAGTGTCCACAATTTTAAAAAGAAAATCAACAAGTAAGTTTTCTTGTTTTTTCCCTTCAAAATGTGCATAGGAAAATTCTAGCTTAGTGATGGGATTTGCTATTTGGTTCTTCTAGTTGTGGCAGCAATCATGTTAAACTGACTTTTAATGTGGAAATGCTTGCATTTGTGTCTAAACTTATTTGGTGACTTTTTTGATCATCTTTTAGCACCATTTTTTGTACAATAACCCAGGCACCGAAAGTAACTGAAGAAAGCAGGCAACAGTTCCAGAAATTATGTTAAGCATCTGATCCTTCACTGTTTCTCACCTATTCAGTGCTTACACATAGTAATATTAATATATTCACTTTAACTCAGGACTACTCATGTATAAATTTAAGTTAACACATGGATGTTTGCAGAGCAGAAATATGCCTTTGGCAGTTATGTCACTCATTCACTTGTGGCCATACTAGTAGCCTTTAGTGACATACATGTTATTTCCCATTATATCTCAGAGTAAGATGCTCAAAGATCCTAGCTTTTATTTTCATCATGATACAGATATATGAACACATGCACGCGTACTTGATTTCAACACCATAACTAGGCTTTGACATTGAGGGTTTTTTTCCCAGGATGGCAAAAGATAGTCACCAAAGTGCAAAGGCATTCATATATTCAGAGCATGATCTACCACGCTTGGAAGCATAGTGGCAGGTGGTGCTGGCAGGCGCCCTCTGCAGTAGCCCAGCATTGCCAAAGAAATTGTCATTTTGAGGGTCATCAGACAACCTGGAGATTGTGCCTTCAGGCGAAAGTTTGAGAAACTATTCTTGATCTCAGTCACCTACCTGCTAGCTGATCTTGGAAGTTTCTTACTTTGGGCTTTTTCAGGAGAAGGCTTCAGTAGGGGCAGACCTAAAGGTCTATCTTGGGAGCTAGGTGTTGGCTGTATGAGCCTTCTTGTCGACTTTGCTAATGAAGTCAGTCTATGGGAGTAGCAATGATGCACAGTTTTCCTGAGAGGGGCTATATATGGACCCATGTGGTGCCCCTAGGTATTTTCTGGGCCTATCCTAGTGCTTATGATGTGAGCATAATGCGTGTGTGAATATGTACAAGGCAGTTAACAAAAACGTCAGAGTTTGATTGTAAGAGGAAACTGTTATTATTTGTTCACTGTACAAACTAGAAATTGGAAAGAATAAGAGTAACTAAATCAAAAAGAAGAGGAGTCTAAGTTGCAGAACATGGACTGGGAGATGAGCTTGCTCTTGGTTAAATCTGCTTGATCCACTGTAGCCATGAAGGCCAGTAATAAAATTCTGAATTGTCTCTGGGGGATGTATCTTCAGCAGAAGGCAACAGCTGGGGTTAATTCAAACAGTTTTGGATTGAGGGAGAAAGGGAAGGTTTTGGTTTTGACCAGACATTTGTTGGGCTGTAAAATGAGGCTTAACTAAAAAGTGAGCAAACCATAGCAGTGACAACAGATGGCAGTGTCGCCTCAGACAAATCCATTTCTTATTTTTTTTGCTTTTGCCTGGGATTTCCTCTTTTAAGGGGATGGGAGGGCATAATAAGCCTCTTTCACTTTATGGAGAGCATCAGGAGTCAGAAGTCAAGACTTACTAGCTTTCAGTTGAGGTTAATTTTATTCCCAGCTTTTTTTTTTTCCATCATCTTGAGGATTTGTGTGAAGATTTCATACTTGGAATTGACCTTGAATCCTACAGTTACAAATGCAGACCAAAAGGTAGTTTTTTTAATGCTTGGTCTGTGTGCTGGGATTTGAAAGCCTAAGGGGCCCAATCAGCTAGAAAGTGAATCAGTTAATTGAGGGATGAGTTGAAGTGGTTTAGGATGCTCTGCCTGCCTGTCAGTTCTTCTGATGATTCCTTAAGGTTTCACGTTTCCTGGCTTTGCAAACAGCAATCTTTTCTCCCCGCTGCAGTGTGAGACCCTTGCAAGGAGCAGCAGTGGGAAATGTCACTAGGCAGATGAACAAAATTACTCACAAAGTTGATAAAACCTGAGAAACAACCTGCCTTCCAGGCTCACAGAGGTAAAGCTTTCCCTGTCCTTTTAGTTATAAGGCTAAAGAAAAGCAGTGGTCTGCATCTCTGAACATGGTTGAAGGCATCTCAGCTCCTTAGGCTATCGTAGATGTTTTCTCATGTGACTTCTGGCAACTTGCCTAATCTCCCCCTCTGCTATATAGTCTGTACAATGGAGATAGCAGTTTAATTTGCCTGTCTTCAGGGTAAAAGCTTGCCTCTTGCTTTGCTGTCGTCTACTAGAGGAGTTCTGCTATTGAATCAGACTTGTTAGTTGTGTAATACGAATAAAACTAGCAGTATTTGCTTAAGAGTTTCCAGGTTTGAGGGGAGCAACAGAAGCAGAGTAAAAGTAGCGCATGGGTGAAGTTACTTAATATGAAGTGCTTCAGTGGACCAGGACCAGAGATGGCCTGATCCTAAGCTGGAAACCAGCAGTTAGATCACTGACCTAGAATATGGAAAGATACAGATTAAATTTCCTTCTCTGCCAGAAAGCATTTGAAGCTTCCAACTAACAGGAAAGAGCACTAATTTGCAGGAAATGGTATATTTATGGGAAAACAGGGCTTGGAATCTACTAATATTCATTTTGTGCACAAGAGAGTGAAAACTATAATTTACTTCTGTGCTTAGGGCACTCAGATGAGTAATAAGAATTGCAGCACAGGTCTTACCTGCTCAGGCTGATGTAAGGAGTGCTGCTCATGGCCAGGTAGCAAAAGCACCTAGGCAGGGTTGAAACTCCTCTTTGTTATCTCTTCTGAGGCAAAGAACTTAGCCTTGGTTGCCTCCCCCTGCTAGTTCACTGCACAAGGCTATATTGGGTAAGTCCCTATTTTTTTCCCCAAAAGAATCAGGGCACTCAAATTCTGCATATTTATTTATTTTTCCTCTATATTACCACTGGAACGAGTGGTACCTCTTTTTCTAAGTACCTCCTGGGTTGGGGGTAGGGTCAAGGTACGGTCTCCAATATTGCCTCTCAGGTATGAGAGCCTCTGCTTTCAGTGGGCTACCTGTCCTGTACTGTATTCTTGGTACCAGATCAGCAGACGGTATAGAAAGCCCTGGTATCGACGGTCCTACGATGGCCGATGCTCAGCCACTAGTGAACACTGAACATGTTTGTATCCTGAATCCTATGGTGAATTTAGGCGAAAGAAGTCTTGCTTCACTGACTGACCTAAAAGCTGTAAAATGCCACTCTGCTCCTGTTATGAAGAACTGCTGATCTGCACGGCTAAAAATTAGACTTCTCGTATGCTCCCCTCTCAGGGTCTTGAAACTGCTCAGTGTGCAAAGGGAATTAAGTCTCACTGTTGACATGATTGTTTTGAAATATCACCCTGTAGAAACTTATTTGCTATGCAGTTAGATGAATTCTGGGAAATAATTGAACTTTTCTCTGGCCGCAAGTGTGTACACTTGTTACTTTTGTTGTAACTTAAGCAAAGTTGTGCTTACAACTGATCTTGGAAATGGTTGGTGTGGGGGATTGGTGTACCTTGGTGGAGCAAGCTGACGCTTCTGTGTCACCCACAGGTTCCACCCTCTGGATCCTGCATCTTCGGTTGTGCTCTGCTCTGTAGGAAAGAAGTGTGTATGAATATAAATGCCTTTATAATTGCTGCAAAAGGAGCTCATTGGTAGGTCACTGAGGCATGCAAAGGAGAGAATTACTGTGTGCCATGTCCCTGGCAGATAACCTAGGACAACAAAACCATAATAAATATGGAGAACGGAGTTATCTTGCAACTTTGAACAGCAGTGAAATGTGGGATGCTATTAGAAGAAAAGAATCACTTCTTAGCTTATGAATTTTGGGCAGCTAATTGTGTGATATTTTAGATACAGTATGATCATTATCCAGACTAAGAAATCTTTCTCCATGCCTGATGTGTATGGAAACTCTGGCTCCTACAGACAGGCCTCCTGAGTATTTGCTTCCTTTATATCTGCCCTCCCTGAAGTCTGTAGAGATTCATTGGGTGATGACTGTTGTCAAGAGTCCCTGAAATATGAAAATGCTTAAATCCCACACCACTGAGTTCAACAGGAATTAAGTACCTAAACATATGCTGGGTATCTAGGTTCTCAGAATAGTATTTTTTAATTAAAAATTCCAGGTATAAATATTCAAGTTTGAATTAATATTAAATTAATATGAAATCTATGGTTATGGTATGAATTATTATAATATATAACACATAATATATTAAGCCATATATTATAGTTAAGATCTTTATTATAATTACATATGAATTATGAATATGGTGTTGTATGAATTAATATGAAACCTATGGTTAAATTTGCACCAAGCTCCACTAAGTCAGGTAACTGTAAAACTAAGAGATGCCTTTGCCCTATTCCAAGCAGAAAAGAGGTAGCAGAATATAAACCATGAAAACGGGTATTCTCTGGATCTTATTTCCTCATCTGCTGCTGTTCAGTTTGTGCTGCTGCATTTTCCACCGTGGACTGGCTACTTGCCGAGGATGAACTATTTTCCTGAACTGTGTTCTTGTAAAGCACTACCAAAGTAAATGGAGATGGGGAAGGCTCTCCCACATGGCTCCTTCTCCATAAATGCCATCAGCTATCAAGATGAGTTAAATACTCGAGCCAGCTGCAGGAACTTGGATGTCTACTACATATTCCTGCTGCATAGCACTTATGAACAATTTTGTGGTTTTTATTGGACTAGAAAAACAGAGTAAGACAGCACAAAGCTGGACTTGCTAAAAACCCCCACCTCACAAACTCTAAATATGACTGCAGATAGTCAAAATTATCTGATGGTCTGGCACTGAACAAATTAATTATTCCTTCAGTGTTCAGTTCAGTCCTTTATGTCCCCATTCTTTGGCATTATTCTTTAAGAACATATTATTCTTCTTTTTCTCTTCATACAAAGCCTGAAATTGTGTTTACCATATCTGTCAGAGCTGGCCTGGAGCATTTTTAGCCCTATCTAAAATCTTTATATATAAAGGAGAATGTAACTTTATTATACTTTCCTCAGTGAGACAAATGCCATGATAGGTTTTCTTTTCTCTTCCTTTTCTTTTTAAGCTGGGGAGGGGGGGAAAAGGAGAACCAAACTTTTAATAGCAGGTTATGTTGTGATGTGTATTAAAGCAATACCATTCATGTATTAATACCTGTTCTATTACTAAAAACACAAGTCTTTCAAGAGTTAAATAAAAGTATTCATAATACTTTCTTGGCCTAATACTTGGAAATGTTGGTAAAAGATAGAAATATTCCCTCATGTAGTTCATACTCTTAGCCGATAAAGCTTGGAAATCTCCTAAATCTTTACCTACTCTTAAGAGAATTAGTATTGTACTTAAAGCAGTTATCTTTAACTGTGATCTTCCCTCATTTATCCCTCATTGTGGCCACAGTTGTACCATGATAACTTACTGTATTTGGAAGAGTGAAATAAATAAGGCCAGTATACTCCTGTCTATTTGCAATTACCCTATTGATGCAATTGTCAGCAAAAAAACAGATGGTAAACCTTTAACTGATCTATCTGTGAGTAAAACTTAAGTGGCAGATTTGGTAAAATACATGTATAGGTGCCTGTATTTTGAGAAAGTAATACAGAAAAACAGAGATATTATTAAAAGCTAAGTGATTTTTTCCAAACTTGACATGTAGTGTTTTATCTTAGGTCCAAGCAAAAGCACAACTAAATATATGGTCTGAACTAGCCTGTCTCAAGCCCAAATACTGATTCATTCATATCTCCACATGTCCCCTTGTTCCTGATCTAATCTACAAACACATTTCCTGTCAAACTACTTTCTGCCTAGCATTTGCTTAGCAATGGTTCTTTCTGTATCAAATTTATTTTCCAATCATCTGAGGTATTGATTGGCTAAATTCTATAGAAATCTGCCTAAAAGGCCTTGCTGTAAGAGTTAAGGGGGGGAGCCTGAGTGCTGGAATAGCCATTTCTATTCATAAATATTTAATTACCTTCTTAAAGTATGTTATAGCTATATGAAATAAATAGCGAAAGCTGTAATTTCAAGCCTGAAATATATCCAAATACAGTTCTGGGAGAAACTGCTATCAAGCCTGAAGTGCGTGTACAAGCCAGGTTATGTTGTCTGTCTTCTGAAAATACAATCTTTTTCCTTTCCAAGCTGTTTCCATTCCCTATTTCTCTTGTTTGCTTATGAAATGACATGGGATGTAATTTCAATCGAGTAAGATTTTAATACAACATAATCTTCAGCATTTTGTAGAAGCAGAGGTGGTGACACTGGAACTGAACTAGCCTCTCTAAAAGGTAAAATTTAAATAAGAGAGATACTGGCTTCTAATAATTGCCAGCTCAGGCCAAAACTACCAGGAAGTTGTTTCAATTGTTAAACACAGTATTTGTATGTACGGATGGGGAAGATTTTTTGTTGCTGTTGCTTTGGACAGCCTTAACAGGCTAACTATTTTCCTGCACCCCAGCCCCCATTCTTCTGAATGCTTTTGAAGAAGTACGAGACTGTTGCTTTTATGTTTCTCTTCCCCTCTATTGGCTGAGAAGAAAAATGGATTTCCTAATGGAAATGATTCAGGAACCAATCTTGCTGTCTGTCAAGCTTCGTAAAATCATTCTAAGTGGCCTTGTATATGAATGCATTCAGATACCAAATTACTGTTTTGCTCAAAACTTGCTTTTTGGGCCACCAGGTTTTGAACGCTGTAGGGAAGACTTGAATTGATTCTCTAAGCTACATGCAGAAGTTGTGTAGTAAGTAAGTGTAATGGGGTTGTTAATTATATTGTAGCATACATACAGTTATTTAAGTTCCACATGTGACCAAGAGGTGAGGTACCGAAAATGAGCATTTTATTTTGCAGGATTATTTTAATTTCCTTGTTGTAAATACAGCTCTTGATCCATCAAGAAAGACGCTCACAGTAGGGTTCTTCCATGTTTTCAAAGGCTGCTCTCTCCCGCTGTTTCCTAAACAGCTATTCTTTGAGGCCTTTCTTGAGCACCTGTGCAAGAAAAAGGGAAAGCTGATCTGAGATTTAGTTTCCTGTTCAGTGGAGAATGGGAATGGCAGGATGGGAGGGGGAAGGAGGGATTAGTCCTTGTCACTATGGCACTAATGAAAGTATGCCTCTCCGTGGAAGAAATTTGTTCTGCTTTGAAGTCAGTGGAAGGACTAATGACATGGAGGAGTTGACTAGTGACGTGTAACACCATGCAAATTCGTGTATTTTCAACTTTAAACTGAAAGTAATTATTGTCTTCTGTCACTTCCAAGGAGGTATTTTTCTGCCATCTGCTGTGGATACTGTTCCCAACGCATCCCAAGTACGCACAGCACTTCATGCTAACATAGAGCCCTTCAGTCTGAGCGTGATCCCCGCAGGCCTAAATTCTAGTATGTGCAACTTTTCCTACGGAAGAGAATTTGGATGAGGCTAACAATGTGCTGAGACAGGCATATTTCCAAAGGAGCGCATTTTCAGAGTCTTGGGTGTTTATCTTCTCTTTTGTGGAGATAGCTGATACCAGTCAGGTGGTTTAAAGTCTGCTGGGACCACTAGAGAAGGGAAAAAACCCTTTTCCGTATCAGTTTTGAGGAACATCATCTGAAGTAAAACGCAAAAAGAGACACTACAATACAAAGCGTACTAGCTGTGCTTCTGGCACACTGTGATGCTTTAGCCAAATAGATGGATACCTGCTGACTGTCAATTGTTTAGTGAGCATTTCCTCTGTCTCCTCCACTTCTTCCTTCCCCATGGGAACAACTGTGTAATTACTCCTTCATTTTTATTTTTGTTTTTTGATAGAGGTACCAGGAACACTTCACTCTGCACTTTTTTTTAAACAATTCTACTACATACCTGTATGTGTCTCCTCTTTTGTTTAGGGATGAGGTTTTTTTAAATCAGTCTCCTAGAGACTGATTTTAGCCAGGCACAGATATACTGCTTCTGGTTTTCTTGAAGTGTGAACTTCTGAACTTACTTTCTCTGAAAGCCTTGCTTCCTTTTCTCGTTAGTACAAATTCCAGATAAGTCTTTATTGAATTTGAATTCTCAGCTGGGCCTACAATCAAGCAGACTTATGAGACTGCCTTTCTCATATAAAAGGTTTTAGCAAGATTTTAAGGGGTTTAAACTTTCCCCACAATGGGGAAAGAAGAATGAATTCAGAAAGTCTAATTGCCTTAGCTAAAAGTGAGCAGCCAAAGTGTACTTTGGGGGTAAAGCAATCAAAGAAAGATGACCCTTTGTCTTAAAGAACCATAGGCCTTATGCTGATGGGAACTATGAAAAGGGGGCTGCAGTTTCATATAGTTTTTGCTGGGTTTTTTTGCTTACTAACTGATTTCAGCCATCTTTTTCCTTTGCCTGCCTTTTCTGTAGTGGGGAAATGCTTCAACTGTTCTTGATGATTATTTTTTTTAAATGCTACTTTCTCATGCATTTTAATATATGTTTTAAATGAACACATTTGTAGTATTTCAACTGAGAAGCTGTTTAATGCTAATTTGTGTGCAAAAAAAGTTTGCTCCTCTCAGCCTCTGAAACATTCCTTCTTCTAATATGTAAATATTTCCACTTGATATTTTACTGGAAGTAGTTTGCCAGTCTTTAGTTATTACTCTATGTTTGTCCAGGACTCTCTCTAGCAAGATCTGTGTCAGAGGAATCGCTGATTCCTGGAAGTTTCTAGCAGCCTCAAAGGAACAGGGAGCAGATTTTGCACGTCTAAGGTCAGGAAAGCAAGGTCAGGAAGGGAAGAAGCCTGACTTTAGTTTAGTCGCCGATTGCTGCCGACTTGAGAGTAGTGTGGTGCTGGAGAAAGGTAGGATACTTGCAGGAGAGGCATCTTAGAATCATAGAATCATAGAACCATTAAGGTTGGAAAAGACCTCTAAGATCATCAAGTCCAACCGTCAACTAACACCACCATGACTCCTAAACTAGCCCCTGGAGTGCCACGTCTATACCTTTTTTGAACGCCTCCAGGGTTGACGACTCCACCACCTCTCTGGGAAGCCTGTTCCAATGCCTAACCACTCTTTCGGTAAAGAAATTCTTCCTGATGTCCAGTCTAAACCTCCCCTGACGCAACTTGAGGCCATTCCCTCTCGTCCTATCGCTAGTTTCTTGGGAGAAGAATCCAACACCCGCTTCACTACAACCTCCTTTCAGGTAGTTGTAGAGAGCGATAAGGTCTCCCCTCAGCCTTCTCTTCTCCAGACTAAACAACGCTGGTTCCCTCAGGCGCTCCTCATAGGACTTGTTTTCTAGATCCTTCACCAGCTTTGTTGCCCTTCTCTGGACACGCTCCAGCACCTCA
>WAAD01005970.1:414482-470274 GCA_013389945.1 Fregata magnificens
CCTTCCCTGCCACTGACGGGATTGAGGAAAACACTACCTGCGCTCCCGATCCTTCAACCAACTTCCCCAGTGCCTTGAAGTCCCTTTTGATTGCTTTTGGACTTCTCTCTGCAACCTCTTCACTGCCAACCTGTATCACCAATAGGGGGTAATAATCAGCGGGCCGTACCAGACCAGGGAGTTGCCCAGTGACATCTCTAACCCGGGCCCCAGGGAGGCAGCAGACTTCCCTGTGGGAGGGGTCTGGTCGGCATATTGGGCTCTCTGTGTCCCTCAGCGGGGAATCGCCTACGACAATCACCCTCCTCTTCTTCTTAATGGAGGCAGTCCTAATGCGTGGGGCTGACCGACTCCCCCTAGGCGACCCCCTGGATGAACCTTCGCCCGTGTCCTCGTTTTCCTGGCCCTCCAGCTCCAGACCCCCATACCTGTTGTGTAGGGGCAGCTGGGAAGGCGAGGGAGGCCTGGCAGGGATTCACCTGCAGCCCCGAGCAGGGACCTGTTTCCATTCCCCCCCGTCTCTTGGGTCCCCTCTTTCCGCTTGGTGGCAAGAGGGGAGGGGATCCTCTGCTGCTTGTGGAGCCTCCGCCTGCTGCCTTGGCCTCAGGGAGGGCAGGGTGCAGCTCCACCAGTCTATCTCCCTCTCCCACTCCCTGATGCTCCTTAACCTTTCTACCTCCTCCTTCAGCTCTGCCACCAGGCTGAGCAGATCATCCACCTGGTCTTGCAGGTGCTTGTCACCTCATCATTCCTGCCTGCACTGCTCAGCCCAGTGGAATACAGAAACTGAGCTATTGTTCCCAGCACAACAGAGAAACATATGAATTGCTCTTGTACATGGCAACTGGGGTGTTGCACTTGAGGACAACAGTCAAGTTGGTACCCAACAGCTGGTCTCCATCTGGGGAGCGTCAGAGGTGCCTGTTTGGATGGTGGGTACGTTGCAGGCATTTCATCTGCATCTGGCAAGGAATACAAGCAACTGATTAAAGCTTTTCCTACAACCCAGACACTGCATGGGCTGACTGGGCACGCAGATGGGAGTTGGGTGTCTGCAGCTGCAATGCACTGTATGCAGTTATTAGGATCTTCAGCTCTTGTGAGAACAATGACTTCAGTCACTAGCTACCACCTGACAGATCATTGCTGTAGCTTCTCCTCGTTGATTCTGGCTTGCTGGTGACAATGGAAGCTACTTTCCTTCTGCAGAAAGAGCAGCGAGTGCTGACACAGCACACAGTCTGTACTATGCCATGCTTCACTTCAGGTTCTGTACCACTTTCCCACTGAAATTTTACTCCAGGCTCTCAGTTATGGCTGGGAGAGTTACCAACTGTACTGACACTCTTGTGTTACATGCTTCAAGATCTCTGGCTGGGCATCTTGTAGGAGCTCCTCCAGGCCTGGAGCCAGGTACACTTGCTCAGCAGTAGTATACCACCACACCGTGCTCCAGGAGCCTCCCCTAGCCAGGAGCAGCGCCATGCTGCTGGCCAGCATGCACTCAGCCCAGGCAGGGAGGCTGTAGCTTTTCTGCCTCTGGGGTTCTTTGATTAGTAGCGGTTACACAGAGATAATGCTACCAGTTCTCCCTATTAAAACTATTTTGAAGCTATTGTAATAACTTCTGCAGAAAGTTCCTAGTTACTCTTAGGGGTGTAAACGAGTGTCCTGTTTCCCAGGAAGGTCACTAAACCGAGACCATAAATCTAAGTTCTCCTTGTCTCTCCGGCCATTGATTTAATAACTCCTTTCCCCTCAGAGCAGCATGTATGGATACAAGTTTCATACTGCTCCCTTGGAGGTGACTGTTTGCCACCTGTTCTGCAAACAAGACAGCAGAGATACTGTGTTTTTGCCTTATAGAACTAGAGATAAAAATTCAAGCTGCTGCCAGAGGTGTAGCAAAACATCTTGGCATGTGTGGATATTCCCTCTCCACCACACTTGACTTATTTTACCACCACTCAGCTGCTAGTTGAACTGGCAAAATTTAAGTATATTTCCTACTGTTGGCACCCCTGCACTCACAATGGCTTTTGAGGCAAAATCCCCCTGTTCTCTGTAGTTCCGGCTGTTTCCAAATATATCACACTGAACTCATTTGTTTTGCCATGAAATCTTAGCACTGGTTACAGACATGAGATGCATGGAGCATACCATAGCTAGGTTATATGCAGGAATGTAAACTCCTGCTGCTGTCATGATTCCTCAGATTTAATGTTCAGCAATCCAAGTAAAGCACATATTCATGCAGCTTGCAATTTCAAGATTACAAGCCATGTCCACAGGTAGAGAGAGAAACTCCAGTTTTAATGCACAGTCCCACCCACTCCTGTAAATGTTAAGTATCTGAAAATGTTTGTGTAGCTGTCTAACAAAATTGTAAATCCACAGAACTTTGTTTTTCACTCTGCTTGCCAGTAAGTATTTTGTTATGAATGTGAGACTGAGTTCAGATCCTACTTATGCCCAGTGCGAAAACAGGGGCAATAGAAGAGGAGATTCCACAGTTGTGTTGAGAATAGTGGATGCTGCTAGGAGCAGTGACTAATGTGAACATTTCAAAAACCCAACCCTCTTATCAACACTTGTTGTACAGTGTATACATGCCTAGCATCACTAAAATAATCTTTAACAGCTGTTCATCCAAAGGCTTATTCTTTTGCACCCTGTGAAGGAATTCCCCCCCCCCCCCCCCCCCCCNATGCAGCATGCATCTTCCTGGTTGCTGGGTGTGACGACAGTCTTGTATCTCTTCCAGTCTCGAAGTTCATGACAAGGGCACTGCTGTAGCTTGAGTGTGCTGTAAGGTGCCAAATGGGAGCTAGAATGCAAACTTTATCAAGGCCACTCTCTAATTCATCACGATCAGATGCTGAGAAGTCTGAATATGTCTTTTCCTAACCCACTCTTACTAAAATCAGTATGGCAAAAACCATGAGAATAAACTTTTTCATTTGAGCTTGATGAGAGCCCCAATTTAGCAAATCCATGACACATTTTTTGCTTCAATAGCATTTTAGGCATGCAATTTATATGATTTCCTCAATATATTTAAACTGTTCCCTCAACTAGTTCTAGTACATGGAAACCAGAGAAGCTAAGATTATGCAAACAAAGCAAGCAAGGTATTTGAGTTGAAAGTTACAGAAAAATATGGAAACAAGCTGAAGAAGCTGTAGAGCACCTGCCTGAAAGAAGAGGTCATTATTTGTTTCTTGATGTTGATCACCCTTCTCCTTCCCTATTTAACCTCTTGTGTGGTAACACCAGTTGATAGTCTCCTGGTTTTAGGAGATGACATAAGGGCCCGGACTGAATTTCTCCCCCTCCCACCCACCAAGTCAGGTGTCTTTATTCTGTGTGAACCCACTTGTAGGTCAATGTTCAATACTTCTTGGATCGGGGAGAAGCTATGGCTGGAACAGGAATAAATTCAAATCTGCAGCAAACCATCAGATCTGCTCCTAAACAGTAACTAATCCCTAACAAATCCCCCACTTGTGCTACTTATTTACATTGTAAAGTGGCTGGCTATCACTGGTGACTACCCCTTAAATTCAGCATACGAACTGGAGTAACCGTAGCCTTTCCTAGTGATGCCGGCAAAAGGCGAGACTTGCAGGGCGACAAACTCTTCATGTGGCTTTCAGTCAAAGCTTCCATTTTCTTTCCACATTGATTCTTTCCCTTTTTTCTTTTCCCAATCCCTTTTACTGCATTTGAGAATGACAGGAAGAAATACTAGTCTTCGGGCCACCTTCTCCAGTACCTGTGTGAATTAAGAGCAATGCAGAGTGGGTAAAAGGGACTGAGACCAAATTCTCCAACACCTTTATACCCTCTCTAGAATCACTTTGCAGAGGTATCATCAATCTGGATACGGCAACAAGGAACCAGCGTGATGTCTTTACTCTGCTGCTAATGGGCCCGTGCTGTAACCCCATGGAACTGCTGCTGCACGGTCTGTAGGCACTGAGTTTCTGACACGGCAACATCGCAGACTTGTTGGCTGGGGTACCTACTTGATTGCCTTCCTTCCCTCTGGGGGGGAAGTTTATAGCCTGCTGCCTGTTTGTAACATGACAGTTTAGAAATGCCAGAGACTGGAAATTGGACCAAATGTGCCATTCATAGAGTTACAAATGGGAATCATTTAAAGCTCAAAACATCTCCTGCTTTTCCTCCCCTCTCTCTTTTCTAAAGGTCAAGCTATTTGTGTAGAAACATTAAGCCAGCTGTAGAGAGGTTGCAAGACCATTCCAGCTACACTGTGATGTGATTTTTATCTCCCACCCTAACAGGCAATGTCAGTCATAATTAGTGTTATACATAAATTCCTCACTGGGATGTAGGCTTCACATGATTAGGAACTAAACTATGTAGAGTGCTGCTCTTGTGACTCTCTAGTTTCAATTAACAGATTCAGGGATGAAAAATCACAGTGAGAGATGATGGCTGAGGTCAGAGAGGTTATCTTTTTTTTTATAGCAGTTGTCATCTTAAAGGAGAAAACACAAATGGAAGGGAGTTTCATTAACCTGACTAGGGAAATGGCTGTCACAGAGAGTGTGTCAGCAGGAAAGCATGGTCAGGCCAAAATCCTTCCTGTGACCTTGATCACTGCTATAATCATCCTAATCCCCAATGGGTATGGTAACAATGCGCAGCACAAGCCCACTATAGCCTAGCTCTGTTTCATCGGTGAAGCATGTAAGCAGATTATTACAGGGCTGATCAGTGCTCTTGCCAATCAAGAAACTCTTGTTATTTTAGAGCAAAGCACAAGAAAGCCAGAAGATGAAATAAATACTTTTTACAGTGCTGGGCAGAGACAGAAATCCACCATTGTAGTCCAGGAAAGTGACCCTGGATTTCTTCCTTTTTCTTTCAAGGGGCTTTTAAGCTCTGGAATCCCATCCTGACAAATTTTCAAGGGATATGGTATTCAAAGGAGGAAAAAAAAAAAAGCAAAATACATTTATAGGGCTGGCATTAGCATTGGCAAGGTAGGTCTGCCTGGGACAGGAGACTCCCAGCAGTGGCAAGGCACCTACGGACACATTCCATACTTGGTCTGTGCCTGAGCTCTGGGGAGCTGGGTGAGGTGACTGCCATGGAGAGATGTTATTATGGAACTGACTCACTTTTGGAAACAGCGGTTGCTGTCTCGCTCCTCAGGCCCTCAGTAGTATTGAGGCTCTTCTCTGTTCCTCTGTCCCTGCTGTGCCCATTTAGTGCCTGCTCCTGGCTACTTGCCACACTGCAGCCCCTCAGTCTAAAGGGAAGACTGAGATGGTGAAGATGTGGAGCAACAACTAGCTTGCCTCCATTTTTGAGCAGAGTTGAGCCAACCCTAAGCTCTTATAGATCTTTCTTCACAAACATGTTTACCTTTATCCTGCAAAACATTAACCCTATTACAGTTTTTGTCAAAAGGAAAACAGAGGACTGACTGGAATTGAATTATCTGAAAATGCACGAGATGTTATCCCTTATTGCAAACATAACTTGCTGGCCCAGTGCTTGTTGCTAGTCAGAGTCCACTGAAAACACCAGGGTCCATGCAGGGAGAGGAGCCTATTTCAGAGAAAAAACAGCTTGAGAAGTTAGATTTAGATCCTCTCCTTGCATTGGAGGGAACCGCCCCCCCCGCCAACCCAAATTGTATATGCTAATTTGACTGTCTGGGTGTGCTTATTTGGCCCACAGTAGTATGAATTGTTGCACCAGCTAAAAAGTCCAAGACTCGAAGGATAATTTCAAGCTGGAGCCCAGAACATGTTATGGGAAATGAGGCTCAGCTGCCCCTGTGCAAGATGTTAAAAAGTGAGGAAGTTCTCTATATGCAGACAGAGTGCTCTTCAGAAACAGTGGTATTACCTCTTCTGGCCTGTATTCTTTTTGTTTGTTTGGTGCTTGTGAGACTGCATGGTGGAAAATGGATGGAAGAAAATGCAGTTAAGGATTTGGAAATACCTTCTTATGGTAAAAAACCCTCTGAATGGATCTCTGTGTATTTTTTTTCTCTGCTGGCTGGGAGATAAAACCAGAGAGATGGCATTCATTACCTACTTTTGCAAACATGAACATAAATGTAACTTCACTCACATGAGAAATGTTAAAAAAGTGAAAAGTGGATGGACTGCTTAGTCAGTAAAGTTGCTTTTATAAATATTTGCAGAACTGGAGATTTAAAGCTCACCTGCTACTGTGACCATAGAGGCAGGCAGATAATTCCCCAAATCATTTAATTTTGGTTTCTTTCTGCTTGGGGAATACTTGTAAACTGTTCTAAAATTAGTATTTGTAAAATCGTATGCACAGTATCTGTGTGGGGGGAAGGGTTTTAGCCAGGTTCATGAACAAAAGGTGCATAGACAAAAGGGAATGGGTATACATACCCTAGTATCTTCAATATGACAGTTCTGAATGCTGGGGGGACAGACAGTGGCCATATCTGCATGTTGTCCCTGAATAGCATTTCACAGGACCTCAGGACCATTTGAACTGGAAGGACCTCTGGAGGTCTCTAATTCAACGTCTTGCTCCCCAGCAGGGTCAGCTCTGAGGTCAGACCAGGTTGATTGGGGCTTTATCAAGTTGGGTCTTGAAAAACTCCAAACATAGACCCTGCACAACCTCAATGGGCAACCTGTTCCACCTCAGCTGTCCTTGTGGTGAGAAAGTAAATCCTTATCCAACCAGGACTTCTCCTGGTACAACTGATGCCCTTTGCCTCTCATCCTCCTACCATATGCCACTGAAGAGCCTGGCTCCATCTTCTCGATGCCTTTCTTATAGGTGCTGGGGGATGCTGTGCCCCCAAAGCAGTCTCTTCTCCAAGCCGAACAAGCGTCTATGCCTCAGCCTGGGCTGAGCAAGTCCTCATGCTCCAGCCCCCACCATCCTGGTGGCCTCTACTGAACTTACTGGAGCTTATCTACACCATTGTGGGACTGCAAATTGGACAGTGTCTGGATGCAGTCTAATGAGTGCTGAGTAGGAGCAGATAACTGTTTTCCTGTCTAGAGGCGGTGCTCCTGTTAATACAGCCCTGAATACTTTGTTAGCCATCTTTGCTGCCAGGGCACGTTGCTGGTTCACGTTGAGTTTGGCACCTAGGGACACCTCCAAGGTCTTCCCAGAACAGCTGCTCCCCAGCCAGTCTGTCCCCAGCCCGTGGTGTTGCAAGGGCCTCTTGCTTCCCAGGGGCAGGACTCTGCATCTGTCCTTGTTGAATTTCATCAGGTTAGTGTTGGCTCATTCCTCCAGCCTGTCCAGGTTCCTCTGAATGGCAGCCTTGCCCTTGGGAGTATCAGCAGTTTGATGGGAGACAGAATTTAGTGACTGGTCCGACACATAGGACATCATTTGTGTTCTTCTATTCTTATTTATTTGGGTTAATTTATTCAATTTTTGTGCTGCTGGCTTTGTCACAGTTTCTTTTCAATGGAATAAATACCAGCAAGTTTCTTTGGTGTTATTCACGTTATGAGGATGCTCCCCTGTTATGGAAAACGAACAGAGAGCTGCAGTAAGTATTCCTACTCAGGCCCATTGTGGCCTGTTGAACTCCTCAGGTCTATTACCTGGATTGCTTTTCCTTTCTTCTCTCCACCAGAGAGAAATCTTCCAGGAAATAGAAAACTTCCAAGGAAAGATCAGTTAACACGCATCTTGGGCACAAAGGAGCTGACTTGACCCTAGAGTCAAAATCTATCAAGAACAGCCTGATCTTACAGAGGAACAAATGTATTCTACTTCTCATGGCTGTTTGCGTATCATAGAGCTCTTCTATGGGTCAGGATCTTCTGCGTGCCATTTCCGCTTCCCTCTTTTCCTTCGGTAGCCCAGGAGTGTGCTGGCTGGAGGGAAGTGATGTTCCTATCTTCCAGGATTTGCTTGATTTAGGCACGTGAGTTATAAGGCTATGGCAAATAAGTCATGCAGAAGGATGTTGCTTGTGTGCTATTTGGCAGGGTCTTAGACCAGCAGGGAAGAGTAGATAGTAGTTTTTTGTTCAATAGGCTCCTCACTACGCACACAATAAGGCTTTGGATATCTCTGCCTTCAGAAGTCACTTGTAGGTTGAATGTTAAAATGGAGGGGGAGAAGAGCAAACAATCCCATCTTCCCCTCAACCTTTTACTCACTGATATACACTGATCTACAATCAATGTCACCTGGTGCTGGCACAGAGTGACCTTGATGTATGCAGACAGCTCAGAACTTGGGCTGTTCACATCTTTCAGTATTAGAGCTCGTCTGTATCTATAAATGTTCACCTTGATGATTGCTCTCTGTCACAGGCTTGGAGTGGTCTGCAGTTCCCAGTCTGCATCACCTGGCTCCTCTGGCTAAACTTCAGGGCTATCTCCAAGCAGAATGCCTATGAAATAAGGTTATAAAATGAAAGGTCCCTCTGCTTTCAACATGGATGTGCAACTGTTATGCCCAAAACGCAGATGAGTTTTGATTTCACTTTTGATTTTTAATGGCAACTAGTAATTGAATAAGAAAAATAATTTTAAAAAATTGTAATTGCTTGCAATTTAAGGGAAGAACTGAACTGTTCTCTTCCAGCTTGTCTCTGAACACCCTTACTCCTCATTTGGTTCTTGTTAACAGCTGTTCTTGAAAGCCTGTCAGTTCCCAAAGCAGACCCCTAGCACTTCCTCCCCTTCATTTGGTGGGAATTAACCAGGTGTCCCTGGGGATAGTGAGAGCTGGATCGATTTTCTTCACAAATCTGGGCTTCTTGTGTGGCAATGCAAGAAGAGTGTTAAAACCAAATGACTTAACTGCAGCCTTCCTGACTGTTAGGAAGGATCAACCATAATATGGGAGAACAGAACTGAAGTTACTGGTAGAGAGCTGCTTTCATTTGAAAGTAGCATCATTAAAAAAGAAAAAAAAAAATTAAAAATCTGAAATACATTTTTAGAAAGCTAGAAACAAACGTGACTTTTCTAGTACATTTGCAAGGAATTATATCAAACAAACGCTTTCAAGCAGACAACATAATGGCCTATTAGAGAAACACAGTGTCACTTGTAGGTGGCTAGAAGTACAAAGTAGGAAGATGATAGCGTCACTAAATGCTTTTTGTAAATTGCAAGGATGGGCGTTCACTGAAATATTTTCTGGCTGAGTGGAGATACAAGTGCAGATAGATGGGGGCAGGAGGAGGCAAGAAGGCTGTTTTCCCGTCAATTCCTTAATCTTTATTCTGACTCAAGCATCCAAAATTTGTGGGTTCATGACTGAGGCTTTAACATCGTTCAGCTATGAATAGCTACCAAGTGAACATAGAGACAAGTGTCCATGCCTGTTTCTCTCTCCCTTTAAACCAATGTCCAGAATGCTGTAGTCTTTCTATCATTATGGGGGAGAAAAAACCACAGATTCTGTTTTCTGGTGTGTAGGGAGGTGTTTTTTAGTTTTTATATTCTGATGGCACTATAGAAAATCAAGCATATCTATAAGCTGTGCTGCAAAATGCAGTGTAGCTTGGGGATGTCTCTACTAATTTTAAAGGACTCAACTTGAAAAATCAGGAGTTATCCAGCTGTCATTGTACAGTGCTCTGCACTGACTCATATTGCTGTGTTATTTTGGCAAACTACTCGTCAAGAGTTAACTTGATAAGTGCATCACCTTAGCAACCAGAATGTTAACATGCTACAGCAGCAAAGTATAGCCAGCTTATACTTTGATGTCAGGCGTAGGAGTTTGCAGTGGTGATATATGTGCTATAGTGCTGTGCAGGATTGGGATAAAAAGTAATGGTAAAGCTAAAGAAGACCCAAATGTAATATTTATTGTGTATCTAATGCCTAGGCAGTTGTGGTGACTGAAGTGATTTCAAAGTAAAAAAAGTAAAAGTAATACACAAGCCAGAATATATGGGCAGATCACTCCACGTTCTCTTTCCACTTCTTTGCCTCACCTTCCTTAATTTTACATTTTATTTCTTCTTGAGCAAAACCTGTCATAAGCTTTTTAGTACCCTTTTTTTTTTTTCCTGTCATTCATGCATTTCATCCAATATGCAAAACATTGCATAAATGGAAAATACTTTTAAAGCAACAAACATGTAGCAAGTGGCAGATACCTGGCAGAGCATAATCTAAGAGAATAAACAGGGCGCTTAATCTGACTGACAGACAAATTCCAGTTTAATTTTTAGGTGGCTCAGTATTTTTCTACATACAGATCCGAAGTAGTGAGAAAACCACTATCAAATGCAACGTTGCCATCCAGGACAGCCCTGATTCACCTTGTTTTACTGCTTGCTGCAGCTGTAGGTGCACTTTTCCTTACTCCCTGAATTCCAGTGTGCCCCAAAAGTATTTTAAATGAGACACTGTCTGAACTTAGAATGTACAAACTATAATCCAGCACTGGGCAGACTGTTACTTCCAATGCAGGTGACCTGTTATTACCATCTCCAGCTTTGGCCCACAGATGTGAATGTGATTGATCTCCACTTGTATAGGATGCAGAAAGCCACTTTTACATCAAACTGTTATCTCCAATTTCGAATTCAGATGCAAATCAAAATGAGCGGGAGCAAACTCTAGAGCACCAAAATGGCTGCTCCAAAGCCATATGGAATAGCTCCACAGAACTCCTCTGCTGATCAGTTGTGAGAGAGCTTTATGTTTCAGTTCCATTTTGCCCAGATCTGCAGAGCTATGTTGTAAAAAACTCACTCTGGCATTATATCGTCACAAAAAAAAGTCTTCATTTGCCTCTTACTAAACAGCTCTTTGTTTATACAGATATTATACTTCTGGAGGCTGGGATCACACTTGCAATTTCATTTAAAGAAAACATAAAATGGTGGGGGTTTTTTTTTACGTTATTGCTCGTTCACTCCAGTCTTAGATGCAAAAGGCAAGTCTTGAATTCTGTTGTTTGAAGTCTGTCTTGGTGTATGCAATAAGCACCTAAACAAAAAAACTGCTAAAAATGTATCTTGTGTATGATGTTTATGACATATATTTAATGCTCTTTTGACAGCCTCTTTAATATTGTGTTTTGGTGATACCCACAGAACTCCAGGCAGTTTGACAAACCTTTATAAGATCATCAACAAGGTGCAGATTTTCACACACAGAAGCAGATGGCAAACCAACTAGCAGTTCAGGGAGACAGGCATCAGGAAATTACAGCACCGGCAGAAATTAAACACTTAATGCCAGTGGCCCAGTTTCTTAAGTGATGCAAAGTTGTATACATGATGGTCACTGTATTATGAAAAAAAGGAGGAAAAGGCCTAGATACTGTGTGTTACAGTTGTGCTTTTAAAATAACCTGGTCACTATGCACTAAATATCCTACAACAAAGTATCTCAGAGTGGTTAAAATACAAAAAAAGCCCCTACCCAAATCTAGATTTTGGTATTTTTCTTTGCAACTTTTTGTGCCCTGCCATATTCTTTAACTTTTTCACAAATATGACTTGCCACTTTGCTACCTGTGGAAAGCACTGAATGTGAGACCCAGAGGGGCTGCCTGGGAGGCAGAAGTTACAATGAGGAAGTCCTCATGGTGTGTTAGAGAAGCAGTTTGATGGAGAAAGAAATTACTGCCCCTACCAGCATAAAATGTCTGGAGATGAATGCAGCTGGGTCATAAGCTAAGAGTAAAGATATGTTTCATACAAGTTTTCCAGCTCACCTGATCGTACATCTTAAATAAGGCGTCTGTTACAGCGAATATTTCATTCTGAAAGTAACATAGGCAGATCCTAAAGGAAGCAGTTAACTTTATTGTTTCACTTTCTGTGGAGTTCTCCTCAGGAAGGAGGGGAGAGAGAACAGCACTTTGAAGGTAAGGAAGTTCCTCTCATGCCGCTACTTTACGTAGGCAGGCCCCCAGCCCTAGCCATCTTTTATTATTTTCTCTGTCTTAAAAACTTGTTCTTTGCCTCATTCCTGCATCTTTAGAAACAAAAGAAGGTCCCAGTACTATCTCGATTCCTGCAAGTGCACACGGTGTACCTGTACTTTTTCCCTGTAGGGCAGAGTAGTATTTGGCACCTGTTGATGTGCAGCATCTGTGTTTGTGAAGCGGTGGCTCTGCTGACTTGTATGACTCCTGTAACTCTGGAGGCAATTTTCCTGGAAGAAAACCCTCCCATTTTCATTCAAATAAAAGTAAAGGCTAGGGAGAAAAGATTTTTTGGGGGGAGGCACGGGGAGAAGTGAATTGCATATACTTGCTTATCAGGGTGGGAGGAAGGAATAGAAATTTGAAGGACTGGTGCTTTCAGATTTGAGGCTGGCCTTCTGATTTTTAATTCTGGAACCAGTAGCAGCCTTCAAGTACCTTGGATGCTTTCCCTAATGACAGTCAGACCACTAATTTGATGGAAATTCTCTACCTTATGCTAATCCAATGAAAATCTGGCTAGGACTAATTGAACCTTTTATTTTGGGTTCAGCTGAAGGCAAATTCCCAGACATCTTGCACTTTGCATAAATTTGAACAATGCTGCACTGTTGTATAAACAGGATAGTTCCTTCAAGCATGATGGCGTTAATTCCTTTTTTTTTTTTTTAAACTTAATTTCATCAATGTAAACAGCATAATTTTTTCTATTTTCTCACCCAGTGCTCGTTCCAGAATGGAAGGCCACCAGAAGAACTGTTTCACCATTTCTGGAAAACACAACTGTCTTAATTCTGAGGTTCTAAACAGCTGTTCTGCCCACGGCCTGGAAACAGAGAACCGAGTACGGACCAGCATAGCTGTGGTTTTATAGATTTCAGTTTTACAGAAGCATTAAAATCAAATGCTTTGTCATGGATCCTTAGACCATCTACTTAACAACAGTGATAGATTTGCTGAAATTACTGCCTGTTTCATTTCCATTTAATGAGTTCCATAACCTGATATATGTTCCTACTATGACACCTCTTCTTTGTATGAAAGTCTGGCTTGCAATGAACCCTGAAGATTTGGGTTCTGTATATTAACCCACATTCTAAAAACAATAGTTCTTGCTGGAATATCTCACAAGCCAACGGCATGGCTAATTAGTGATAAAGAACTGCTTATATTCCTGTGAGTGTCACTTAGGCCCTTTGACAAAGACGTATGATAGCCATCAGAAACTCCTTAGGAGAGTAGCATCAGTTTAGTAAACAATGCTCTTGGTTATTTGAAACAGTTTAATTGTTAGGAAGCTTGGGTATTCCTTTCCGACTCCCATATCTATCTTCTACTTTTCTGTGTGGTTAGTTCACTTTGCAAAGAAATTGCATGAAGAAGCATTAAAGGCTAAGTCTGCTTTAAATTAGCACATTCTGTTACGTACCATCCTGGCATCTCTTGGTTGCGGAGTAAAAGAAATGAAGGATCTATATCAAGTTAACTCTGCTGCCAATAACTGTCTATAAATACTGAAAGGTTCTCAGGGGAAAGTGAGAGGGAAAGGTGTTTCTGCAGAATTAGGTGCTGCTTAATCAAAGTCAAAACGTAGGAAGTGCCTATAGTCGAAAAAACCCAGTAGACTAGATAAATTACATAGAAAATCGATTATTAATCAGAATTAACAGGACAGTTTGACTGTATCCTCCTCTTTGTTCAGGAATAGACTTACTCTGGAACTGTGGGTATATATGATAAAATTTTTTTTAAAAAGCATACCCCACTGAAATTTGTAGCTCTAAGCTGCATCATGGATTTCTGATTACCACTGGCATGGATTTATGAATTCATTGTCTGTATTTAATCATACACAGAGAAATCTTGATCTGTGTGATTCACAGCTTCAGCTTTTCATCATAAATTAAGACTGATACCAAGAGTACAAAGCTAAAATTCTTGAAATAATAATCTTTTGAGTCTTTGCAATGACAATGTTTTCCACTTAGATTATCAGCTTTGCCAAACATGCTGATATGTTAGGTTAATATTTAGTAAAAAGAGAATGCTTCTTTGTATGTGATTTTATTAGAAAATGACTTGCTTTGAAACATGGCTTTGGTCAATACCTGGTTTTTTTTACAATATTTCCCCCAATTTTATTAAAAGATTTAAAGATGCTCTATCTAATCAAACGGCTATTTCTAGCTGTGCTTTTGGAAGTAGTTCTGTTTTCACATCTATTTCTTCTTTTATCTCTGAATTCATGCAGTTGCTGTCTAAAGTGCTCATGCATGCTACACGGAAGGTGTGTATTTTCTTGTAAGATATGTCTGTATCTGAAAGATGTATTTATGAGTCCAAATAGGATACATTTGGGGCCTAATAACCTTCAGAATTTCCCTAGCAAAAATTAAATTATTTACATGCACCTTTTATATTTACCATTGCTCTGACTCTCTGTTTTCCTCTCTACAGCATAAGGGAGATATTTGTAGCTCCTCACTGTGTGGAAGAACAGAGGTACTTAATCTTTTGTCCAGTCCAGCTGTGGTGGCAGTAGATACCTGCCTAGGCTGTGGGGACCTCTGCACAGAATCGCAGAGAGCCAAACTGAGCTAAACCAAAGATCTGTTTGGTCCAGCATCCTGTCTCTGACAGTGCTAAAATGTCAGAGAACAAGAGCAGAACAAGCTCAGATGTATTCTCAACCTTCAAACATTTTACAAGCACCAACGCTGAATACAGCAGGATAATGACCTCTTTTGACCGGCTGGCTATACTGTGTTTGATGTACCCCGGGATGCGGTTTGACCTTTTGGCTGCCAGGGTACACTGCTGACTCACATTGAGCCTGCTGTCAACCAGCACCCCCAGATCCCTTTCTGCAGGGCTGCTCTCCAGCCACTCCTCTCCCAATTTATACCTGTGCCCAGCGTTACTCTGTCCTAGGCACAGAATCTGGCATTTCAACTTGTTAATTTCATCCCATTAATCATAGCCCAATGCTCCAATCTATCTAGATTCCTCTGCAAGCCGGTCAAGAGGCGATTATCCTGCTGTATTAGGTGTTGGTGCGGCCTCACCTTGAGTACTGTGTGCAGTTCTGGGCCCCACAATTCAAGAAGGATGTGACGGTCCTTGAATGTGTCCAGAGGAGGGCAGGAAAGCTGGTGACAGGGCTGGAAGGCTTGTCCTGTGAGGAGTGGCTGAGGGCTTTGGGCTTGTCTAGTTTGGAGAAAAAGATGCTGAGGGGTGACCTCATTGCTCTCTACAGCTTCCTGAGGAGGGGAAGTGGCGAGGGAGGTGCCGATCTCTTCTCCCTGGTATCCAGTGATAGGACACATGGGAATAGTTCAAAGCTGCACCAGGAGAGGTTCAGACTGGACATTAGGAAACATTTGTTTACCAAGAGGGCGGTCAAACGCTGGAACAGGCTTCCTAGAGAGGTGGTGATGCCCCAAGCCTGTCAGTGTTTACGAGGCATTTGGACAACACCCCTAACAACATGCTTTAGCTTGGTCAGCCCTGAAGTGGTCAGGCAGTTGGACCAGATGACCATTGCAGATCCCTTCCAACTGAAATAGTCTAGTCTATTTTATTCTAGTCTAGTCTAGTCTAACATTTTAGCTTAGGGGTTCTATGCATTTATAATGTCTCAGTGGATTTACCCATGAACTTACCCAGTCATTTTTTTACATTTGGTGTAAAATTTTAACATCCACCACATACCATGGTAAATTCTATAGCTTAACTACATGCTGTGTGAAGAATCAGGCCCTTCTGCTTATTCTGAACTAGGCAACTGATAGCTTTATTGAAGGCCTGCAGCCCTTACATTGGGAGGAGGAAGCAATTGATTCCTGACTATCTGTTCCTATCACTATACTCAGATTTTACAGACCTCTGTCATGTCCTTCCACAGTTGTCTCTTTTCTCAGTTGAAAAGTCCTAATTTGTTCTGGGTTTTTTTTGGAAGCCACTGCATGTTTTAAATCATTATCATTGTCCTTCTCTGAACCCTCTCCAGAGGGAAAAGGAAGGCCAGTGTTGTGTATGGTGTTCAGTCGTGATCATGCACAATTTTAGAACGATAATATCCATTTTGCTGTTTAATCTTTTCTTTTCAGTTTGCTTTTCTGACCACTACCGAGCATTGAGTTGATAGTAACCCCAAGAGCACATTCTGATAACCCATTGTTCTTTATATGAATATAGGATTGTTTTCCCCATGTTGCTTTAACTGTAATAAAGCAACCTTATTTCCCAGCAACTTCATGAGAAAGCTCAGACATGCTTGCTTTTGTTTCAAGAACTGAAAGTCAACTGTAGGAGAAAATCAGAGAGGAATCCTTAAGGGCACAAGAACTGAGTTTAAGCTGGTTTTATATTCTGTAATCTCCAAGGGGTGTCATATTAGAAAGTCTGTTTTTTCTTTTTGTTTTTTTTTCCCCTCTCAAAACTCTGAACTTTTGTTATGCATCCATGACACTAAATGGTGCCTACGGGCAGCTGTCAGTCTTTTGCTGCATGTTCATGCATTAAATTTTATGTACTGTTAGAGGTGAAATGGTGTCATTAAGAGTAAGCAGTCGTCCTTTCTAGTGTATTGGATACAAAACATTGAAAAACAAGGAAGGAAAAACGAATATTTGAAAAAGACACAGGATTTAGGCTGTGTTAGCAAAACCTCTGCTGAGCATTCAACCTTGTCCACCTCCATCTCTGCTCCTTTATAATGACTAGGCCTTCAGAAATGAACTCCGTTTTGCGTTGAGCCTTGCTTTATAGTACAGCTCTTGTGTAAATGACAGATTTTGTGCCTGTAATGTCAACAAATCTGGAAGAGAAGTTATCATTTTGAGGAAGACAGACAAACAGAGTTGCCAGGTGTGTTACTGGGAATATTCCTACACTCCTAAATGTTGGTCTGCTTTATCAAAGCCCCATCCATGTTACAGTTGTGTACTTTTAAAGTGTGGGGGAAGAAGGGGAAAAGATAAGGGAAGACACAATATTTTATTGGCTTCTCGAAACAGACGAATTTTTATAAAATCTCATAGATAGCTCTGTTCCCAGCGTACAGACTTACAGAAAGATTTTTTTTTCCTATTCCTGCTTACAGACATCTGTTCACATTTTCTGGTGGGAATTCTGGGATTTAAACAGCCATCTGCTTCCTACTGTAGCAGCTCAACAACAAAGGGAATTTTCTCAACTAACAAATAAGAAACTTTGACTAATATAAAGGCACTGCTAGGAACATATGCTACTTTTTCCTTTTAACCTTAGTCAATATATTTTTCAGTCCATTTAGATTACACCAATTTACCAAAACCAACTGAATAAAGTGTTCAGCTTCTCATGCAGGGAGTTGAAACTCTAAATAAAGGTTCAGGTATGCTGCCATTGTGTACTTCTGCATGAGCATGTTGCTGAATTCTGCAACCTAGTAAAGATGAAGAAATTCAGTGGGGTTGTACTACAGGCTTATTTGTTTGAACAAGAAAGGGGAAAAAAGCACATGGCTTTTACAGTAGAAAGCAAATCAGGACTAATCTGCCTAGGAAGCAGAAGGCATCTGGAAGCTGTATAGCAATCTGTGTGTACTGTTCCACTGAAGCCTAACTGGTCAGCATGAAGTATGAGACTAACAGGGCTAGACAGTTTCTGACATGTGAGCTTGTCTCCGCAATAATCAGAGTAGATATCCTTTATGATAGGTTTATGGGCACTGTGTTGTGTATTAACTTCCTATAACTGGTATGTACTAAACATAATGTTAAAAGGGTCAGTCCTCCCCCCTTCTCCTCCTCGACCCCTCCAAGGGCATTCAGAATATTATTGACAGCGCTCTGTATTATGTGAATAATCATATTACACTTCCAAGATATAACCTTTCCCTGAGCACTAAAGAAGACCTTCAAGGATTAATTCTGGGACTGATCTCCATTTAAAGTATGTAGCGTATGCATTACATATATATTTAATGAACTGAAATGAAGTTGGAAGTTACTGTCAATACAGAGGAGATTAAAACAGAGAAGAGCTAAGATGACCTAGAAGAACTTAGTGTTAAAAAGGGGATATAATGCAAGGGTATGAACAAGAATTTCTGCCATACAGTAGGCATTTATTAAATAGAAGCTACGTATATACTCATTAAATGATCCTGATTCTTGGACACAATTTTAAGTTGTACGCAGACATGTATTTCCACCGATCACATACAGGACATCTGTGAGCCTTGTAAGGTAATGTATATTGGTTTTGTTACTGCACTTGGGAAAGATATGTTCCAAACAAACTAGTGAAGAGATAGAAGGCTAGTCAGAAGAGTGGAGCCTCTGACTTACAGGCGAGACTTAAAATTAAGTTAGCACTGGCTAAAAGGAGGTTAAGAAGAGATGGGTATGCTGCCCATAAATTCAGCAGGAAACAAGCACCAGGGAGGGTAAACTGTGAAGTAGTCTGGAAGGTGATGTTGGCACAAGAGCAATAGGTATAAGCTAGCTATGAAAATAATTTATAAAGGATATCAGATTCTGGAATAGCTTTTCAGTGGGAGTGGTATGAACAAAGAACAACAACCTTCAGAGAGACTTTGATCGGTTTATGAATGGGATTAAATAATGTATTTTATGGCAATGACCCGCAGTGGTTTCCAATAAGAGTTTGGGGGATGTGTCGCTCCTGCTCTACTCTGCTCTGGAGAAAGACTGGGAAAATCTTTGTGGTGGACTTGCCTTCAGGCCATGAAGATGCATAAGTTGTCTGTTGTTAAGTTCTCTATCATAGTTTTCAACCTTTCTCTCCTCATTTTTTTTTTTAACCTTTTTGCAGGCTCCATTTGCTGCTTATCACTCCGTTTGCAGTTATGCCTCTTCTCTCCAACAAAAATTACAAGGTTTGTTTGGCATGTATCTCCTCTCCCTGTACCTGTTCTTCTCATCCAGCTTAGCAAAACTATTAATGTGACTGGTATGAGTTTGCCCATTGCGAGATGTGTCCAGCTCTGGATATGCAGTTGAATTGTTTGAAGATATCCTCTGCAAATGTCTCTTGCCTGTGTTCCCTAGAGGACATCCTGAATCTTCTGGGCATGGGAGTCCATCTTGTGGGAGATCTATGGTGTCTCTATATCTCTTCCATTTCTGAACTGCACACTTTTAATGCTACCTTATTAGCCACATGAGGGCTAGTTTAACATCTAGCTAGATGACAGTTATCCAAATAAATTGGGTTTAAAAGGGCTTATAAGGGCCAGCAAAAAAAAAAAAAAAAAAAAAAAAAAAAANATTGTGAATATGCTGTTTATCATTTTGCTATGGATTTAGTATAATCTGCAGATTGTCTATGTCCAGAATTCTTACAAAGCTGTTGATATTCTTAAGCCATGTGTTCTGTTATCATGAGAAACCAATTCTCCTGGTGCTTCTCATTGCATGTCCATAATGGATTTTTCTCTGTGTAATTCTGCCTAGGGAGTTTGGGGGACCAAGGTTCCTACCATATTAAGTCTTATACTCACATTGTTGTGGGTAAGTTTCTGTGATACAGATCCATACTTCATCTTACCTATACTCAGTGTTGGTCCAAAAAAATGAAATTAAGGCCATCTTAGTACACCAAATTTTAAAAAGTGTAAATTTGTGTTATTATTGAGGATAAAACCTCCACAGTCCACCCATTTGCTGGACTTGAGCTTGGCAAACATAATCCAATTCAGAATCTCGAAACACAGTGAATGCTATCTAAATAAAGTCTTTTTCATGACAAATTCTGGTAAGTCTGTTGCTATGGACTACTAGTGGGGCACAAAGATTAAAGCATCATGGCCAGCCTTATGTGAAAGGTCAATGGAAGAAAAGTAATTTTCTTTGCTCTCAAATTCTCTATAGGCAGGTCATACCATAACTTTTATGCTGCTTTTACATCTGTATGCCCAGGTTGGATCTGGTTGAGATTTGTGTTATCACTCCAAAGCATCCCATTGCTAGAAATCTCCGCATATGGTCCTCTTTCCAGATCTACTTCAGTTATGAGTGACACTAGTTCTACCATGATTAGAGGACCACCTTAGAGAACAGATATGCCTATTCTACTTGGAAATGGGCATATAACCTAGAGTTTTGAAAGTACCTATTGACTTCTGAGGAGTTAGCTGGGATTTTTTAAAAGCACTGACTCCTTTAAAGATCTGCTGTTTTCTTACCCACAAGACCACCCAGAAATACTATTCATTTTTAAATCTTGGCCACTGTTATTCTTAAATTATCTTCCTCTCTGTCCACACAAAACCTTATGAAGGTACTAAATTATGGCAACTGGCACAGCTTATCAGCCAGAAGACTGTTCACTCTTGAGTCACTTAAAATCAGTAGATGTTGGCCAGACGGTCTTGCGAATACATGGGAGCCCCCTCCCAGTGGTATTAGAGCTAGAAGATTAGGTACATCTCTTGTCTAAGCTCTTTGGTGTTGGGCCTGGGGAGAGGAAATAGGAAAAGTGACCTTTTTACTGCCCATACAACAAACAAAAATATTTAGGAGGTAAATGGTATGCAACTGTTTCAATAAGCAAAACAAGACAATTAAAAAGGGAAAAAAAAAAGGCCCAAAAGAATTGAAACTACCATTAGATGAGACAAGTCCAAGATGCTGCTGGGATCCATGTACATGCACACAGACCCTGACACTGAATACTGAGTGGTTACTAGAGATTAACTGTCATTTCAAAACCACTAAAGTTGTCCATGCAAATCCACATTTAATATCCTACTGAGATGCATTTAAAACCCATTAGCAAGATAATATTCATATGCCTCATAGAAAGGACATGAAAAGAGTAGATTTTTAAAGAGATGAATCCTCACTGAGTTTGCTGGGAGCTTGTCTAAGGAAGGACAGAGAAAACGTTTCACTATCCCTGACAGTACTGGCGAACGGGGCCAAAGGGTCAATCTTTTCTGGCAACCAAGACTTGGCAAAGAAGGAAGCCCTTGAATTCCTTCCTCTCAGGGAGGCCTAGAAAGCCGGTGCCCCTACCCAGTTAAGCAGCTTTTTCAGTGGAAACTCATTTACTTAGCTTTCCAATGCTGGAACAGTCTATTCAAAGTCTGTCTCAGGAACAGGTCAGAATATGAGGTCACACGTCTTCATCTAGTTGTGCCTGAATGCTTCCTAATATGTTATGCTGAAATGTCTAGGGCCTGAACCCTTGCTGTTGATCAAAATCTTTTCATTAGTCTAAGCAAGGGAGGTTTGACTCTCTCTTACTGGTTTGTTTTTGATGCACCAACTCAACAGAAGAGGGAGGGTCTCTGACACTTTAACCAATTTATTTGCTATCACAGTAAGGCTTACTTGTCTCCCTAAACACAAAGACAAGTTGCCCTCTGCTCTGTGTGTGTGTTTTTCAGTACATCACTTGTTATTCTCTGTTCCTAACTACAGCAGTCAACTTCTATGGGAAACACATTTTTGCAACTGATTTCCCTATTTTGTTCTTATGTTCCTCCAGTGCTCTTAAGTATGGTGCTATCTCAATGTCATGGTCTCATTTACTTTATATAATTAGCATCCCTGCCCCACCACTGTTTTAACACTTCTCTGACAGGGACTTATTTTATCCATTCGAATATCTTTCTTCCAATTATTCTTGCCCATGTGAGTTTCTGACATAAGAAACAACCTTCCTTCCCTCAACCAAACTAAACCCAACTTCAGGAGCAACCTGGACATTAATTTTGGGAAAATACAAAGAGAAAATTTAGTGCTGTAACTGTTAGACTGCAAAATATACTTGGGCTGCTACAGAAATGTAAAACATGCCCTTGACACTAGAGCAGCATGAAAAACTGTTTATGTGGCTGTTTTTCTGTTTGACCATTCAACTCAAAACCAACAATGGAACCCTACAAAACAAAACTGAAATTTCATTTTGTTTAGAAATATACCATTCCAATCCAGAGAGTTGAAAGAAAAACAAAACAGAAACAGGGCAAACTTCTTGGAATCTGGGGTGGGGAGGGGGTTCTCTCTCCACTTTTTCCTGTAGTCCAGGACTACAGGAGTTGTGCAGGATTTGGGATGAACACCATTGCTGTGGGCAAGACAGTCTTGACTTCAGGAGTTTCACTTAATTTAGTGCCAATTAACAAACTTTAAGTTACTGATTTGGGTATTGGAAAAAAAACAAGATGATGATAAACAATTAAACACTTACGGAAACATCTTCCTTCTCCCTTCCCCTGGCTCAGTTTCAGTCCAGTACCCATCCTCCTCCCTTTCAAGTCTCAATTCCTCTTGTTTTCACCATGAGTTATGTTCAGTTTCCTCTTGATTCCCTCTGTGAGGCAACAGGTGGTGCTGGAGTCTGAGGTCGGTGCATAACGGTTTCTTTCAGCTACTTCTTGCTTCTTTTTCACCTCCACTGCTCCATGCATCTTACTTACAAAAACACTGAGCCTGGAAGGTTACAACAGTTTGAATAAATACCCATTACAAGCGCCACGCCTTATTTCTACACACTAGACTACATAATAATCCAAATTTGCATTACAAACTTCTGGCCTTCTCTGTGCAAGACTCACAGCCAAGAACACTACAGCAGTTTGATTACACATGCATTACAAATTTCACACTTTGTCACTGCGAGGGGGTATCTCCTTTGCAGGAGCAGCAGGATCAAGCCATCACTGATCCCAAGGTCATCTTGCATTCTGCAGGGCAGTGTTTACAAGGGGCACAGCCCCCAAGGTACACAGACCAATGCTTTCTTAAAGCCATCCTGCATCTGAGCAGCATCAGTTTCCCATCATTGCCACTGCAACAACATCTCCCTGGGATGGTGGCTGTATATCCCGGAGTTTTGTAACTTCACGTTAAGCAAAGGACCAATGCATAGTCGCACTCTGGGGAGCAGTTTCCCATAGGTCTGCTCAATCACCGTCAACAGGGCAGCCTGAGAAGGCTCGATTTTCAAGCCTGTCGCTGCCCTCTGTTTCCCCACTAGAGATGTCGGGGTGCTCCTTGGGGTGAGTCCTTACCTCTCTTCCTCCCAGCTCTCTGGCTGCCCCTGCAGCAGCCTGGGAAAACTCAGCGCCCATCCACGGCTGTTCCCGACTGGCTCCCCTGGCTCAACTTTGGCACGACACCCCCCTCTCTCCCTCCTGGCCTCCACCCGCTGGTTGTCGCAGCGCCCCCTCCAGCCCCTTGGGTGAGGTGACGGGCAGCGGTTTCCTTCTGCCATATCCTGCTTCTTACTCGATTTTGGTTTTTTCTCTCCCCTGCTGCTGCTTTGCTGCTCCTCCGGCCTGGCGTCGGCAGAGGTTCTGAAGCGGGCTGGGGAGGTTCGTCAGCCACGGAGCCGGCTGCAACCGGCTGCGGCAGGCGTGAGGGGGCGCATGGCCTCCCATGTGCCCCTGTTGGGAGCGGGGAGAGCTGAACTGAAATCCCCGGAGAGTGTTCTGTGGTCCCGGCAACGGGGTGTTCCGTAGTGGGGGTCCGGATACAAGTACTGTTCTACCTGCGGTAAACACTGACATGCTCGTCGCTCGAGGCACAGTGAGCCAAGTGGGGTGTCCTTAGTCGCTAGAGTCGGTGGAGTCTCTTCCTCCATGGTCCAGAGAATATTCATGTGGTCTGAGAGAAACTGAGGTGATCGACACGGGAAACTGTGGGAGTCCTCATCCATCAGTGGCGCAGAGTGAGGTACAGAAGACCCTCACAGAAACAAAAAGGTAAAGCCCAATATAGAGAACTGTGCATACAGCGATTTCATTTCAGAGGTCCGGTGGAGTGAAAAGGGAACAGTTGGCCAACAGTAAAAAGAGTGGGAGAAACATTAGATTTTTTTTTTTTTCTCAAATTAAAAAAAAAATCTTTAGGAGCAATCTATACTTGTGTTTTCCTCTTGCAGTTTTGTAAAATTATTTTTGTTACAGTTTTTAGATGGCAAGATATTTTTTCTCACTAGACCTATGTGTTGTTGGTAGCTCCTAAGTGATTCCTGCTGCTACAGACTACAATACAGACTGCAGAGTGGTTCTGTGCAATTTCATTCCCTGTCTCGACTCTTTGAAAGGCAATGACAAACTGTTTGCTTGACTTGGCTGGCAACAGAATTGGATCCTTACTTAGCAAGAGTGATGTAGTCTTTTAGGTTTCACTCTTATTGATCCTATTAGCTTTCTTAGCAATTTATGAATATTTATGCCAACACACAAGCTACACAGTTCACTCAGTTCCCTTGAGAGAAAGTTGTGTTAAATTGGACATAGTTCAGTGATTTGCAGGCATCAAATACGGCATGTTTTTAACCTCATGTATTTATGCTGAATATGTCTCCAAGTAAATATACAAGTGGTATGCTTAGCATCTCCCCCTTTCTGTTTTCAGTTGAGTAGGTTGCCTATAAGTGGACTTGCTGTGGTCTGAACCTTAGTCAAATTCTGATTTGCTTAACATAAAAATGTATGCTGTGCCATAGGGGGTCTCCAGGGATTGGAAATAGAATGAATTTTAGGCCTGCAGCAGGTTTTTGCTACTGTTGGAGTAGATTACTTCCTTAATCCTGGTATCTTTTTTTTGAGAAGGATTTCAGTTGTTTGAAGTCTCATGGCAATATCCAAATTGGGAGCTAGATCCTCAAGCACATGAGGAAATGCCACATGTAGCTGACTGAGGGCAAGGATTGTGAATGTGACTCTAAGCCATTCCTCTACACTCCTCATCCTTGGGCATTTTGGAGTTTAAATCATCAGCACAAAACTGAAGTATTCCCCATATCTGCAGCACTTGGATTAATATACCCTTCTCACTATAAATAGCTTGCTTGATTTGCATGCAGCTTTAGAAAATAATGTAACTTCTCATACATGTGAGCTGCAGACTGAAGCTTGTAAAGTGTGTCAAACAGACTTCAAGCTATGCTACAGATGTCATTTCTGGTACTGAAGATACCAGTCCACATACATACTGCAAAAATAGCAAAAGGAGTTCCCAGCACCTGCATTGTAGCGGCCTTTCTGCTGTTAGACATGCCCTTGTGTCTACCTGAATACCTCTCCCATCAGTGATTTTTGCTGGGGTGTGCTCTCACAGACAGGTTTCTGCCACAGATGGTGCCGAGTCATTGCTTTATGAGTTGTACTTCGGAGGTTTTCGTTTGATGTAGGAATCTTCTGCTTAACTACTGGGGCTGAGCTGAAGCGATTAAAACTACACAATTAAAAAGAAGGGGTAGTTGGGAATGCAACCCACAGAAACTAGCCTGCTACTGCAGCGGTTTCACAGCTGACTGCGTAAGTGGATATCTGACACAACAAACGTTGCTTTGAGCTCCGTTCTCTGCTGAGCCATAGCAGTGATTCCATGGAGACCCGCTTGTGGGTCTTTATGATTAAAGACTTGTGATTAGAAAAATTAAAACAGCAACATTCTGACTACTCAGAGCCTGCCTTTGTAGAAATGAAAGAAATAACGAGGTGAAGACTAACAGGGAGGGGAAAGATATTAGGGATTGCTGTGGTGATCGTTTCTCAGCAAGCTCACAAACTCTGTCATTCTTCTGCTCCATAAGAGGGGTGAAATCCTAAAATGCAGGGGATTTTGAGAGTGTTTGTCAAGTGTGTGGTTCACAGATTAAAAGTGATCTTCAGGGGTGGAACTGTGAAATGGTTATCCAAAGAGGGGAAAAAAAAAAAAAAAATGGACACTCACCTCTTTCAGGAACCCAAACTTGCAAACTCTAAGATGGCTGGTAAATATGCCTAAGTCTGTCCATTAAAATTGACTTTTGCAAAATCTTCTGTATACAGAAAGTTTAGCAGAGGCCAGACTAACAGAAAGGAATTCAGCACGGAGGCTGGAAGAAGCGTTAGCCAGGGAAGATGAAGAAGCAAGAGGTGATTGTGTGTGTTGATGTTCTGAAAGAAAAGAAGCAGGCGCTGCAGATCAGTTCAAAAGGGAACAGAAAAACATGAAAATTCAATTTATTTTACTTGTTCAATTTATTTTACTTACTTTTGCCTCAGTGTTACTAGAAATAAATTTCAATCTCACCCTTTTCAAGGTCATGGTGTATCATTAGTCTTGATGAGAATCCAGTTCCAGGCATTGAAATGTTTTCTTCTTGTCCTATCACAGATGTTACGGGATGACTTTCCTATGGACTGTCGCAGAGAGTGTAGTGGTGCCAGTTAAAATAATCTCCTACTATATCACAATAGACGAAAAATCTGGAAGACTCTCTGACCCTAATAGATAGTAGCTTACATGCACTATTGTCTCAGACACTGCAGCACTGTTTTGATATTAGGATGAGAAATAATGGGGCTATTAACCTGAGAAGAGGAAAGACTTCTTGTCAGCCTAGTGCAGAAAAGTACATTATAGACAGGAAAACTAAAGCTGTCATTTTACAGGGAAAGGATTGCTGGAAACAATCCAATGTTGTTCTTATTTCTTTTGTAGTAGTGAGGTAGATAATGGTAATCAGTTTACTCCTTTTTAAGTCATTATTGCCTTTAGACCTATTCTTAATTATGTGTTTGGAACCTGTGAATCTATCTGATGAACACTGAAACTGTCGCTTCCATTAGTGGCAGCTGGGACTTATGCCACTTTCACAGTAAGCCTACTTCAATGTTAATTGAAAAAGGATTTTGCACTTTTAGCAGGGGAGAGATGGAAAAATTTGTCTGAAGGCAGAATTTTAGTAGCTTAGTGTGTCTGGGTTGTCAAATGGTAGCTTGCTCCTAACCTGTCAGTACAGTGGGGACTCGAAAGTGTAATGTAGTTTCTCCCCTCAAGCACATGTACGTTCACAAAAGGACGTATGGGCGAAACGGTGTGAGGAAAAGCAGTAGAAAGCTATTTCAAAGTCATACCATAGACAGTCCATCAGTTGCTAGAGTTATTTAAGGAAGTGATTACATAAATGCTGCATTTGGCCTCTGATCTCTTAATGCAAGCTCCTTTAGACAGACTTTAACCTTCTTCCTTTCCTTTTCAGTGTGTGTACTTATGTGTGTTTT
This sequence comes from Fregata magnificens, assembly GCA_013389945.1. Taxonomy (NCBI): domain Eukaryota; kingdom Metazoa; phylum Chordata; class Aves; order Suliformes; family Fregatidae; genus Fregata; species Fregata magnificens. The sequence goes on from WAAD01005970.1 coordinate 441,406, forward strand.
GCTCTTTTTTTACAGTGACTTAGAGAATTTTTTCCTCCCAGGAATGGCAGTCGCTACTTCATTCCAAAAAGCCTAAAGGAAGATCCATTGCCATGAGGGAGAAAAATCAGGTTGTAGGAGGGGAGAGAGGGCTTAGAACTAATTAGCTTTCTTGAAAAAGTGTCTTCCAGGGATTCTTAAATTAGATGTACAAAATGATCCATTTTATGAAAAATGAGGCTTCTGTGAATACTTATGGCTAGCCGGGCTCTCTGAGCAGTATTGGTCACACTCTTTGATCTTAGAGATGGAGTAGCTGGGAAGCCTTGCCAGCTGGAACACAGGGCAGGTGAAGTCCTCCTTTTCCCTGTACTGGGAAATGGACTGAGGCAACAGAGAAGAGCACGTTGGTTATACAGAAAACCTTGGCACTGCACTTAAGACAGCTTTTTTCTTTCAATTTTCCTGGCAAAACTAAATACAGCACAGCAAAATAATATTTTCTGACAGTTTTTGGGCTAAGTTCACAACTATAGCTCCAGTCTTACAGCAGTGTAACTTAACTGATGATTTCCAGCAGTGTGATAGTGGAAAAGTCAAAGCAGTTAAGTGATGTGCTAATAGCATACAGTTGTGTAACTTAAGTTTTCAAAAATATTGTAGCTCTTTCAGGTAGGTGGAGATTCTGGAGTGAGGGTTGCCTGAAAGTCTTGTCCTCTTGTTGTAGATGGTATGATGTATAGGTGAATGATGTGGTCCATCTACTCTGGTTTGTTTATTATAGGTTTCTTTCCCCAGACATTGCTGGTTTTAATGCAGTCTTGAGAACAACTGGTTTTTCTCAGTGTTGTGCTCCTTAACTTACCTACTTTGAGTAACCTGCTTATATCTCTGATCTTATAATCTAGGTGTTCTTTGATGTAGATGTTTGAATTTAGCTTTCCTTAAAGGTAGAGGGTATGGAGAGCAATAGGAAGGAGGAAAGACCTGAGGAATTACATCTTGGAGACTGGCACAAGCTCGAGGTGCCTCGGTGTACTGCAAATGTTGGTTGTGTGACCCTGTGTAGAGCAGGAAGGATGTGATGTGTTTCTTGACAGTGTTTCAAGTTTGTCCTATGTGACTGACTTTTTTGGAAGACACTGGAATGTCAGCTAATGTTCTCTATTTTGGAAGCAGGGTTGTGGGTATAGGTGTCTGACATGTTTCTTTCAGGTTTTCTATTGTCTCCAATCTTCTACATTTTCAGACTGTTTTGGTTATGCAATCTGGATAGGTTTTCTCTCGCTGACTGAAGCAATCTAGAGATTTCAGTCTGAGGAAAATGCTTTAAAATGGCCAGCAATTCTGTGGGGCTTTGAGGGGAACTAAGGCCGTTTTGCTTCTATTGGGATGGTTTAGCATCTCCTGTCAATTGGACTAGAAGCCCCTATCTTAGCAAGGGTTGACCTTGACAATAGCTAGCTGGTTGATGTCCTTGTTCCTTCAGCTCTTCCTTAGGGCTCTCTCTTTGTGAGAAAACGACCTGTTGGAAAACAATTAGCCAAAGTAGCTCATCCTAATAACATGCCATATGTGGACAGGACCATAATCTAGTGGAGATTTTAGTTTTGCTTTTGGGGAGCATCTTGGGGAGATGTAAACCATTCTTTCCTAAGGAAGCTTATGCTTTCATCTGACTATGACCAGGAATAATTAAGCTAATCATGGATTTGCTTATGGATATATGGATATGCCATTACCTTAATGGCAGCCATATATCTGTCATGAAGCAGTCTCCTCAGACACCTTAAGGTATCTGGTACCTTTTGTTATCCCTTCATTTTTGTCTTCTTTTGCAACAATTTATTACACCCTTCACAGCACAACTATCTCATTATGGAGTCTAGTAATTATTGCATAATTTGAGCTATTAATAGGGCAATGCAATTAACGTGTAGTCTTTCACTCACTATTTTGTTAATATAAACCCTGGAAAATGTGGATTTTCTTTTAAGGCAAGCAGGTTGTTTGCTCCCCCCACCCCCAGCGTAAGTTTTATAATGTTATAATGCTTTTAACTGCAACATACTTTACAGATGATGATAGCAACAAGGCTTGGTAAGTAGCTGGTGAAAAAGCACCCTTCTCCTCATGACCCTTCATTTTCCTCCCCTCCTTCACTGCAGCCTTTACTACATACAGTTTGTGTACATCTTTGTATCCATCCTCTGTGTCTAGGGAAGTAGTTTTTTAATAAATACAAGCTGATGTAGCAATATTTTTAGAGAGCAATTATTAGCTAATGGATGGAGCACCAGACTGAAATTCAAGAAATCTACACTGCCTTAGACTATGCAAAGTGGTTTACAGTGAAGATTTACAATGAAAGTAGTAAAAATGATTATGCGTTCCTTATTTATTGTGTTTGATTTTAGACAGTGTGCTCAGTTTTAAAGTAGAGAGAAAGGAAATATGTGAATCAGTCCTCCCAAGAACTCCCTTTGGGACCCAAAGGTCAAACCGGTGCATTAATTTACGCATCATTGCCAACACCAGAAATTTCCACTGGCAAAGCTGTATAGTTATCCCATGTCTTCCACCTATACAGCCTGATTATACAAATGAAAGCCTTATCTATGTGGTATATGTGGCTTTATCCATGATGGTTATTTATTCTGTGTACTATGCTTTCATGTTTTGAAGAATTAACTGCCTATAACCCTGGGCAAAGAAAGACATCAAAGAATATCGGAGGCACACTCTGTTCCTGAACTGGGAATTCTGATGCCTTAAGTAGCTGCTGTGGGTACTTATCAGGTTTAAATTACTGCTGAAAGGCTAACTTGAATGCAGTCAGGGTGTCATTAAAATGTACTAATGGATTATGGTTTTCATAGTGTGGCACCAAAGTGGATAACTATAGCTCCTATGACCTGCGTTATGTCCTGTGCCAGCCCAGAGGAGACAGAAGAACTTTTTATTTTAGCATAATTTATTTGAGCTAGAGCTTAGGGTAAGGCCTTAAAAATACCTACGTGGTCTCTATCTGTAAAAGACATCTTGTGAAGAGCAGCTGTTGACTGTTCACACATGGGAAGGCCTGGCAGGGTGAAATAACCTGTTCTGAAATTGTGCCCTGTTACACCTGTGACTATGACTGTGAGTCTGCACAGATGTACTTGATCATCTTCAGTGGGACTGGGTTTATGGAGAGTAATTGGCTCAGCAGGTGAAATTGAGGCAATGTGGTGATGTGTCAGAATTTTTATATTCAAACGAACCATACTTTCTTCACCTGTAGCTATGTTTGCTTTGGAGTGCATACAGAAGTAGAAAGCACTTAAATGAGTCAATTCAGCAGAGATGATTCTGAATGCTCTTGGAAAGCAGGTATGCGCAATGAGGAGATGCCATCTTTACATAGTATAATTGTCTTGCATGGAGATTGAAGGGTAGGCTTGCTGATGGAGAAGGTATAGCTGAATGTTCAGACTGCTTTAGCATTTGTACCTACACTATGTTTGCAGCTGCAGGCATGGGAATGTGCAGCCTGCCAGTGCTTCAAGACGGCAGGAGATCCCATCCATTTAACACTAGGCACTTGCCTGTTGTGACTGCAGAAGGATAGGTAATGCGTTTGTGCTTAACTTGTTGAAATTAAAGGTTCTTTTGGGTGGAGATCTAAGGTGAATTTAGAATGAAGCCTGGCTAGAAGGACTGTCTGGGAGCTTACCTTGGAGAAGGCTGATGTTTTTAACCTATTTTTATGAGAAGACATTACTAAATGAAGGTTAAAATGGTGGCTTGGAGTAGAAAGCGAATAATCTCTTGCTGTTATAAAGTCTCCAAACTACTATATCTGGAAACATAAACGTAATTGAGTACTTGATGGTTTTTTTATGTTTGTTAATAAAGGAATTTCACTCAAGAATGCCCTTTTTTACTTCTCTTTTGAAAGTCCTATTAGCTGGCTTGATGCAGAATCCATTTTACTGTAGGTCTCTGTGTTGTTATTTCTTGAAAGTTTTCATTGTAGCAGGAAAGACCATTCTCTGCTAGAGATGGTAGAACAGTTGATGGCTGTAGAGAAGAGAGTATGTGGTCTGCTAATAGTGATTCCTGTAGTATAAACAGAATGGTGTTTTGAGGGGAAAAAAAAAAAAATAGGCACAGACAGTTCTCTGCCCTTCTTTTTTAAGAATATTATTTCACAAATATTCTGTTCACTCAATACCACTCTGAAAACATTGTAAGTGAAATAATGATTCCTTTTTTTTCTTTCTTCGGTTAAGTAACAAACCCTAGACTGAGAAACTACCTGTGGGAGCAGGGTCACAGGGCTTACCTGGTAGATCTGGCACCAGAAATAGTAATCACTTTGTGACTGGGCCCACTAGATGAAAGAAGCAATGGTAGGAGGAGCCCTTCTCTGTTGAAGTCCCAGTATGTCTGGAGTGGAAGGCATTCCTCCTGCTCTGAGGAGTGGGCTGGCTAGTTGGAAATGGAAAAGAAGGAACATACTGGCTTGGGATGCATAGCCTTTCAAGACATTGATGGTGAGACTGACTTGGTAGCCTAATAGTTGGGGCATTCACTTGGAAGAACAAAAATGAGTGCCTAATGTTTAAGAGCTTGAGAGAACCCCTTGTTTAAATGGCATAGGTCAGAATCTGTAGAGCTGACTGACTCTTTCTGGTCTGATAATGAGTCAGTATGACTATTTCCTGTATTAAAGGAGAATAGATGTTGCTTGCTAATTCTATAGAATGTGTAGAGGAAAACAGAGTTGCTGTGATTAAGCTTCAGACTTGCTTTTATTCAGTCAGATGTCTGTAAACGAGTGTCACATTTGTTTTAGACTATTGCTGGTAATTTCTGTGTATTTTCAATGAATTGGTAGGTAGCTGCCTCCTCCCAGTCTATACTGAAAATCACTTGTTTTCTTTTGCACTGGAACAGCAGAGGAGTGCTCAGGGAAGCACAGAGAGCAATTCACCGAGTCCCTTGCCAAAGTATCTCTAAAGTTCACAGCTCCTGCTGCATAAAGGAAGAGCTCGGTCTTCCCTGGCAACCTGACGCACCCTTGGTATTCTGTTTCAAGAAGGTTTCTAGACATTGTAGGAAGACAACAGAAACTCTGGAAATACTGGGAGGAATGGTCTGGAAATTAAGGCTCAGGTTCTAACTTAAATGGAAATGTCTTGCAGAGTGAATATGCCTGATGTTAGTTAATTTAGAGCCCTACTGCATGCATATACTCCTGAACTGTTGAGTTCAGCGTAGATGAATGATAAATGAATGTAAGCATGTTGGATTTAGAGGTTAATTTAAACAACATTACGTGCGTTACTGAGGGCAGAAAAAAATGCATGTAAGTTTATGTTCAGCAAAACTGTGATAGAGTTGTTTTATAGGAACCTTCAGCACTTGTCAATGTTTAACTTAGATGGTGCTCTTGCATACTACGCTCCCTCTAATTTCATTGTACTGGTCCTGAGTTAAAAGGAGTCTGAAGTGTGGGGGTTTTTATCTCTGATACTGTACATGTGTGATAGGTTTAAATTAACTACTCTGCATATGGCTCATAGCTTAACTATGAGATTACAGACATACTTTGCATGTCTGAATAAATTTAGTGGTGGATAGCTTTTATGAAAGCCAGTAGGATTGTTGTTACTGTGCTCTGTGCCTAAGCTGGTTTGTCAAGTTGCACGTTCAAGAATCTGGCTAAAATGCCTGAGATTAAAGGATAACAGCATGTAGCCTAAATTTAGTGAGGGGAGATATCTTCATGCTTGTAGCCGCCCCACCCCGCCCCGACATCTGGCTGCTGTTGCTAGAACTTCGGCTGTTTGCTGCTTCTTAAAGCAAGGAAGACTGAAGCAGGAAGCTTTTCTTTTGTAAGTGCATCCTTAGTTAGTTCTACGTCCTGAATCATTCAGGGCCATTTGTTTAACGGCTACTTTGTAAAAGTGATTAGTTATTAGCTATACATAGAAAACAAAACACTTTGGAAAAACCTTATTGAACAGACCTTTATGTGCAAAGAGGTGTTATTGAAGTTAGTCTGTGCAGATGTTGGCAACCATAAAGGCAAACTGCTTAAAGTAGCTCATACATAGAAGGCTGCTGAGGTGAGGGAGTGCTTTGTAATTGGGCCTGTGGCAGCCATGCATGAGTACCTTTCTCAAAACACCGTTTGGGTGTGGAGAGTGATTGGTAGAATGACTTTTCAAGGAATGTAGATTACAAAGATAGAGGGAAGTAAACATCAGGAGAGGGATTGTCTTCCACGTTGGGAGCTACTTTTATCCTGCTCCTGTAACTATGCAAATATTCTTAGAGTCTTTTAGCTGCACCAGTAATGTCACTGTTCCTTCAATCCAGACCCAGTAAGTGGATGGGATTTGCAAATTGATTGCTAATTGCTTTTTAAAAAGTTGCCTCTTTTCCCTAAGTTCTACCTCCTGCTTTTAAGAGAAGCTGAGAAAACTGGGAGTTTTGATTCTTTCTGTGCTGCATACATCTTTATTTATGCTAACGCTGAACCTGACACAATCAAATGTATGTTATGACTAGCATTTTTTTATCAATTACTGTTGAAAGAATGACAGTGTACAAGTTGTGTAGATGACAGCAGACATGTTAGACTTCTACTCTTTTCTGATATTCAGGAACTATGGACCTGTATATAATTGCTTTGTTAGTATTGTTAGTATGACTGGTATGCATTTGTACCCGAAATGGTCCTCTTGCAAAAGAGAAAGTCTATGTATCCAAGAGATACATAGAACTTCTCTATCAAATTGACATTTTCTGTGTGTGTGTGTGTAAGTTGGAAGGAAAGAAAAATTATCAGTGATGACATATATACAAATCTCAAATCATCACCAGTTTTATTCTACTGTTATGCACAGTTAAGATGGAGTAAACACATAACTTAAAACACTAATTTGTCCCACTAATTTGTATACTGAAGCACCATACTTTGCTTGGAGATTGTCTATATAGAACAAAGTTTAAGAGCTCAGCAGTACAAGGGACAGGAAATCTGTAATGTTGCTGAACAAAACTTCTAAAAAGGCCACAAGAGATACTAATGAACAAAATAGTGAATACCAGAGGCTACTAAAAAGTGATCTTGATGACACGGCTTCTGTGGAGCATGAATGCACTATCAAAAGCATCTGTCTAGGCTTTTTTTTTTTCCTTTATTTTTTCTTTTTTTTTCTGTTCCGTTAACGTTTTTCAAGGGCATGATTGTCAAATTTCCAAAGTCATTACCGGTAATGAGAGGTCTTTGGATCCCATCCAAATGTTATATTTTATTTAGTAAGTGAGCAAGCAAGATTCTCACTTCTTGGACTTACGAATAACTGTATGAATGTATGAATAACTGTATGAATTAATATGGCTGTATGAATAACTGAAGAATGTTTCCGCTGTTACTATGTATTCTGCTTGATGATGTTTTGAAGGTATAAGCAATTGTAACTCTGAGACCTTACTCTCATTATGCTATGGAACAGATGACCTGTGCAGTGTAGCAGTTTGAGTACCGAAGGAAAACATAATACTTCTGGAGACTAGAAATACATGAAATTTGACTGGGATTGCAGTCTTGGCTTTCGGACTCAAATTAAATGTGGATTTTCAGATATGAGTTGGACAATCCTACCTATTTAATAACTCAGACTTCTTCCCTTCCCAAATAGTAAAGGCAAGGAATAAATAAATTAAAAAAAATATAAATAAATAAATTTCAAAAAATTTGCTTGATTTTTTTTTTTTTTTGTTAGAGAGAGCGAGAGAGTGCTCTGTATGGAATATTTTCAAGCTTTTCCTTGCAATTGGAAACTTTATACTGAAAGAAGAGTTGCGTATCTAACAGTTGGGCTCCAAAATCTGGAACTTTCAAAAAAATTACATGTACCACCAATGTAGGAAGTGTCATGATAAAAGCAATGTAACATCCAGCATTAAATAATCCCTTTCTCTGCAGCTGTTATGCACCCAACCTCCTTCCTTTGAAGTCTATAGACTTCAACTTTGAATGGTTTGGATGGAGGCATGAGAGGAACACATCATCCTGAGCACGACTGAGACTTATTCACAAAAAACCTAACCCTTGCCCTGCCAATTCTGTATGTTTTTGTTCTTTCAACTGAAATCAGACCAGTATTCTTTTTTTTTAATTATTGCTTTCCTATACATCTAGTAAGATTTCTTATACATCCATTTGTTGTTATGCAGACTTCAAGTATTATGTTTGGCCTCTAGTTACTGTCTCCTGTTGTTTGAGATGAGGTTGACTTCTGACCTTGTGTTTTTTATGTTGTCTGCAGCTTACAAAGCTGTGGCTAAAATAATTCTGCATTCTTCCAAGGTGTTTCATAGTCAGAGTAGTCACACATATCAGAGACAAGATACTAATTCATTTAGCAAGTGGCTGTTATTTTGAGAGGGCAGTGAAATCATGTGTCTCTTGGGAGTAAATCAAGAAAAAAATCCTTCTTCCTGTCTCCTCCAAGCCAATCAGGTCTCCCCTGCTTCCACTAAATGTTTAGAGCTAATATATACTATTAGACACACTGACAAACTTGTCAACTGTAGAGTAGAAAGGAAGGGTATCTAAAGTTGTGGACTTTACAAAGTAGAAATGTACAAGTTTCCCTTAGTTATGAGTCATTACATGGAGTCTAAAGAATACAAGACATCGAAACCTTCTAGAGAGTGTGTAGGAAGGTCATAGCATGTATCCAGCAAGACGGTCATGTTTGTTACAAGCTTGAGACAAAGACCCCAATATTGTAAAGAGCTTACTATGGGTGAATGCTGAGCTCACACAAAACTGTTCTGGCATCTACTATTAATGGCCAATTTGGCAATGCTCTGCATGGGCAGAGAGGTTTTAATGTTTGTACATTTTTCTAAGACTGGGAATCAAGAAGTGTGTCTTTCTGACATAGAAATTAGAAAGGTTTTAAGTTCGGTTCAAGGTAATGACAGCAGTTATAACAAACCAATTTTGGATGAGACTTTTTTCTTTCCTATCCCATAAAAGCATTCACAGATTGACAAGACATTCCTTCTTCAGATGGTCTTTTATTTACAGTGGTGTTGGCTTAATTGTGACAGTAACTAGCAAGAGAGCTGTTCCCCTTACTGCTTAATGACACTTTACAGTGAGGCCACCCCAAATGAAGATGCCTGTGCCAGATTTACAGAAGCTTGCAGAACAAAAGGAGCTGATGGACTGATTCCTAAATAAGAGTTCAGCTGAAGAAGGAAATTAGGCAGAATTTAAGAAGGGATGGGATATGATGGATGAGTTGGCAAGCAGTTAGGGATATTTAGTGCTACAGAAAGGTCTGAAGTTGTTTAGAATCATGGAATCATTTAGGTTGGAAAAGACCTTTAAGATCAAGTCCAACTGTTAACCTAATGCTGCCAACTCCACCGCTAAACCATGTCCCTAAGCACCACATCTGCATGTCTTTTAAATACCTCCAGGGATGGTGACTCCACCACTTCCCTGGGCAGCCTCTTCCAATGCTTGACAACCCTTTCGGTGAAGAAATTTTTCCTAATATCCAATCTAAACCTCCCCTGGTGCAACCTGAGGCCATTTCCTCTTGTCCTATCACTTGTTACTTGGGAAAAGAGACTGACACCCACCTCGCTACAACCTCCTTTCAGGTAGTTGTAGAGAGCGATAACGTCTCCCCTCAGCCTCCTCTTCTCCAGGCTAAACAATCCCAGTTCCCTCAGCCTCTCCTTGTAAGACTTGTTTTCTAGACCCTTCACCAGCTTCGTTGCCCTTCTCTGGACACACTCCAGCACCTCAGTGTCCTTCTTGTACTGAGGGGCCCAAAACTGAACACAGTATTCGAGGTGTGGCCTCACCAGTGCCGAGTACAGGGGCACGATCACTTCCCTANTCCAGATCCCTCTGCAGAGCCTTCCTTCCCTCGAGCAGATCGACACTCCCACCCAGCTTGGTATCATCTGCAAACTTGCTGAGGGTGCACTCGATCCCCTTGTCCAGATCATTGATAAAGATATTAAACAGAACTGGCCCCAATACTGAGCACTGGGGAACACCCAGTGATTGTGATATATTAAAGGGAACAAACACGTTAAGAAATTGAGGGAGAATGCTGGGAAAGACTTGAGTAATTTCAATACCTGTTTTTAATGCAATACAGACTCCTTCAACATGGCTGTGGTTAGCCCTTGTTGTTTTTTTTCCCTTTTGTTTTTTGTGTTGTGAAGTGACTGTAAGGTACCTGTGTATTCCTGAGGAGTTGGAATTAGTAGGAGTTAGGAAGGAGTCCTAAGACTTTCAGTCCTCCTCAGGAGATTTTTTTTTTTTCTGTAGGGTTTGGCATTTCTGTACCTGTATGGATGAAGGATGGAAGGAGATAGTGGATTATGAGGGTCTGTACCCTGAGTTGGAGATGTCCCTGTTCTGCACACCTTGGCTGTCTCCTGAGTCTAACCTGCTGGTCTAGCAATGGTCTGTGTTGCAGTTACGTTTGGGGGAACCCTGCAAGGGACAGTCCTCCCAGCAGGAACAGACTGGCTTGAGGAGTACCAGAGAAATCAACGAAGGGGGAGAAAAGGGCTATAAGGAACAGGGAGAGTTTGAAGCCCCATTGATATCTGCCAGTCTTTCCCAGGTGTGTTTTACTCTGTGATAATCGCATGGAGTTTATCTTAAGAGAAACCAGATCCAACTCGGGTGGTTTTTTTTACATTTTTTTAAATTATGGAAACTCTTGCCAAATTACATGTTAGTTCATAAGATGTTTTACCACAGGTGTTTTTCATGGCCGACTTTGCACTCTGAGGGTGATGTATGACTGGAGTATCAGTGCATGGAAACTCTTTGACCCCTTTCGCTGTCCTTGATGTCTTTGTAGAGTCAAATTTTTGTTAAGGTGCTAGCTGCAGAAGTGTGGTGTCACACCACCCTTCACCCCCCTTTACTTATTTCTAGCTTGCAGATAAATCACATCTTTCCATATTGAGGCAGCTCAAGGGTTACAATGTGGCGATTATCCCTGTCTGTTTGCTCCCTCACTCTGCAGCTCGCATTTGATAAAATTGATGTGATCTGTTTTATGTTATATCAGAGGCTTCCATAGGATTCATAGAGTTCAAATATATGGTAGAGAGTTATGCTATGCTGCTGATAGCTAGCCGTTGTGGCAATTCCCTTTAACTGAACTTCGTGCTGATAATTGCCTCAGAAGAGTCTGCTGAATATTGTGTGTGTGACCTTTGTGTTGTCCTAGCTTGGCTGGAGGAGCTCCTGGTATAATTTAGATTAAGGTTCTTAAGACAACTTGTTACTTTGGAACCATTTCAGGAAACAGCTATGTGGAGCTACCCAGATTTTTCTGGGGGTTGCAAAGCGCTGCTTTCCCCAGGATTAACCCTCCCCAACCTTTGAGGTGAGAAAGGTGGAAAGTAGCCTGGTGTGTGTCTCCAGTAGTGCCCAGCCCAGAAGTCTACATTGGTTGTTCATGGTCCTGTCAGCAGGGTAAATGGTAACCTAGTGCAATTAATTTTACCTCTTTGGACCTTAATTCTTCATGTTTGAGATAGGAGTCACTAATGCTGCCTCCTTTGTAAGGTGTTTCCAGGCCTGTTGATGGCAGGTGCTGTGGAAGAGCTACATGCAGCTAATATCCCCATCAATCATGAGGTAGGTATATTAGGCAATATTTTGTCATTCCTCTATTAATAAATACAGGATGGCATCCTGTTTGGAGAGAGGTGGAGCAATGGTCTCCAAAGTGGGGGGTGCATACCCCAGGGCGTGGGCAAGATGATCCATTGGGGTGTGGGAGAAAATATTGGAACTTCTATTTACTTTTTTAGATTAAAAAAAAAAAAATTAAGCTTTACTAATATTTAATATACAGCTTGACACTGGTGCCCTCACTTGGTCCATATGTCAGATGACCACATGTAAGGTATGGTACACAAGGTATCCTGAAGGAAGAGTGGATGCTCCACAACATGGAGAGGTTGACAGCAGTGCCTTCACTCGTTCATTCATCTTAAGCATATTGTGATGTATTACAGTTTATGTGTGTCCGCTTAAATGGATTTAAAGATTATATTACCTAGTTTTAACTAAACTAACCCTCACAAAATAATAGAGAAGTGTATTAAAAAGATTCCTGCAAAGAAACTGTGGATTGAATGTAATACTAATAATGTGAGTGCAAATGAACAAGAAAATGGCAGAGCTGACACTTCTCCTACTCCTAGCAAAAGCTCTTTGTCAGCCAAATTACAAGGTAAAAACAATGATGTCCTAATCAGATCTGACAAGAACTTGGCCAAAAAAAAAAAAAAAAGGAAATTATCAGTATCAAAATAAACTGAACTTTGAACCAGACCTTTGAATTGCTGCATCACAAAGTGTTAAACCAACATTGTCAAAAATAATGGAGCATATTTGCTCACTTAGCTCTCCCTAAAAAAAAAAAAATTAAAAAAAAAAAAATACTATTTTTGGGGGAGAGCAAAAAGGGGGTTTTGTACTGTTAACAAGTAAAATAAAAATTAAAAATATTGTTTATTTCATCTTTCACCCTTTCTAATTTATATATTTTGTGTGTGTTTTAAAATGTACATAATGTATTAGTACAGTAGTACATGTATGTAATTTTTAAAGAAATAAATACACATCTTTTGGGGATGAATGCTCAAATTTTTTTACCGATAGGTGTACATGATAAAAAAATCTGGAGACCACTGATCTAGAGAACAGACACTTAAACAGTAAATAACAGATTAGATCATTTCTACAGGTATGTCAGCCAGAAAAGGAAGGTCAAAGAAAGCGTACCCCCCCATGATGAGCAGGACTGGCAAACTGGTAACAATGGACAAGGAGAAGGCTGAGGTACTCAACGACTTCTTTGCCTCAGTCTTCACTGGTAACCTCTCTTCCCACGCCTCCCGAGCGGATGGACCGCAAGACGGGGACTGGGGGAGCAAAATCCCTCCCACTGTAAGAGGAGATCAGGTTTGTGACCGCCTGAGGAACCTGAACATACACAAGCGTATGGGACCTGGTGAGATGCATCACAGAGTCCTGAGGGAATTGGCTGATGTAGTTGCCAAGCCACTCTCCATGATATTTGAAAAGTCACAGCAGTCAGGTGAAGTCCTTGCTGTCTGGAAAAAGGGAAATATTGCATTTTTAAAAGGGGTAGAAAGGAGGACCCTGGGAACTACTGACCTGTCAGCCTCACCTCTGTGCCTGGGAAGATCATGGAACAGATCCTCCTAGAAGCTATGCTAAGGCACATGGAGGACAGGGAGGTGATTCGAAACAGCCAGCATGGCTTCACCAAGGGCAAGTCCTGCCTGACCAACCTAGTGGCGCTCTATGATGGAGTGACTGCATCAGTGGACAAGGGAAGAGCTACGGATGTCATCTATCTGGACTTCTGTAAGGCCTTTGATACGGTACCCCACAACATCCTTTTCTCTAAATTGGAGAGATATGGATTTGATGGGTGGACTGTTTGGTGGATAAGGAATAGGTTTGATGGTCGCATTGAGAGGGTAGTGGTCAATGGCTCAATGTCCAGATGGAGGTCGGTGGTGTCCCTCAGGGGTCCGTATTGGGATCAGTACTGTTTAATATCTTCATCAATGACATAGACAGCAGGATGGAGTGCACCCTCAGCAAGTTTGCAGGCAACACCAAGTTGAGTGGTGCGGTTGACATGCCTGAGGGACGGGATGCCATCCAGAGGGACCTGGACAAGCTTGAGAACTGGGCCCATGTGAACCTCATGAAGTTCAACAAGACCAAGTGCAGGGTCCTGCACTTGGATTGGTGCAAACCCGGATATCAATACAGACTGTGGGATGAAGGGATTGAGAGCAGCCCTGTGGAGAAGGACTTGGGGGTACTAGTGGATGAAAAGCTGGACATGAGCCAGCAATGTGTGCTCAGAGCCGAGAAGGCCAACCGTATCCTGGGCTGCATCAAAAGAAGCATGGCCAGCAGGTCAAGGGAGGTGATTCTGCCCCTCTACTCTGCTCTGGTGAGACCCCACCTGGCGTACTGTGTCCAGCTCTGGAGTCCTTGGCACAGGAAAGACATGGACCTGTTGGAGCGGGTCCAGAGGAGGGCCACAAAAATGATCAGAGGCTCTCCTCTGAGGAAAGGCTGAGAGAGTTGGGGTTGTTCAGCCTGGAGAAGAGGAGGCTCCGGGGAGACTTTATAGCAGCCTTCCAATACCTGAAGGGGGCCTACAAGAAAGCTGGGGAGGGACTTTTTAGAAGGGCATGTAGCAATAGGACAAAGGGTAATGGCTTTAAACTGAAAGAGGGTAGATTCAGGCTAGATGTAAAGAAGAAATTCTTCACTATGAGAGTGGTGAAACACTGGAAGAGGTTGCCCAGAGAGGTGGTAGATGCTGCATCCCTAGAAACATTCAAGGTCAGGTTGGACGGGGCTCTGAGCAACCTGAACTAGTTGAAGATGACCCTGCTTATTGCAGGGGGGTTGGACTAGATGACCTTTAAAGGTCCCTTCCAACCCAAACTATTCTATGACTCTATGATCATTTGTCTTCATTCGTTTGGTGTCCTACAACACTCTAGATTGTTGGTGTTGTGGGGGAATTGAAATTTTCCTGTGGTTGACCAGTTTGTTTCACACGGGATGTTTCAGAGTTGAATCAATTCTGTCATGTACAGAACGCAGTGTCCTGTGAGGCTGCTGTTAACTCTGAGGTACATGTTGTGCAGTGTCTGAGTAATGAATTCAGCTAAAGAGCCTACATATTAACTGCTAGTATTTTGTTGAGTTCATTAGCATCCTTTTTTAGGTTTTAGCTTTTCAAAGTTAATGGCTTTGACTGGAGTGATTAGCACTAACCTTGGTGCCTGTGGCAAGGTTAAAATGACAGAAAATGTTTTGGAACACAAACTTTGTCATGGACCTCATTATGTGAAATACCACTGTACAAGTCAGCCAAGGACACCTTGATTAGTCTGTAACGTCCTTCTATTAACAGCTTCTTTTTCCCCCCAATGATAGATACTTATTAATACAAAGTATATAATGAAGATTTATTCCTTCTAGAGAGCTATGTGTGTGCTCATGTAGTTCTGATTTTATAGCAGTTTTTGAACCAACGGTAAAAGACTAATAACCTGAGGAAAGACATGTGGAGATTCAAAACTTTGCCAACTCTGAATGTATAACATGGTGCTTTTCATGTTGATTCTACATGAATGAATGTATAATCATGTATTTAAATGTGAATATCAAACATTACTCTGTGATAATGAGTTAGCACATATTTTGAAAGCATTGTGCAGAGAAATGCAATATTTCATGTTCATTTCAGCTAACATCCATGTTTTTATAGTCTTATTTCTTTTTTTCTCTATAAAAGTCTAATTCTATTTGTGTGTGTGTGTATGAAGTAAATCTAAAACCACGTTTATTAAGGGCATAACTTTGCATGCACCCAGACTAACTCTAAAATTTGAACTATAGGTGTGCAAGTTAGGGCCTGAGATACTAGATTTCCTTGATGCAGTTATAACTTCTGGGAAATGAAATGCCTTTACTATGAATAATAACGACAGGAGTAGAAAATACTGTATTTAATGATTTTTTTTCCTTCTTTTTTTTCTTAAATGCTTTTTCTAATAGTTTTTATCGTACTTGGTATGCTTTATTCAGAGGAAGTGGGAATGTGAGCATAACTCATATCCATAGATAACCAATACTTCAAAAAGAGCTTGCTCTAATTAGCATGAGCTGAAATTGGGGTAATAGACTGAGAGAGAACTATGCAAAAGATGTTCTGTACATCAAGTTTTCTATCTTTTTCTCTCTGTGGGCAAAAGACACCGTATAACTTCTAGAGTTACTTTTCTTTATTTGGAATTTCATCTTTGCGTGGTCTTCCTGTGCATTTTTCCTTTGGTTTGCTGTAAAGGCAGCCCCTTTCCACTTGGTTAGTTATAAACCTGGAATACCTTTCCCTATATCACCTTTATCTGTACCTGTGCACCATTTTTCTATGCTTGGGCAATGACTTTGCCCTGCAAAATAACTGTAAGGATCATACAGACCAAGCTTCTCCTCCTGTGGATCCACCACTCCCCGCACTGATTTAAAATGTTGTGCTGGTGCTGAGCACAAGACAGAAGTTCTAGGATGGGCTGTATCAATTTCGTCTGTGCAGATGACCTGTCTAATGCTCCAGTGATGGGTGGTGGTGGTGTGGGTGTGTGTCTCTAGAAAATGTTGCATTGCTGGACTTACTCAGCTTGTCCTAAAAAGAATTCGGGTCTTTTTCTGAAAGTAGGGGGACACTAGAGGAAAAAATGATATGTGAGTAAACTACAGTAACGTGGAGGTAACTGGTGTGCCACTGCTGATTCTGTTCTCTAGAAAATGCACTGCCAAAATCTTCATAAGGATCTACTGGGGAGCAGAAGGAGAGTGGGAATGAGTCTTAGAGGATGTAGTTCAACAGAAACCTGGGAGGTTATTTACTTGCCATTCAAACAGTGATTATGTCAAACTGCTAGGAAGTTTTTCTACCTTCTTGTTACAAAAGCCACTGTTTCCAGGTTTTTAAAAATAGTTGTGTATTTTTCAAAGCTCTAGTGTGGTTTAATTCTTTTTTCTGTTGTTGTATGGAAAAAATTGTAACCATTCTTTATTTCAAGACTCATTCTTACCTCATAATGGCTTAGTTTTATTAAGAAAGTTTGGTTTTACTCTCTTGTGGGGTAACTTTCCAACAACTTTTTTACACTTGTATGTTTTCTTCTGTGTTGCTTCAGTTCCTGAAACCCCATCTACTTCAAATTTAATTGCAATTCTGTGAGGGTTTTTTCCTAGTTTTATTGGGTTAAATATTTATATCTAATAAAGGGAAATAGTGGAATAAATGGACAAAGCGGGAATCAGTTATTGTTACCAAATGGTACCCTGGAGATGCAATGAATAAATCAGGTGTTTAATATGAAAGGGTGATCAATTTCATTTCTGCATCCTTAGAATCTGTGTATAATCCTGTAATTTATCAGTAGTTAGCATAAAATGACAGTGGTGACAATGTATTTGTTATAAACAGATTTTAATTTACAGATAAATGTTAAAATATTGAATGTTGTGGAAGGAAATTAAACTCCTTTTTCCATCTGCTTCTGTGAATTCCCACAGCTATGTTGGGAGTGCAGAAGCATCAACATAAATTATGAGTAAAACATGTTTATTATTTAAGTAACATGTAGTGCTCAGCTTTTAAGGGAGAGAAGCATATCCGGTTCTGCTTTTCAATTTAAAATTCAGTTTTTAAAAGCATGGAGATTTAACTTTGGGTTTAAAACCAAAATAAATCTAGGGCCCATCCTGTATTTCATCCTAATCTTGTGAACCCTAATTTTTATTCAGAATGAAGCGCCACTGAACTATAATACTGAGTCCTTTACTCTTGCTACTTTTTAAGTAACTCTTTTTAAGTTGTTCGAGTGGAAACAGCAGAGTAAGTGCAGATTATCTTTCT
Organism: Fregata magnificens; assembly: GCA_013389945.1. Taxonomy (NCBI): domain Eukaryota; kingdom Metazoa; phylum Chordata; class Aves; order Suliformes; family Fregatidae; genus Fregata; species Fregata magnificens. The sequence goes on from WAAD01005970.1 coordinate 458,943, forward strand.
TTTCTACGGGTTCAGACTGCTGGTTTGATTCTTGGACTGAAATAATATGAATATTGGAATGAGAGCAGAAGTGGTACCTTGTAAAGAAAATTAAGTCTGGTTTTCTATAGCTTTTGGTTTAATGAAAGAGAGCTTCCCCAGTAATGGCAAAACAACATAAAAATTGGGCAGGAAACCATCCTGACACAGATTTTTGGGGATCTGGTTTTAGTAAGTCCCACTTTCCATTGTCTTTCTGTCTTGGTTGGTCAAACAGGAGGAGGTTCTGCCTCAAGGATTAATGTTCCAAAGTTTGCATTGATTTCCATTCCCTGAAACTCTCTTCAGCAGTCAAGATTCCAGGCTGCTTCTTGAGAAGCTTTTTGATTAGGCTTTCTCTGAAGAGCTAGTTAAATATTACTTATAAATAAAAAATGCCCGAATTCAACAAAAAGTCTGATTTTGTGGGTAGCTGTGGATAACGTCATGTATCAACCTTTTCAATTGACCCTGATTAGCTGGGAAGGAAAAAATCTTCTGCCAACTAGATGCCAAATTTCTGCCTATAGTACCTTCCTCCTGCTCCGATGGCACAGTTTGAGCGTTCTTGTAACTGAGTGGCTGTAAGCAAAATCTTTGCCGTAGTTCTTTACTTTATCCTTGGTCTATGGAAAAGCACCATATGAATTATAGCTCAATGAGGAAAAAAAAATTGCTGTATGTTTTGCATTTTTAGGGGTTTTAATGTTTTAACATACGTAAGCATAGAGCATAAATAGTCTAGAACAACTTCTATGAAAATGGTCTTGCAGAGTGGTGAGAATGTGTTTCTGGACTGTCACAGTTCGTAAATGTTTTCCATCAGTTTCACAATACTTTGTATTTCCTACTGTGGATGGAGACACTTCCTGAGTGAGCACTCTGAGGTACAGAAGACAAATAATTTATTGGGTCTTCTCACTTCTGAATTTTGTAAGCAAAGGACCAAAATACTTCTTGCTGTGTAACAACAAATCCAGACTTTTTCCTAAGTCTGTGTTATTCAAGCATCTGGGAAATGCTGTTTGCTCTATCACCGAGAAAAAAAGAAATAAAACTCTATTTAGTTTCAGTGCTGTTGAGGAAACTTGAAAGACAGGTTTTAATCTACAAATGTCATTATGAGAAGCATCTCTCCTATAGCGCAAATTAGCTTCTAATAGCAAGTCAGACTACGTGCTGTGACTTGGAAATATCCTTGTCCTTCATGTCTTCCAAAGGATCTTATCCTAAATTGAATCATGTGATACCGTAGCTCTACTAACATCACAATTCTGACCGATACAATTGTACACATTTCTTCTTGTCTACACCACAACAGACTAGTTTGAAATCTCTACCTGTTTATATTTAAGAAAAAACCTTCTATTTTAAGCTTTGTTTCTGTTCAACTTGAAAGACATTAAAAGTAGGACTGTGCCAGAGAATATGGGGAAATGGGGAGGATTGAAAATGTGGGACTGGGAGAGTCTAATCTGTTGAGGAAAAACTCAGAAAATAAGCTTTTGTCATTAAAAGCAGATATTATCTAAAGTGCCTTAGTCAGTGAATGAGTCCTAAACCCTTATCTATCTTAATGAAAAATAAGCCTTGTAAGAAATTTGGATGCTTGTGAAAACAGTTATGCTCCTAAGTTGCTTGACACTTGATGTAAATCAATTTAATTTGACACAGATTATGCGTCGTTCCAGATCTTCATCATGAAAGAAGTAGAAACATGGAGAGCAGCATCTCTGCTACATAAAACCTTGTGGAAGAGATGCCAAAGCTAGGCCAGAACAACTACATGTGTGCATAAAATAACTATACTTAAATACGTGCATAAAGGCAGCAACTTCTAGAGAGACTTTTTACAAATGATGGACTTGGGCAATGAGCAGAAGTGCTGTCTTCCTAAATATGCAGACTTGTATAACTTTCTGGCAGAATTCCTTAGTACCTAATAACTGTCTTTTGAAGCTTTTTCCTTTCCTTCCCCTTCCCTCTCTCTATCATTTAGCATGCATTTTGCAGTCATAATGCCATGAAAGTGGTTTTACTGTCTCTCACCAAACTTAAAAAAAAAAAGCACTTTTTATGATGTATGCTAGGCAGAGGATAACATTTTTCTCTTGCCTAACTAGCTTATATAGGAAGCTCCTTTTTATATTTTGAATGGAAAAGAAGCAAGGTTAATGTATTACAAAAAGGTTACAGCTAACACTCCATAAACTTATTTTTTTTAAGACTGAAATGATGATGGTCATACCACTTTTTTTACTATGGAAAAAAGTCTGCTCTTTGTTCTGAGTACTTTGTCCAGATCTTTCATGTTGGCTTCTGTGTGATTGCATCTTGAAAGGTTACTGCAGAAGTAAAATAACTGTCTTCTTGCAGAAACCCTAGGGAAACCTATGGGCAAGAAATAAGTTAAAAGCATATACTGATGCTCTGCCATTAAGGAGAAAAATGTAGAGTGCTACTGAAAATGTTAAGAAAATGAAAGAGGCTTTTCTGTTCCACCAATAGTGAAGCTATCATGTCTGTGCATATATTTTTTTAAAATAAAATAAATTTTGAGAAAAATAACCTTAGTAAGTGGATAACATCAGTCTCTAGGTAGAGGGTTGGAAAGACCAGGAGCCTCAAACCTTTGTATAAACTTGGGAGGAAGAGGAAATGCTTTTTGCTTTTTTTTTTTTTTTTTTTTTTTTTTTTTTTGGCAAGGGCTGTGACACTGAGCCCTCTATAAGATTTAATCTTAAGTGCATCTCTGAAAGTACTTTTTCGTGACTATTTTCTATGTCTCCATATAAAATCTACTTACTTCCCTTGCCTCCCTTTCTGGTGGCTTGCTATGGTTGCTGCATTGTTAGTGTGATGCCAGAAGGGAGGAAAATCTGGTCAAATACCTTCTTACAGTTAGGTGTCATGTTTTCGAAAGCAAGGGAAAGAGTATATGTGGAAACTTCCAAAGGAAAAGTTATGGTAGCATTGCCTATGAACTCACAGAATTGAAGGCCCTCACTTTTTTAAACTGTAGTTTGTTTGTTTTTTTTATTGGCAAATCCACAAATATTGTCAAAAACCTGGTGAGTTGTAGAGTGGTGTCCTCCCCCTCCTCCCCCCCCCATGGGATTCTGTGCACGTGTGTCTGCTTAGTGTGTTTCCTCCGTAGCAGTATCACTTTAGGGCAGTTTGTTTTAGCAAATGAGACAAAGCCCTTAAAAAATGCTGGACAGCTCACCTTACACTTATTGTACACTGAAATGGATGTTGAAACTCTGATCCAAATGGAATCTATTACAAGGGTCCTATTGAGTCCAAAGAAGCGAAGACTTTTTGCCTATATTACCTAAGTCCAGAAGGCCCACGGAGCAAAATTTGCAAGAAGTGGCCAATGAGGGGTCTGCAGTCTGAGGAGGAGATGTCAGTGTAATGAGACAGCCAACAGATGCAGTAGTTTGTGAAGAAGGGGGCAAAGTAAGGGGGACTCAGCTGAAAGAGTGCCACAGTCAGAGTCTTGGATGTGGTGGTAACACACCACAGAGCAGTTTCCACAGCAGATGTTGGAGCAGCTGTCCCTGCTAGGGTAGAGGCTTTGATGTGGACTGAGCTTCAGATGGTGGATGCAGCCCTCCAAGTCCCAGGCTGCCGGGAGTGCCTGGGGCCTGCCTCTGATACCAGGAGAGACAGTGATGTCCTGCAGGAGGTGTGCTGTCTGGGAGAAGCTCTGCCACCAAGGGGAGGAGTTACAGGAGGAAGTGAGCAGGCCGTGCAGTATCAGGGAAGATGAAAGGGAGATAGATGGGATCATCTCTGAGACTCAACACCTTGAAGAGTCTTAGCCCCCATCTGCAATAGAGAAGCAGGCAGTGTCTACTCCCAGTATCAAGGTAAGCAAAAACCCTGGAGAAGGGGAAGGATGGAAGCTGGTGACTTCTGGCACCAAGAGGAAGTCTCCTGCCCCAACTACTGATTTACAACTGCAAAATGGTTCACTGTCCTCAGAGTTCAAGAGGAGCCAGAAATGTCTATAAGCAGAGGACCTGGTCCACCTAACCCTAAATTATGCAAGACTACAGTGAAGAAACAGTGGCTGCAGAGGCCATGAGATGGTGGAGCTCAGGATCCTGAGGACAGGCAGGAGGGTGAAAAGCAAGCTCCCAACTCTGGACTTCAGGAGAACAGGCTTTGGCCTCTTCAGAGATCCACTTGGAAGAGTCCCATGGGATAAGGGCCTGGAGGGAAGGGAGAGCCAAGAAAGCAGGTTAATATTCAAGGATCACCTCCTCCAAGATCAAGAGTTCCATCCCAGTGAATATGAAGTTAGGCAAAAATGCCAGGAAGCCTCCGTGGGTGAACAAGGAGCTCCTAGCCAAACTCAAACACAAAAAGGAAGCATACAGAGGGTTGAAGCAAGAAACTGTTAGCCTGGGAGGAATACAGAGACCTTATTCAAGCATCCAGGGATGAAGTTAGGAAAGCTAAAGCCCAAACAGAATTGGATCTGGCCAGGGATGTGAAAGACAACAAGAAGGGCTTCTATAAGTACATAGGCAACAAAAGGAAGACTAGGGAAAATGTGGGCCCATTGCTCAAAGAGATGGGGGACCTGGTTACATAGGACATGGAAAAGACTGAGGTACTGAATTCCTTTTTTGCCTCAGTCTTCACTAGCAAGACTAGCCTTCAGGGGTTCTAGAGATCAGGAGGAAAGTCTGGAGAATGGAAGACATGCCCTTGGTAGAAGAGGATTAGGTCAGGGAGTACTTTAGCAAACTGGACATACATAAGTCCATGGGCCCTGATGGGATGTGCTCACGATTGCTGAGGGAGCTGGCAGGTGTCTTTGCAAGGCCATTCTCAATAATCTTTGATCAATCATGGCAAGTGGGAGAAATTCCTGAAGACTGGAGGAAAGCAAATGTCACTGCTGTCTTCAAAAAGGAGGACCCTGGGAACAACAGGCTGGTCAGCCTCATTTTGATCCCTGAGAAGGTGATGGAGCAGCTATTCCTGGAAACCATTTCCAGGCATATTAAGGACAAGAAAATCATCAGGAGTAGTCAGCATGGCTTCACCAAGGGAAAGTCATGCTTGACGAACTTGATAACCTTCTACAATAAAATGAATGGCCTAGTGGATGAGGGGAGAGCAGTGGACATTGTCTAGTTGGACTTCTGTAGGACCTTTGACACTGTCTCCCATAAGATCCTCATAGACTAGCTGTTGATGTATGGGCTGGATAAGCAGACAGTGAGGTGGGTTGAAAACTGGCTGAATGGCCGGGCTCAGAGAGTGTCCATCCTTGGAGATATTCAGAATCCATCTGGACATGGTCCTGGGCAGCTGGCTCTAGGTGGCCCTGCTTGAGCAGGGTGTTGGACCAGATTACCTCCAGAGCTCCCTTCCAACCTCAACCATTCTGTGATTCTGTAATGCTTGTGCATATCAAAAATGTACTCTGAGGCTTACTGAAAGGTCAAAGAAGATAAATGTGGGTGAAGCAGAGAGTCTGAAAGAGCCACAGAACGATCATGTCAATTTAAAATCAGAGTTCATGGCAGGATTCCAGAAATAAGACTATTTATTATGATCTCCAAGACTTGCTCTCTTCTGTGTCCAACTGGGAGTCCTCCCTACTATTTGTTGTCTAGTGCAGAAGCTAAGCATGAAATCCGTCATTGTAAACTTGCTTTGCTCAGTTCTTAACTTTGACCTGCTGCTGTTTAATAGTCGTAGATGTAATGGTTTACGTGAGATAATAGCAAAAATGTGGACTGGCCATAGTTCTACACAGGAAATTGGAAATCCACAAGCTCTGTAGACTAGTGGAGAATCTTGTGTGAGTGCATGTAATGCCCTCCCCCCTCCCCCAAACCCAAAATCCCGAACGCCACACCCTGACAATTACCTCTGCTCTTTTCCATAAACTATCTCGCATACAGAAAATTGGGTTGGAAGCCAATGGCAATACATTCTCTTCTTTCAGCAGTGTCACTTTTAACTGCAGGAAGAACACAGGAGTTTTATACTTGGAAATCATATGTAATTTGAATTCATTTTTGCAATATTCTGAATAGTTGAGTCCCTTAAAAGTTGCATTGCATAAAATAATTGCTGACACTCAGACACTGACGCTTCAGGATTATATTGCAAGCAAAGGAATGCTTTGGCTGCACACAAATGGGTAAGTCTTCAATACACCCAGGAGAGCCATATAATCTGTAATTACAAAGAGATTTTTGAGATAAAGACTTCCAATGTCAAACTCTCGATTCATCAGATGTATTATATGTAGCAGGGGAGAGTAATTATTTTATGCTTTTGGCTGAAATTATTTATACGACACATTTTCAGATGGTATGATATAAGGTGTTCCAGTCTGTGGACAAGTGTTCTGTGGAGCATTGCTAGCTGTTCTGCAGGGCTGCTCCTTTCCATGAGGAAAGCACCTGTCAAACTACAAACATGTCACTTTCTGCTACTAAAAGCTATGTTTTGGACATGTGTGTGCATGGATGTGCACTTCTCTGTCCCTCAGCCCTTTTTATGACGTCAAAAATTGAGAGAGAACACAGGTTGAGAAATTGCAGGTTGTTGGAATTCTAAACACAGGAGTGCCGGAGTAGACTCAGTGGGAAAGAGTTTTAATGAATGTTTAGGCAGTAAACTGAATGAGGATGAGGATGTTTTACAAGTAGTTAAATTTTCCTTGCGGTGAGCACTTGCATCTGGTTACAGGTATCTGAACAGATGCACAGAAATGTGCTTTGGAATGGACTGACTGACTTTGTCTCTATTTTTGAACAGACGTGCAAACAAACCAGTGCTCTTAGCCCGGTTTAAGATAACAGCGAAGTGAAGGTAGGATAGGTCAAAAGTAGAATATAAATCTAGTTGTCCTTGTAGGTTTTAACTATTGATATACATTGAAACATAAATTTCTTAATCTTTACTGTTGCCATCTGAGTTAGTGTATAAAAATATTTCCTCTGTTTTATATATTGCCTCGAGCATCTAATCCAAGCATAGTTTTGGACCTCATTGCAATGCCATGAATGAGGAACCACAGGGCAGTGTTTTCAGGCTTAGCAGAAACATGAGAGAGCTAGAGACAGTAGGTATTGCTAGCAGACTGATGGGCAGATTTATTACAGGTAAGTTCATAAAGGTCTCCATGGTTCCAACAGCAGTGCAAATATATAGTGATTGTAGGTGCTGTATTTCAGAGGCATAAAGTCAAAGAAGAAAGGCTGTGCTCCCAGAAGGGTTTAGAGAACCATAATGTCATATGCACAGAGTGACTGTCACTCGCAAACAAGCTAGGGACCTGTCTTACTCATGGACTTACTCAGATATGAGTGAAACAGTACCGCAGAAAAGACGTGCACCACAGCTGACCATGTTATCAGTTTCAGTGATCGTTAGAGCTGAAGGAAAAACAGGAACTGACAGGTGTATGTTTGTAGAAGGGATGTGCAAGTTTAATTCCATTAATTTGAGATGAAGCGGGCAGAAACTTTTGGGATACTGTCTTTGGGAAAAAACTTTCTCAGGCATTTGGTTGTTGGATTAATTGAGAAAGTAAACTGTACTTTTAAAGCAATAGTGAGCACTGCTTTTTAAAGTCTTTATGGATTGCAGTGCCACTATTTTTTTTTAAATGTCAGATTTTACTGGCCACTAGCCAAGAGCTGATGCTTATGTCTAGAAGTCTAATTCTTAGCCCTTACAAAGATACGAGTTATTTAAACTGGCCAATTCCAAGGAAATAAGATTTTTCCATGTCAAGAACCCTGGAAAATCTACACCACAGGAGCATATTTACTGGGTCAAACCAAATCATTGTGTACTCGTATTCTTTCTCTGATAAATGGCTAGCAGGTTATAAATAAGTTAAGAATGGGTAGCTACAAAGAGTAAAAGAGCAGGGCAGGTGTCTACAATACATATTCCTAATTCTTGTCCAGTTTTGACTGGTCTTTTCTCAGGGAATTCCAGAGCCACCTGTGGTTTCTCCATACTTAGGTAACCTGTGGTTTCTCCATACTTAGGTAACCCTTAGTGGATTTCCTTGCCTGAATGTGTCCAGTCTCTTCCTGAACTTGTGTAAATTTTTAATATGCAGTATATCCTTGGCAAGGAGTTCCACAACTTGTCTCCAATTTAAGAAGTAGCCGACTGGGGCTGTGAAGATGGATGCCTACCATCTTCAGAGGCGTCCATTTGACTGAAAGCCTGAAAAAGACACTAGTTCAGTGGAAGAACATTCACTTTGCCTTCTGCATGGTATTGACATACATTTTATGTCCACTATTATGCCTACATAACACACGTAAGCATCTTAAGCATATTCATTGATAGCTCTGACTTGATTAATGTGGAAGAGGAAGCAAGACAGTAGAGACAATGCGATACACGGGGTATATCAATTAATCCTGCCAAAATTTGGGGCATGTCAGCCTGTGCAAATCAATGTGATGGCTGTGATCATCAGGAATCACTGTTTCTGGTAGTCCAGGTATGGGTACTGCTCTCTGCTTTGTAGGATACCCTATTTTGTTGTCCACTCTTTTTCTTAATGGAGGTGATTCATGTCACCGGCTGAAGGCAGATCTGCACTGATTGCTGAGAATGAATGGCGGGTCTGGATGGGTACTCTAAAAGGACTTCTTGTGGCACCACGTAACCTGAATTTCTTGTATTTAGAGTTCAACAGGCATGTGAAGGACAAACAAGAATCCCTATTTTATATTTGTGTAGAAGTAAATTCAAGTAACTCCTAGGTTTTTGTCACCCTCATCCCTTATTTTTAAATGAGGAAATATATGGCTGCTGTCAAGTAAACAATGATGATTCCTTTTCTGGTTTCGGCTGGGATAGAGTTAATTTTCTTTCTAGTAGGTGGTATAGTGCTGTGTTTTGGATTTATGATGAGAATAATGTTGATAACACACTGATGTTTTAGTTGTTGCGAAGCAGTGCTTACACTAGTCAAGGACTATTTCAGCTTCCCATGCTCTGCCAGGTGCACAAGAAGTTGGGAGGGGACACAGCTGCGACAGCTGACCCCAACTGACCGAAGGGATATCCCATACCATATGACATCACGCTCAGCGTATAAAGCTGGGGGAAGAAGAAGGAAGAGGGGGGACATTCGGAGTGATGGTGTTTGTCTTCCCAAGTAACTGTTACGTGTGATGGAGCCCTGCTTTCCTGGAGATGGCTGAACACCTGCCTGCCGATGGGAAGTAGTGAATGAATTCCTTCTTTTGCTTTGCCTGTGTGTGTGGCTTTTGCTTTCCCTGTTAAACTGTCTTTATCTCAACCCACGAGTTTTCTCACTTTTACTCTTCTGATTCTCTCCCCCATCCTGCTGAGGGGGAGTGAGCGAGCAGCTGTGTGGTGCTTAGTTGGCAGCCGGGGTTAAACCACCACAATTCCTCTGCTTTGGATTTCTTTGCCTGCTGCAGAGACAGCAGCATATTGTACTGTTGAAATCAGAGCTGAGGCTATTCTTGGTTATGGATAGTGCAGGCGGTAGTAAGTGTTTGAGGGACAGAGCCCAAATCTAGACTAATTAGGAAAGCATGCTTTTTCTATTGTCCTGTTACAGTGTGAGTGCTCACCTTGATTTTTTTAGTAGTCTCTCTAGTTTGATGAAACAGATGGTATTTTATTGTGGCTATAAAATCAGAATTTAAACTTGAAATGTCCTGGGATGATTTTTTTTTTTGCTTGTAAGTAATGGGTCATAGTTATATCCAAGAATACACAAAGATGTACATATATCTGAAGCTTTTCTTTGTGACAAAAGCAGACTACTATTTCAAATGGGGATTAACTGTTAAGTACTACATCTATAATAATAAAAAAGCCTCTTTAAACAGTTCTGTGTCATTCAACAAGAGCACTTGCATGAGGGTGTTATTTTAGGAGAAATGACTTTAAAACATGCTGAAATATGCAATGGAACTGTATACTTAGGAATTCGCATTCAGCTCTGCAACTTATTTTTCTGTAGAGTGGAAGAAACTTTATGATGGTCTTTCCCTTCCAGTGAATCTGTTGTGAATGCATGGTGTCTTTTTTTAATTCATTAGAAATTCTGATTTTTCATGAGGCCTCTTCATTTTCATGAAGAGTCAAGGAAGTGCAATCGTGTTAATGTGAATGCCTGCAATTGAGCCTAACAGTGTAATGCAGGATGATGTAATGTGAACCCTCAAACCTGTTTTTGTGCCCATACTAACGCAGCAAATAATAAAAAATTAATATAATCTCCATTGGTATTTTAGCATGTCTCCTCTTTGGGTATCTCAAAGTACAGTACAAGACCTGTGATTCACTTGTGGCAGGAAGTTGTCACTGTTGTGTTCCTGAATGGGTATTTGCTGGTTTGCTTAGTTAATGCCACAGTTGAATTTATTTTTCCGATTTAGTAAATACTTGAGAGCCTGTTCAGATGGCCTCTTCTTTCTGAAGAGAGGGCTAACAGCTCAACACTTCTTAACTGAACTGACATTAAACCTTTGGTTTAGTTCTTTGGTGCTATGGAGCATAATAGAGTTGGACTTGCATTACTCAAATCCTTTCTGAAATGCGTGTTTTAGGACCTTGCTTCTAATAGTTTGTTTTACATGGAAACTACTGTATGTTTCCTCGAGGTATTCTAGGAATGATAACAGAAAGAGTGTGTGTGGGTGCGCATGCACGCACCTGCTTGGGGCAGATGTCACCTTAGTCATCCACTTCTGGGGGTTACCTGAGTCCTCGCATGCACAAGGAAAGTTGGCTTCTCAGTGTGAACAGCTTTCACTCTTAAATGAGGCTTTTTCAGTAATGCATGAAGTTCTTTCACTCACGCTTAGTGACATTCGTTTCTGGAAAAACAGTTGAAGTTCAAAGTAGGTAATTGCAGAAATATGTTTATGTACAATATAGCAACGCTAAAGTTGACACAGGGAAGGGTTACAAGGGAATTTTGTCAGTATTTACAGCTTATGGATACCTAACTGTCAGTAAACTGTAGTTAACTCCTTGAGCTTCTTTCCCACCAGGAGCTTCCAAAGTAAGGATCAGTTAGATCTTTTCAGTCTGTGAGTTAAACAACAGTTTATTTTTATTTGCGAAGCTCCCCTTTCTTGTGATAAACTTGGTGATTGGACTGGGTAGGCTGTCCCTATGTCTAAAATTGTCAGCATTTCAGCAGGAGTGCAGGCTGAAATTCCTTCTGTGAAGGAGTTTTGAGGCTTCCTGCTATGACAGAATTCATGTCCAAGATGCATAGGAATTATGATCTATACGCTGCAAGGTTTACCCGCTCTTG
>WAAD01005972.1:1633-26341 GCA_013389945.1 Fregata magnificens
GGAGAGGCAGCGGGGAGGGGCAGGTCGAAAGACATCGCAGGGAGAGGGCACCGCTCCCGGCACGCTCGGCGCCTCGCTGGGGGTCTCGCGGGCGGGGGGGGGGTCTGCCTACGCCGCACCCCAACGCCGGGACCCTGCGGTCTGCGCCAGGCGTCGTGGCGTGGCAAAGCCCGCTCACCACGGCACAGACAAGACCCTTCCGTCTGGCAAGCGCCGGGAGCTCTGGCCTGCCGCCGCCTTCCTCCTGGTTAATAATTGGAAACCGTTTGCAGGAAGGCAGCGAGGTGGCCGTCTGCTATTTTTGCTTAATTGCCTTAATTGCGGGTTATTGAGGAGGGAACGGGGTTTGCGGAGGGGGTTTCAGACCCCGCAGGCAGAGGCGGCGGCCAAGGGGGGGACGCGGCTCTGCGAAGGGCAGAGCCCCCCCCGGGCTGGGAGGGGCGGCATGGGTCGCCGCGCCCGTGTGGACACCTGTATAAACTCCGAAACGTGAATGCTGGGTTGCTGTTGCCATAGTTACGCTGGTTTTTTAAAAAAATAAAAATCACAGCAAAACGCCATAAATTTTGGTAAAGGAAGCGCGTGCCAGGCCTCCTCCTCCTCCCTGGAGCGGTGCTTCGGCCAGCCCCGGCCCGCCGCTTCCCAGCAAGTCTGGGGCCATAACGTATGTTTTTTTTGCTGCCAGCCTCGGTTTTAACGAGCTTTTGGGTCCGTTGGTGCTAAACGCCCGAGTTTCCCCACGGCAGGGCTAGGTGCTGTGGCCGTGGGGGTTCGGAGGAGCCAGGGCTGAGCTGCCGCCGGGTTTCCCAGCCCAGCCCTGCCCTGCCGCGGCCTCACGTGGGCCAGGAGACACAATATTTAGAGAGGGTTTTGGCTGACGTGCGGCTCGGTGGAACCATCGTGGAGCTGTTTAGTCTCAGAGGGGGTGAGGCTGGGAGGGTGAATCGCGCCGTGGCTCGCAGCCCGAGCTGGCGAGCGTGGGTGAGCCGGCACGCCGGCCGATGGATGAGGTTCGTGTGAGTGCTGGACTTGAAGCCAGTGGTTATAAATTCCAGCTGGTTCAAAGGCAAGGCCTCGTTAGCTTCGGGCGGGGAGCTGGCTAATTAGCAGGCTGCAACCCACCCCCCCGGCCCCGATTCGGCACCCGGCCCGTCGGAAGCGTTTCCCGGGTCTGGCCATCCCCCTCTCCGTCCTCCCCTTCTCCATCCGCAGCCAGTGGTGAGTTTGCCTCCGCACAGCGACTCTTCGTCTTCTCCTCCTCGGGCAAGGGGACAGGCACGGACGTGCTGCCCGGAGTGGAAAGCCGCCAGCGACTCCAGGAATTTGGGGATCCGGCTTCCTTGTACATCCCTGCTTCCCCGAAGGCGAGGATGAGACTCAAAGTCAGTCCTGATCCTTGCGGGAGGAATAGACGGCGTTGGAAATGGTTCCTCTGCGGGTGTCGGAAGGACCAGCGTGCTTGTCTTCAAGTTAATTACTTTTTTTGGAGCGTTTTTGTGTCTTTTTGATCTTGGGGGAAGCTGCCGGCATGCCGAACGTCCCGCTCGGGCAGGGCTGACTTTGGAGAGGGGAGGAGGCGGCGAGCTTCAAGCCTCAGATCCCTTAAACATCTGCTGTGCTGAAATGGAAATGACGAGGCCTCGTCCCATCCCTCGCGAGGGGAAAGGCAGCCGGGGCGGAAGGACAGGGACGTTCCTGCTCGGAGCGTGCCGGTGCGGAGCCATCCCAACGGCTGCGGTTTTGCTGCTGGTATGTGTCCGGTCCCCGGGGTTTCTCCTCTGGAATCTCAGCTATGTGGCTTGAACAGCAGGGCACGATCTGCCAGCGTCCGTCCTTCCCAGCGTCCGTCCTTCCCAGCGTCCGTCCTTCCCAGCGTCCGTCCTTCCCAGCGTCCGTCCTTCCTGGCATCAGCAAACATGCTGGAAAAAAAAAGGGAAATCGTTGCCAGCGCGCGGCCTTAAATAGATATGCGCGCTCCCGGCTTCCGCCTGCTTCCGATGCTGGTGGTACTGGAAAAATAACTCGGCAAAAATACAGTGTCCTTGAGGGCTGTTGGGGCGATAACGAGCCTGTGGGGTGATAACGAGCCCACGGAGCGGTAACGAGCACGGTTCGGGAGGTGCTCGTCCTGCGGAGTGAACGCCTCCTTCTCGCAGCATCGTCTCATGCATCCCTCGTGCGCCAGAGTCATTAATTGTACCTGCTGCTGGTTCATCAGATTCGGGCTGCCCTGTGCTGCTTAATGACCTTGGTGACTTAACGAGGCCGGGCTCACGGCTGGGGTTGGTGTCTTGCCTGCGGTGGGGGTGAACGGTGAGGACCAGCGGGAAGAGTTGCCTGTGGCTTCGCCTCGGCTCCCTCCTTCGCCTCCCCCGAGAGCACGGACGTGATGGAGGAGCGGCCGCTTCTCCGCTGCCCGGCTGGATTCTTGGTTTCTCTCCAAAGACAAAACATCCGGCCCCGAGAGCCCTCCGCCTCCTCAGAAAACATCACCGGCATCCTCGGCTCCCTCCGGCTCATGCCTGGAGTGGGATTCACCTTTAAACCCTCCTTTGGAGGAAAACACTCTCTGCATCCCCGCTTCCCTCGCCCTCAGCCTGTCGCTGGTGTTTTCCTGGCATCGGAGATGGCTTTTCCAGAGTGTGGAAAAGCCCCCGCGTTCTGTTCACCCCCGGTTTTTTCCCACAGGAGAGCTCGTATGTAAAAAAAATCCCATGGCGATTCCCGGTGCGATGGTATAAAGACGCTCGCCCCGATGGCTGGGGCCGGGCGCGTTTTTCTCCTGCGCTTTAGCCCCTTTCAGGCGTCCTGGCTCTCTCAAAAAATAATCCACCTCCTTAATCCCGCTGAGGCAACTTTTCAATCCCAGGTTGGATCCTTGACGGCAGATTACTTACCTGGTCGTGGTGGCGGCACGTTAATGCCTGTTTAATGACGCAGACCTGCCGGGCAGGAGCCCTGGTTACGCAAAGAGCCAGAGAAATGCTCTGGCAGGGCTTTCCACGGCGCCCAAACGCAACGGCTCTTCCTAACGAGGAGGACTGAGGACCGGGGATCGGGAAACGAGGATTTTTGGACCCCACGCTCCTCCTCGGAGCCGCTCTGGCAGTGCCAGGACAAAGGGTGCTGGTCGGTGGTATAAATGAGTGTTAATTCCTCCATCTGGCCATTTGGCTGGGTAATATCTCTGCTTTTCTCTATTTTTTTTTTTTTTTGCATGTTTGCAGCCCTCAGGCCTCTCCTTCCACCTCGGGCAGGGTAGCGGCAGCGCCTGGTTTTAGGGAAGGTTTTAGGGGAGGAAACTGGTGGATACAGCGAAGCCGGACCCGGCCGTGCTGGAGAGGACAGAGAAATCACCTGTCATTTCCCATGATCTAACGAGCCGAGCTCTTCCAGGAGCTTATATTTAGCCCCAGAAACGCACCGCTGGAAAAAACCTCCAGCGTAAAGCTTGTACATGCCGAATATTTGGACGTGCCAAACTCCCGGCTGAGCCAGGCCGGAGCCACTGCACAGCAGGCAACGCCCGGCTCGAGGAGAGGTGTGCCAGCTCTCGGCGCGGAGCTCCTTGTCCTTGCAGGAATGCGGGTGCGCCCACCGGCCCTGACTCACCTGCACCCTTATCTCCCCTAAAAATGGAGGCACTGGAGCTGACAGCATTGCCCTGGCTTGGACCCAGCCCCGGAGCAAGAGGAATTTCACCTCCTTAACCCCCTCGGCCCCTCAAAATCAGAGCAGCCTCCGGGCTGCGGCACACCGGACCTCGCCGAAGGTTTGCCGCGGGGGGCCGTGCCTCCCCCGGCTGCTTCCTGCCGCCATCCTCCTCCGAGTTAGCTGCTTTCTCCCCAAACGGTCGAGCCGAGAGCCTAATAAGGGAAAAGAATGAGGAGAATCTCCGTGGTCCAGCCTCCCCCCAGCCTGTCCGGTAGCAGCAAATTAGGAAAAAAAAAAAACCACACCCCACGACGAGGGAAATGACAAGCGACTGGAAACGTCCAGCAAGTGGTGAGCGGACCTGGGCTGTGCCGAGCCGGTGCCTGCCTGCCCGTCCTGGCGTTTCAGGATGCTACGGTGGCATCACTGCCTCGAAAGGCAAAGCCTGGCGGTGGTCACCGGGCCCAGCCGGTAATGACGCCCGTCTAACGAAGGCAGGACCGAGGATGGGAGACGTTCCTGCTTGGCATCCCTTTTCTCCCCGTCCAGAGTGAAAAATCCTCATTTCTCCTGATTTTTGTAATTTTTTCTCTCTGCTTGAGCTCCGGAGCCACTGCTCCTCAAAGGAAAAGCGGCTTCGGTGTCAAGCTGACCTGCTAGCGACCATAATTAGCAATCCCGCTAATTGCCGGCCGAGGCTGGGCTAACGCAGACAGGTCCCTCGGCCGCCTTCCTTAACGTGTTGGGAAATGCCTGTTTCTTCTCCAGAGCTTTGTTTAGTCTCCGCGACATCTTAAGAGCAGGCCGATAACTTGGAACGCAGGAACGATTTCCTGCCCTAACGAGCTTCCCGTTGGCGGCCCTAACAAAGGGGAGGCAGCGTGGCTGAAGCGACAGCTCTGCCCCGGTACGTTGGGGTCTGCCAGACCCCCAGTTGCCCACCCGAGCCCTCGGTGGGCTCCTCTGGGGACTCACCACCCCTTTCCACACACGTGGCTGCATTCAGGCCGGCGGTGCATGCTCCCAGGCTGGATGTTTTTTGCTTAAAACCCTGGAAATGAAACCAAAAGCGCCCGGCCGCTCAGGAAGGGTCTTGTTGCAACCTGCTCCAGAGGAACCAGCGGAGTTCTCGGGCTCTTTGCTCCACGGTCACCTTTCCCTAGCAAAAGCGCTCATGGGCGAGAAGGCGCTATTTTAAAATTTAAAAAAAAAAGCTATTCCAGTAGATTTCTAAATAAAGATGCTTTTTTTTTTTTTTAGGACAGATTATTGTCAGCGGTGACCTAATGGAAAAATACTGATAGGGTTCTGCCCATAAATTTCTCCGAGTAAACAAACGCTCAGCCTATGCCACGGCCTCCGAGGACAGCAGAGAGGGTTTTGGTCAGGTTTTCGAGTCGGTCTAAAGTCCGCGTCAGTGTTTGCCTTAAAAGGAAGGCAGGCTGCAGAAATCTGCCGGGATCGTTCCCGCCTGAGCCGGGCAGAGCCTGTGCCCCCTCCCCGGCAAGCAGCCTCCCATCGGCAGCCCCTAGCCCGGCGTCTCGCTGGCAGGACTGGGACTGGCACCGCGATGGCTTTTCGAAGCCAAATTTGGCTTGTGTGGAAAGATGTGCTCAGATGAAGCCCTGTCCCCCCCTGAAAGCCCCCCCAAGTTCGGGGTGGCGAAGGCGAGGCGGGTTTAGCTGGGCGCGCTCCTCCCTTCCCCTGTTTTCTCAAGGTTTCCAGGTGTTGCGTAAAAGTGGAGGAAAACAGATCCTCCTTCCCCGAGGTGTGCCGGGGTCGGGTTTTTGGTGGGGTTGAGGGGAGGTCTCCCCCCGCCAAGGGGGGTTTGGCTCGGGCTCGGCGCCCGGGGAAGGTGCGGGGCCACCTATTCCTCCCCGACAAAGGCGGCTTTGATACAATGCCTGGAAAGCGTTTCTCCAGCCCCTCCGTGGGAAGGAAATTCCAGAAGCATGTGTGGAATCTCCTTTTTTAGTAACTTTTATTTGTAACACATTGCTGCGGGAAAGCTGCTCTTTGCCCGCCAGCCGGTCCTTAAGCTGGCTTCGTTAGGCTTGGCTCATCTCGTCCGGCTAGGCTCGGCTCTGGCCCGAGGCTGCCCGATACAGTGAGACGCACTCGCTCAAACCACTTTTTGGGGTCGATTTGATGGGGTTTAGCTAACGGGCTCCGAGCATCTCAGCACTGGGCTGCTTGGGGGGTAAAAGCTTCAGCCCTGGGGGTGCAGGTACCCCTGGTTGGAAGAGGGGGGGACCCGGGGGGGGGAGAGTGAGGGCTCAGCCCGGCAAAGAGCACCCGACTCGGTGCCGCGGCTGCCCGGTAGCCGTAGGAAAAGAAATTCATGGGACTTGGAAGAGATCTGTCATCTTTTGAGGAAACAAGCTTCTGGGGTGGTTTTGGGAGAGCTCGAAGGCTTTTTATTGCTTTCTGCGACTATTTTTAACTCCTTGGCTGTTTCCATAGCGTTTCGGAAACAAGCACGGGCTTTCGGCGCCGCCGCAGCGAGGGGGGGACTTTGGCCAGGGCTGCGGATGAGCCTGGGGGCTGCGGCGCGTCGGCTCGGCACTCCGGGCGGCTTCAAAAAGCTCCGGGGAAGCCGCGTGCCGAAAGGCAGCCGTCCCCACAGCCGGCTGTGACAGCTCCTTGGCCGGCAGCAGCAGCCTGATGTATCGCGCAGCGGCTCGGCCCCGGCGCCGCACGGTTTAATATTTTTATGCAGAGCAGCATCCTCGCAAAACCGGAGCCGTGTGAGCGAGCGCCTCGACGGGGCTGAATCACGTCAAATGTAAAGTGGAAAAATTCCTTCGGAGGTGGAGTTTTATTCCTGTTTTTACGCTTGGTTTTGGTTTTTTTAGCAGCTGCGTACGGGTGGGTTTTGCCACGCTGGGCGTGATTCAGCTCTTGACTCGCCTTTTCCACGTGCCGGGGCTCGCTTCGCAGCTGCTCTCTCTGTCGAGTTTCCCCCAGCCGGCGTCACGGCGAGCTCACCTTGTTCGGCGACAACACCCGGACACGCCTGGCGGAGGCATGGGGTGGCGTATGACGGCTGTCATTGCCGAGCAGTTGTTCAGGGACGCCTGACGGGCGTGAGGTCCTGATAAGCAGCCCGGGAACACCCTCACCGGCTGCAGATTTACCTCTCTCCTGCCCGTATACGGCCATCTCCGCTCTCCTTGCCGCCGGGATGCCGAGGTAGCCATGCCTCCGGCCCCGGGGCAAGTCACAGAGGCGAACCAGCATGTGTGAAATGCCAAATCCTGAGGTCCCAGGGTAGGAAAGGGGATTTTTTTCTAAGCCATCGGGCTGCCTGGCACACTCTCGGTGCCATGGGGCCGCTCCTCCCTGAGCTCGTCCAGGCTGTCCCGGTCTCTCCGACGGGACATGGGCTGCAAAAAACGGCTTTAACAAACAGAGCTGCTGTATTTCCCCCATGAAGGTGACCCCGCGTTCCTGTTTAAGGTCAATCCTGGCGTATTTGTATTTCTGACGCCGCGAAGCCGGCATCAGGCTCGGGTGGGAAGCGGGCATGGATCCTGCCACGTTCAGCCGGGTGGAAGCGGCACCGTGGCGGCCAGAGGGTGTTTCTTCTCCTAAAATCCTGCCCTAAAAGCAGATATTGGGGTGGAGTGAGCCTTGCTCCTCAAACCGCCGGCTTCGGGGGTCTCGGTGCAGGACACACTCAGAGCAGCCTCCGGATTTGGTTCCCAGCCTGGTCTGGGTTTAACCAAAACACGGCTTATCAGGATCGTGCTGCCTGACCCCCTTGCAGCCGGCAGTGCTGCTCCTGAGCCGGGGGGGAAACTCTTCCCCCGCCCCGGTCCTGGTGGGATGAATGGCTCGTTAAAAGCTGTCACTGCAGCATTCCCCGGCCGTGAGCTCACCGCAGCCCACGAGCGGCCTCGAACAATGCTCCCTGTTCACCCGCCCGGCCGTGCCGCGGTGGCAAGGGGAGGGGGGGGGACCTCGGTCACCCTCCCCGAGCCGGCAACGGCACCGTCCGAAACCGAACCATGCCCAGCAGGTTCGCAACGGTCTTGGGCAGCAGGCGGGGGGAGCGGGAGTCATTGCAATTTCACGGCATAAACTTTGCCGCCCGGTTAACGGTGGTTTATTTTTCCCCTGAGCGTGGCTGTTCCGCAGAGCCGAGATGCCGGCAGCTACGAGCGTGAAGCCAGATCCTGAGCCTCCGGCTTTTTTAAAAGCTGCGAGTTCAGGCCGTAATTCGGCAGTGCTAACGGCTCCAGGCGAAACGGCAGGAAATATCTGCTTCATGCGTTATTACCCGGGGCTGGGGTCTGCAGGGGAACCCCGGCTGCAAACCGGGAGCACTGGGGGCCGGCAGCACCTTTAACGTACATGAATGCCCGGTCCCCTTCGGGGAATAACACCCCGCTCCTGGGGGAGCCCGAGACGCATCCCAAAGCCTCGACGCAGGAATCTGCTCTGTTTGCAGTTCGGCGTCTTGACCTTCGCCAGCCGCTGCCAGCAAATATTTGCTGCCGAGCATCCGAGGGGGGGGACGGAGCGGAAAAACCTCTCCCCTCGCTGGCAAAGGCGTTATTGCAAACACCCCCACCCGCCCCGTGCTCGTGGGGCGTGGGTGAGCAGGGCTGGCTGCCTGTGCTGCAGGCAGCTGCCAGCCGGGACATCCTGCCTCCTGCTTGCTTGGCAGAGTCCGGCAGCTTTCACGGGGTGAATCCCCCGTGGGTCTCCAGCATCCCCGCGGCGAGCAGCTTGCCGGAAAGAAAGCAGAGCCGGGGATCCGCCGGTGCCATGGCGTGGCTTTTGTTCCCGACAGACGTCATGGCGTGCCGGCGGAGTCGCCATTTCCCTGTTTATTCTGCAAAACAACGCACAAAATTTTAGTCCCGGGGTTTGACAACAGCATGAGGGAGAGGTGGGCTCGGGGTGAGAGGCTGGAGATGGGGACAAGCGGTGCCAGCCGGGGGAGGCTGCGGTGAGTACAGCCCCCGAAAAGGGGGAGTCAGCGCATCGGTCCACGGCGAGGTGGGACGGAGAGGGCTGGTTTCTCCAGAGCTTGGCGGTCCCCGGTCTGACCGTTCTCCTCCCTGCCTCGTCCTCGCAGACGTTCACAGCTTGGTGCAACTCCCACCTGCGGAAGGCTGGCACGCAGATAGAGAACATCGACGAGGATTTCCGCGATGGCCTCAAGCTCATGCTGCTTCTGGAGGTGATTTCAGGTCAGTCCCCGCTCCCTGTTTTTGCCGGGCAGGACGCATTGGTGCGGCCTCCCGTCCCTCCTGCCTGTCATCGTCGACGTCTCGTGTACCTGCACTATTCGTAAGCCGCAGAGAAGTCCCTGCGAGGTTTATAAAGCGGCATTTGGGGAGGGTGGTGGGGGTTTTATTATTTTTTTTTTTTAATGTGCTAATATACCTCAAAGCAAGTCTTTTGTCCCGTGGCCTCACCTCTAAACGCTCGTCCTCCTCAGTGTCCTTTTGCTGTTAACCTTAAACAGAAAGCTTTATTCCCTCTGACTTCTCCTTTCTAGGGGAACGTTTGCCCAAACCGGAGCGGGGAAAAATGAGAGTGCATAAAATCAACAACGTGAACAAAGCCCTTGATTTCATTGCCAGCAAAGGCGTCAAGCTGGTCTCTATAGGAGCTGAAGGTGAGTCCGGACCTCCGGCACGACTCGGCGGCCCCATCCAGGCCACGCCGCGTAGCGGGAGGGCTTGCCAGCCGTAAGCGACCCCGGCTCCTCGGTGTCACCATGACCCACGGTCGCTGCCCTGCAGCATGACACTGCGAGCTGGTGTGGGGACCCAGCGCTGGCACCCGAGCGACATGCCGACAACGCCTGCCTGCAATTTGCCTGACTTACGGCAGCGGGCAGGGCGGAGCTGCTATTTTGAAGGTGGTATTACACGCCCCGGGCGGCGGGTGAGTCACGGTGCTGGGCGGCGTACCCGGATTGCCGCGGAGGTGTTGGCGTGGGTTTATCGCTGCGGCCGCCGACCAGTCTGTGGTTGAGTCAACTGGGAGGCGCCGCCGGTGTCGCTGCCGCCGGGGAGTCCGTGCACACGGTCCGGGAAGTGCCAGGCGAGCGCTGCTTGCTGCGTTGGAGCTCGGAGGTTAAAGGCAGCTCAGTCTCCCTCTCCAAGGTCAATGCTATTTCGGGGAAGTTCTTGCACAACACGTTTTTGCTGGACTCATCAGAAAAGCGTGTCTCCTTCCAGCCCACGCCCCAAGCCCGGGTGTAGCGAGGCGTGCTAGGCAAGGCGCGAACTCCCCCTCTCCTGCGACGAGCTCCGGACAGGCTGCAGGAGCCATCCCAAGGTGTTTCGGCTGATTTTCTGCCTGCGGGCAGGGAGGTTTGGTGATCGGTTGAAGGCTCAGCCTCCTCCAGGGCTCATCGCGCGGGTACCTGCTGCTGCCTTGACTAATTGCCACCGGTGATGGGGTCAAAAAAAATCTCTAGAAAAGCCAAATGTTTGCATCCGCATTGTTCCACGTCATTCTGCCTGCTGTTCCCTTTGAGCCTCGCCAAGTGTTCGTGCTGGCAGGAAAAGTGTTATGGTTTAAAAAACAAAATTCCTCCCATTAGATGAGGATCTCTGATTTTCCTCAGTCGCGGGGTTCTCCGGGGCCGGGCCAGCTCCCGGCTCTGCCCCAGCTGTGTCGATTTGGTCTGTACCCATGAAAAACAACCTGGTCAAACAGAGCAGAAAAAAACCTTTGCTTCGGTTTTTCTCTGGTTGCAAACGGAGCGGAGCGTGTCCGTTGCCTCAGGGAACGGGCTCGGCGTCGCCGTTGCACCAAACACGTGGACGTCGAAGGGTTCGCGTTGCAAACGCCGGCTTGACGTGGGAGAGGACGCGGCGCCGTCGCGTTCCTGCCAGCCAGGAGCCTGCCAGCTAAAGAGAAGCGGGATAAACACCAGATTTAATTCCCCTCCCACCTTGCTCGGAGGCCTCCGTGCTCCTCCCCGGGGCTGGGGGAGAGGATTTCCTGGTCTGTGCGGCAGCCAGGACCACTTGCCTTCAGATTTACTCGCTGCTGACGAAGCCCATGGGCTGCCCCGGAGCTTTGGGGTGGTTTTTGCAGAGGACGGGGCCCCGTTTGGCAGCGGCTCACCTTGCAGAGCCAGTTTTTGAATAGGCTGGAAGACCACGGCTCGCTCCGAGGTTACATCTTTGAAGTCTTTTCGGCTGGCGTCGCTTGCCTGCTGGGGAAGACTGCCTGTTCCCGAAACCGGTGCGTGTTCCAACTGGTGCCGCATTAAAATACAACATGCGAGGGTGTGGTGGCGGTTACAACAGCCGTTTATCCACCAAAGTCTCCCACGCGTCAGCTGAACGGTCACTGCAGGCAACTGCTCTTTGAGTATCTTGACTTAATCCCTCAACCTGCCCCCAAAACAAGCGCTTGGGTTGCTTGAGAGATGAGAAGTGTCACATCTGCTTGTTCAAGGAGATACCTTCCAGCCTCCCCGGCCAGGGTGGGAGCCTGAGCTCCTCAGGAACTGTGGTTCGGTTCTCCTTGGTGGTTGAACGAGCTGTCCCATCAGCTTGGGATGCGGTGGGCTGCGGCAGGTCACCGTCCCGGCCTGCTGAAGATGCAACCGGCCCAAGACCTGGCAGAGGCGGAGCTGGACATTAACACCGCCGTCGTGAAACTGGGTTTGGAAACATTTATTTTGGAGGATGCTTGCTCCGGTTGTGGACTTATTTGGTCACGAAAGACGCGGGGCGAGGATCCGATGTGTCGGGGGCGAAGAGCGAGCTGCGCGTGACAGGATCGTCTCGGAGCTTCCGACGTACCAGACGAACGCACGCAGCGACATCAAAGCATGGGGCGGGCTGGGTGGCGAGCCCAAATCTGAGCTCCGGGGTGCTGCTCCGGCAGCTCCTGCCTGTTCCTCTGCACCCGAAGGCAAAGCGGGGAGGGGAGGAAGGAGCTCCTCATGCTGCCTGCGTGCCGGTGGCATTCGCTGGCGTCCTGCTCTCCTGAAGATCTGATGAGCTCCTGGCCTGTCCTTGCGAGCTGCGAAGCAACCGGTGTCTCTCTGGATGTGCTGGAGGGCAGTCCTAGCATTCGGCTTCCCGATGAGGCGCTGGAGAGCCGCAGACCTTCCCCGCTGGCTCCCTGCTCCCGCATCTCTTGGAATTCCTCGGTAGATGGGAAGGGACGTTGGCTGTCTCCGGCCATGGGGAGCTGAACGTCTGGTTTTTTCCCTTTGGCTTTCAGAGATTGTCGATGGCAACGCAAAGATGACGCTGGGCATGATCTGGACCATCATCCTCAGATTTGCCATTCAGGACATCTCGGTGGAAGGTAAGGGGAAGGGATACGTGTGCCGCAGGCGGTACCGCACGCCGAATCCGCTCTCCGGTCCTGCTGGCGAGGCTGTTCCAGCTGGTTCATGGGCTGCCGTGTCCCTTTGCAGAGACCTCGGCGAAGGAGGGCTTGCTGCTGTGGTGTCAGAGGAAGACAGCTCCCTACAAGAACGTCAACGTGCAGAACTTCCACATCAGGTAACCCTCCTCGACAGCCGCCTCTGCTCCGAGATCCGCTCCTTCACGCTCCGCAGGAGGCATTAGTGCTGCTCCCCGGGGCTTTGAGGCTCCTTTGAAATATTCAGCGGCGAAACTTTCAGCACAGCTGGAAAGGGAAAATGCAGCTCGTGCTATTTCCCTCCCCCGCCCCCCCCCGTGGTTACGCCTGAAATATCTGCCCCTTCTTCGGGCTGCCTTTCCGGGAGGAGTTTTCCAGGACCTGAGGAAGATGCACAGTTCGTCTTGGCTCTTCCACTCTAAATCAGTGGATCAGGGAGGGGTGAACGAGAGGGATGTTGGGGGACCCATGTGCGTGAATTTAAGCCCCGTGCTGGCGCAGGGATCTCACTCTCCCCTCTTCTCTTGCAGCTGGAAGGACGGTCTTGCTTTCAATGCCTTGATCCACAGACACAGACCAGAGCTCATCGAATATGACAAACTCAGAAAGGTAAAACTCGGTGGTAGCACAGTCTCTTCTCTGCTGCTTTTCTCATCTAAAAACCAAGCTTTGAGCTGGCGGAGAAGCGTGGCTGTCCATCCATCTGTCCGTCCATCTGCTTAACTGCTTCAGCAAGGCGTCTGTGCTCCCTGCAGCCCTCGGACGCCAGCCCTCTTCAGTAGCTCGTCTCCCCTCTCTAGGATGACCCCGTGACGAATCTGAACAACGCCTTCGAAGTGGCGGAGAAGTACCTGGACATCCCCAAGATGCTGGACGCAGAGGGTAAGCTCTCTGGGTGCTTCGAGCTGTAATAACGCGCTGCCGAAGGGTGACGTTGTCCAGGTCCCTGATGGAAGATCCGCTCCTTCGGGCACCAAGGAAGCGTGCCGGCAGCCAGCCTCGCTCGGAGCTGGGGAGAGGGGGGTGGTTTAACGTCAGGGGACCGTATTTAACACGCCCTTCTGCCCGTACAGGTATATTTATCTGGCTTTTAAAAGCTGCTTGTTTGTGGGATTCTGGCTGAAAGAGGAGCTGGCTCCTAGGCACAGCATGGAGAGCGAGCCTGGCTCGCGCCGGAGGCAGCAGACGTCCCCCTCTCAGTCTAACCCTTGTTGTTCACTTGCAGACATTGTCAACACAGCTCGCCCCGACGAGAAAGCCATCATGACCTATGTGTCGAGCTTCTACCATGCCTTTTCTGGGGCTCAGAAGGTACCGGAGGCGGCTGTGTCCATCTTGCTGTAACATTTCCGACTGCAGCATCCTACACTCATGCGACTTCTCTTTCAGATGGCCGTTTTGTCTCTTGTTGACTTGGGAACCAGACCTCAGCTCATTCACATGGGTTTAAAAAAGCCGCTCGGCTTCCCCAAATCTGTCTGTAATGCGATGCCAGTGCAGCCGGGCCAAGGGGCTGGCAGAGCACCAGCCCGGCACTAACCTGGGGCAGAAAGGAGCTTCCTGAAGCTGCCCGATGGGGCTTGGGAGCTTGGATATACCTCGAAACGAAGCCTCAGCACTTTGCAGGAGGCTGAGCTATTAAGCAGGGGAAGCGCAGCGGCAAAAATAACCCCGTCAGCCAGCTCTGGTCTGGATCCCAGGTCCCAGCAAGCGCTTGTTCCCCTCCACTGCATGCCCGAGGGGGGCTGAGGATTGCCGTGCCGCTTCTTCACCCTCTCTCCTCCCTTTCTCTCTGCGCAGATATTGTAGGCACTCTCAGGCCCGATGAGAAGGCCATCATGACATACGTTTCCTGCTTCTACCACGCTTTCTCGGGTGCTCAGAAGGTGAGCTTTGCCGGGTGGAGCTGCGTGCTTGGGTCGAGCCGCTACTAACATCGGACCTTCGGTCTCCCGAGGGTTGTTGCGCTGCTGCACGGCTTCTGGAAACGTAAAAGTGGGGCCGGCTTCAGCTCCGCTTTACTCGGGAGAAGGGCAAAGCATAAGCCCCTGTCCGGGAGGAGAGCCGGGCTGGCTCCTGCGCTGGAGAAGTCTTTCCAGGCTTAGCGTAGCTGGGCTTTTGTCACCGCACGGGGCAGGAGGTAACCTGGGTAAACCAAGAAGAGCCCGAGTCCCGGTTTGCACCGTGACCCGGGTTTCTGATGCATCTCTTCAGCGCAGTCTGGGCTTGCGAGAGCTCGAGGCAACGTCTTAAATCGGCTTCACCCGAAGGCTCGGGGGGAGGGGGGCCGGTGTTCCCTCCAGCCCAGTCTGAGACCTTCGTTAGGGAGACTCGTTAGACCAGCGCTCGGAGCCAGGCATGAAATCCGTCACCGTGTCAGGGCGCTGCCTGTCACCGTGGGGTGCCTGGGGAGGGCTCCTGCCCTACCGCCCCGCTCAGCGCCATTGCTCAGCTGCCCTTTCCTTTCCTTCCTTCCTAAGCGCCTCGCGTTAGACCCAAAATGGGGGTGGCTCGCAGCGCGACGTCTGCATTTAAGAGGCATCGCTGTTTCGGGCAGATCAGCAATCATTGTTCTGTGCTAATTGGAGGGATTTGGGAAATGAGTGAGCCTCTTGGGTGGCTGGGGGCTGAGAAAGCCATCGGCGTGCGAAGAGCTGGGGCAGAGCCTGAGCCTCAGCTTGTGCGGGAGCAGTCCGGGTCTTGATCCGCACAGCCGAACTGCGGTCAGAGGCCCCCGAGCGTGGCCGGCGCCAAGCTCTTGAGGATGGGCGGCCATGGGATGGTCAATGAAGGCTGGGGTTAATTTACTGGCTGCGTGAACCCCTGTGCAGCAGCAGCCTGCATCTGGAGGGCTGCAAATCCCTGCCTGGCCAGTGGTTTTTATTCTTGCTGGTCTGCTCCTGGCTGGCGTGCCCTCCTCGTCAGCTGGCCTCGATTAGCTGTGGGAACACGTGCTGTTTTCTTCTGCGCCGTGCTCGGAGGCGGCAGCGCCTGGCTTCGGCGGGGAGCGTAGCTAACGCGGTTAAGCCGTACCCGGGGCAGCAGGAGGAGCAGCCCAGCGCCACGTCCCATCTCCCTCCTGCCTTTTCCTTGACGGGTTTCAGAGCTCCGATGCCTAGCTTTTATCTTTTTATTTATTTATTTTTCTTTTCCCCTGTGGCGACTTGTTTTTCCTCTTCCCCATCCTTCTGTAGACCCTCTCCACTATTTCTGTTGATGTCTGGCTTTCAACTCCTCTTCTTGGACTCTTTCTGTGCTGCCTACCAAGGTACTCGATCCCCCAGGGTTATCTTTTCTGCCTCCTCCTCACCCTCCCACCCAGTGTAGAGAGGATCTGCCTTCATGGAAGAGCAGAAGACCGAAGGATGGTGCTTAGAGATGGGTAAAAAAAAAAAACCCAAAACCAAAGAGGAACAGCCTGGGTGTGATGGGCTTTCTCCTGCTCTGTGCAAAGCAGTGCCAGACCCCGGCAGGGCAGCGCGCTTCCAGATAGAGGGCAGGGAAGGAAAAACGCTGGGGCAGCGCGGGTCTTGCTCGTGATGTTGGCACGCTCGGCGTGGCCATGCGCTTCGGAGCTCCGGCACTCGAAAGCCGAGTTTGCCTTGTCCGCGAAGCCGTTGGTAAGGTTTGGCCCGTGGTGCTCGTGCGGAGGTAGCGATGCTGGAGCTGAGCTGGAAGTCCCCCGTGACGGTCTCAGGGAGCCCGGCTTTCCGCAGCCTCGAGGCCAGGCTGCGTCTCCCCTGCACGGTGCCCGGAGATCCTCCGCACCCAGCCGGGCTGCCGGAGGGGGATGCTCTGCAGCTCCCAAATCCCCCAGGCCGGTCGGAGCGCTGCTGCAGCAGAACGGGTCCGGTTGGGATGGGGACGTGTGGGTTGGGGCACCGCAGCCTTCCGCAGCTCTGATTCCCTCCTCGTGCTGCTCTTCCCCTCCAGGCCGAGACCGCGGCGAACCGCATCTGCAAAGTGCTGGCCGTCAACCAGGAGAACGAGCACCTGATGGAAGACTACGAGAAGCTCGCTTCCGATGTAAGCCACCCGGCCGCCCCGTCACCGATGGGGCTGGGGGGACCCATTCTCCCCTAAAACCGGCCTCCCTCTGCTGTTCCCCGCCTCCCACCCGTCAAATCCCATTCCCCCCACAGCTGCTGGAGTGGATCAAGCGCACCATCCCTTGGCTGGAGGACCGCAGCCCGCAGAAGACCATGCAGGAGATGCAGCAGAAGCTGGAAGACTTCCGCGACTACCGGCGCGTCCACAAGCCCCCCAAAGTGCAGGAGAAATGCCAGCTGGAGATCAACTTCAACACCCTGCAGACAAAGCTCCGGCTGAGCAACAGACCTGCTTTCATGCCCTCCGAGGGGAAGATGGTCTCGGTGAGCAGCTCCTTGAGCATCCTGCGCCGGGGGGAGTAGAGCTGGGAGATCTGGGGGTGATGGGGTGGGAGGGGGTACCCACGCTGATGGGATCCACCCATTCCTAAGGCTGCGGTTGAGAGCAGCAGAGCTGGAGGTGCTCTCCTGTGCTCCCAGAGGGGTTTTGGGCTGGGTTTCTCTTCAGCTTCTCCCAAAACCTGCGCTGATGTAAGACGGGGCTCCCAAAGTGGCCAGAATGGCTTCAGAGGGGCACGTGCCTCCATTGCCATCGACGTGGGGAGGAGGGGACCCCGCTGCCGGCAGCAGTGGACGGGTGATGATGAGGAGGTGGGGGAGAAGAGCAAGCTGTTCCCCCCCCGCCCCGGTGGTCCCCTGAGCCCGTGGCCCTCTGCCCTGTCCCCAGGACATCAATAACGGCTGGCAGCACTTGGAGCAAGCCGAGAAGGGCTACGAGGAATGGCTGCTGAATGAGATCAGGCGGCTGGAGCGGCTCGACCACCTGGCTGAGAAGTTCAGGCAGAAGGCGTCCATCCACGAGGCCTGGACCGAAGGTAGCGGGCTGGGGGGCACCTTTCGGTGGCGGGGGTACGGGGAGGTTCTTCATCCGTCAATGGCGGGTCACCCTGACGGCGACGAAGCGCTTGGAAAGCAGCTCAACCCTCTTAAAAGCCACAAGCCGCCCGGCTCCTCTGGGAGCCGGAGGGACTGTCCATGCCGTGGACCGCAGCAGCGGGGCCGACGTGGTGGCGAGCCGCTGGCGTGAGCGACCAGGGTCCCTGTCCCTGAGCTGGTGCTGCTTTCAGGGAGTAGCAAACCCCTGACAGCACGTCTCGGAGATGCTCTTTGTTATTTTAGGGTTTCTGGATGCCTGTAAGCTTGGGCAGGGGGGGAAAGCTCTCGGTTTGGGTCTGCCTTCCGAGGAGATGCCACCTGGGCGGCCTCCTGCAAGCCAGAGGACTCACCTCAGCACCTCTCGCAGCGCATATGAAGGGGGACAAAATGTCAGGCCTGCCAGGGAGGTGATGGCCCTCGCTCCTCTGTCCCTAGGCAAGGAGGCCATGCTGAAGCAGAAGGACTACGAAACCGCCACGCTGTCGGACATCAAAGCCCTCATCAGGAAGCACGAAGCCTTCGAGAGCGACCTGGCAGCGCACCAGGACCGCGTGGAGCAGATCGCAGCTATCGCGCAGGAGCTCAAGTACGTCTGCGTGCCCCCGAACGCCCCGGGGACCCCCAAACGCCCCAGGGACCCCGGAACGCCCCGGGCGCCCGGCGCTTCGGCCCCTTCCTCCCCTGCTCTCTGCAAAACCCTTCGTATCGGGGGTCTCGCAGCAAAACCCAGGCCACGGCTCACCTCCGAGTGCTGCGCCGGCGGCTCCCTCCTCCGCACAGTGCCCCTATTGTTTCGCCTGTCCCTTCCCCCTCCTGTTTTCTCCGCTGCTAGAATACAGTTATTGTAAGGCAGCCTGGGCAGCCCGGCTCTTTTTTTTTTCCCCCCAGTCAGATAAACTTGCACACAATTAGTACACTGAAAGCCAAAGGCAGGGCAAAGCCATGAATGGAGCCCTTATTCCAGCGGCTCAAGTCACCGACAACCGGGAAACGGGGACACGCGGCTCGGGAGGATGGAAAACACCGCGGCGAGAAGCCAGGCAGGGGCTGAGGAGCCGCGGCGGCTCAGGCAGGAGCCGGTCTTGTGGGCGCTGGGCTTTTAACAAGCCCCGGCACCGCTGTCGGCAGAGCTCGCCCTGCTCGCCACCTCGGTAGGGGCTTCGAAAGCTGCTGGAAGGGCCGCTCGTAGCCGAGCGCGTCCCTGAGTCAGGATGTGGCTGGCCGCGAGATGGAGCAGGGCGGGAGTGATGTGGGGGGAGCTTAGCCCGTCCCGAAGCGGCTCTCGGTCCCTTCCAGCCCCAACCTCTGTGCCCCCCGTATCCTCACCCCGCTGTGTTTCTTCCCCCTGCTAAAGCGAGCTGGATTACTACGACTCGCCCAGCGTGAACGCTCGGTGCCAGAAGATCTGCGACCAGTGGGATGTTCTGGGTTCCTTGACCCACAGTAGGAGAGATGCTCTCGAGGTAAGCACAACCCGTCTCCTTGCTGGCTCCCTGCCCCCGATGGGGACAGAGGGGACAAGGGCCACCATGGCGGGGTTCCTCCACTCCTAACTCCTGCCGGCCACCTGCAGAAAACGGAGAAGCAGCTGGAAACGATCGACGAGCTGCACCTGGAGTACGCAAAGAGGGCGGCCCCCTTCAACAACTGGATGGAGAGCGCCATGGAAGACCTTCAGGACATGTTCATCGTCCACACCATCGAGGAGATCGAGGTAGGAGGCTGCGGGAGGCGCCGTGCGAAGGCTCTGTAGCCTTCAGCTTTCTGCAGAGACGTTTGTCTCCTGTTTTGAGATGGCTTCTCGGCCATTTTTCATGCGAGCTCTGGGGTCTGCAAGATCCAGGGAGCTTCTCTTGGGGGGAAGGATGAGCTGGTATAAAATCACTCTCAAAGCAGCTCCCCAACCCTGGCCCCCGTCTCTAACCCGGATCCCCTCTCCTGCAGGGGCTCATCGCTGCTCACGACCAGTTCAAGTCCACCCTGCCCGACGCTGACAAGGAGCGCGAGGCCATCCTGGGCATCCAGAGGGAAGCACAGCGGATCGCGGACTTCAACAGCATCAAGCTCTCGGGGAACAACCCCTACACCTCTGTCACCCCGCAGATCATCAACTCCAAGTGGGAACGGGTAAGTGCCACCTCCAGCATCAGTGCCACGTGTAGCCGAAGCGCCCGCGAGGCTGTCTGTTAGTGTGCCAGCAAATAACAACGAAGGGATCGTATGTGGGGCTGTAGCTCCTGCTCCCTCCGCAGCCGGATGCTCCGCAAGCTCCTTCCCATTGTGCCTGGAGCACCGTGGCTTTCACAGCCGTGCCTGCCCCTAGCTGCCTTCCCTAAATACCTCCATCCCCACAGCCCTGGCAAAGGTTTGTCCCTGCTGCCACGTGCGCCCGTGGGCCTTCCAGCACCGTCCCGTTCTCCTCGCAGGTCCAGCAGCTGGTGCCAAAGAGGGACCATGCCTTGCTCGACGAGCAGAGCAAGCAGCAATCCAACGAGCATTTACGTCGGCAGTTCGCCAGCCAGGCCAACATCGTGGGGCCCTGGATCCAGACCAAAATGGAGGTGAGGGCTTGGCCGGTGCCGGAGGGGTGGCTGGCAGCGGTTGTTCCGGCGGCCGGTGGGCTCCGCCAGAGCTGGAGTGCCATCTGCCGTCCAGAGGGCTGGCGAAAGCAGAGCCGCAGCCCTGGGGCCTCCCTTCAGAGTGAGAGCTGCCCTGCATCTGCGTTGCCCCAGCTCCAGAAAGGATGGAAAGCGATGAATCTGTTGATAAAATCAGCCTGGTGCAGCCCAGGGCTCATGCTCATGCTTACCAGCGCACGTCAGCGCCTCGCATCAGCCGTGGGCAGATGGCTGGGTTCGTTCAGAGCTCGTGGCCTTGCTCCTCGTGTGCCAGACCCTGACCTGGTCCCACTGGGGTTGTTTTCCCCCCCTCCAGGAGATAGGGCGCATCTCCATCGAGATGAACGGCACGCTGGAGGACCAGCTCAACCACCTTAAGCAGTACGAGCAGAGCATCGTGGAGTACAAACCCAACATCGACTTGCTGGAGCAGCAGCACCAGCTCATTCAGGAGGCGCTGATCTTCGACAACAAGCACACCAACTACACCATGGAGGTGGGTGCCCTTTGCCCACCCAGGCTCGAGGATCGCGAAGGGAGAGGTTTGACCCTTCCTTGTAGAGCTGAGCCAGCCTTCAGCTCCCTCCTCCGGGCACCGGGGTGCGTCCAGAGGGTTCGGTGACACCCAAAGGTGCTCTGTCCCTTCTAGTTAGAGCCTTGCAAAGCCTGGGCTCAGGAGCCGGTGAGAGTTGGGGCACTGGGGTGTCACCGGTAGCTGCTTCCCATCCAGTGACTCCTGCCTCCCCGACAGCCTTAAGCAAGAGTCACCATCAAATGGCGGTGTGCCTCGACTCGGCAAGCCGGGTGTCCCTTCCCCGAGACCCCCCCCAGACCCTCACCGCCCCCTTCCCCCTCCAGCACATCCGCGTGGGCTGGGAGCAGCTCCTCACCACCATCGCCCGCACCATCAACGAGGTGGAGAACCAAATCCTCACCCGCGACGCCAAGGGCATCAGCCAGGAGCAGATGCAGGAGTTCAGGGCCTCCTTCAACCACTTCGACAAGGTACCGGGGGACCTCGAGCGCACCGGGGCGGTGGTGGCGGTGGGCTGCCGAAACCTGCCTTCGCGTCCCGGCTGTCGGCTTCCCCTTGTGGGTGCAGAGGGGGCTGACACACCGGCCCTCGTCCCCCGCCAAAGCTGCTGCTGCTCTTCCAGAGGAGTGAGACCCAAGGGATTATTTCCTCCCGCCCGGTGCTGGGACGCAGCCCCCTCGGGGAGCGCAGCCCCGGGACGTGGTGGGGACAGCGGAGCCCTGCTTTCGGCCTCCTCTGGGCGGCAAAGCCAGCGTGCGTTCCACTAACGGCGTGTCTTTCCCCCCTCCCGCCCCCCCGGTGCANTGCTGCGGCGCAGGACCACGGTGGTGCCCTGGGACCGGAGGAGTTCAAAGCCTGCCTCATCAGCTTGGGATACGATGTGGAGAATGACCGACAGGTACCCAGCCTCGCCGCCCCGCGGCCGGAGACGCGATTAACCTCTCTCCTTTCTCTCTTCCTCCCCATCCTGTGGTCTTCCTCCCCTTCCTTCCACGCTCCTCTGCCCCACCGCCCACCTCCGTGCTGGATTTCCCCTGCGACCTCCCCCCCCCGTCCCTCTGTGGCACCCTGGCGACTGCCGAAACACCTCCTTTAACTGAGTCTCTGCCTCTCTCTCCTCCCTTCCTCCCTGCCCTCCTGGGTTTTCCTTCCTCTTCCTCTCCGTCTCTGCATGCGCTCTCCACCTCTGCCCTCTGTGGCCGGCGCTCTCTCCTCTTCCTCCTCTTCACCCTCTTGGAGTAGAAGCGCACGGGAAGCATGGACACCGATGACTTCCGAGCTCTCCTTATCTCCACGGGATACAGTCTGGTATGCTATCTGCTATTTCCCCCTTTTTTTTTCCCCTATCTTTTTTCCTTTCCGATCTTCTTTTCATCACCGCAGGGCGGGTGGGAGAGGGCTGGGGGCCGGAGGGGCCGGTGCGGAAGGCTGGGCAGGCCGCCGGGCGCCTTGTTTGTGCCACAGCGATCCTCAAGGACTCGGGAGATTCCCTTCCCATGCGGCTGAGACGGCGGAGCAGTCTCACGGTGGGCTCGAGCTGGCCCCGGGAGCCACCTCCCGGCAAGCGAGGGGAGTTAGGCACCGGTGGGCGAACGCCGGGGAGCCCGGCAAAGGTCCGGCGCACCCTCCTCTCACCGCGGTCCCCCTCCCTCCAGGGCGACGCCGAATTCAACCGGATAATGAGCGTCGTTGATCCCAACAACAGCGGGATCGTCACCTTCCAAGCCTTCATCGACTTCATGTCTCGGGAGACCACCGACACGGACACGGCTGACCAAGTCATCGCCTCCTTCAAAGTCCTGGCTGGGGACAAGGTGAGGCACCGCGGGGCGGCTGGGAGCTGCTCCCTGCGGATCGGGTGCGCCCGTGCTGCTCGGGGGCGGTTTTGGGAAGGGTGACGGCCCCGGCAGCCCAGGGGTGCTCCGTCTGGATGCTCATCTCTTCCCCCCCCCCACCCCAGAACTACATCACGGCCGAGGAGCTGCGGCGAGAACTGCCCCCCGACCAGGCGGAGTACTGCATCGCCCGCATGGCCCCCTACCAGGGCCCCGACGCCGTCCCCGGAGCCCTGGACTACAAGTCCTTCTCCACGGCGCTCTACGGCGAGAGCGACCTCTGAGCCCCGCCGCTGCGGCGGCACCAAGCGCTGGCGCTTCCCGGCAGGAGCCAAGCCCCCGGTTTTTTTTTTTTTTCCCCGGCTCCGCGTCCACGCTCACACACACACACACCGGCTGTCCCTCCGGCCGCGGGCTCTCTCCTCCCCGGGGACAGGGGCGGCGCAGAAGCAAGCCGTGGCCACCCCGCCACCCGGTTATTGCATATTATACCGACCACGTACCTATGCAATGATTTATTTTGGGTTTTCTTTTTCACTTTGCTCTGCGGGGAGGGCGGGCTGCGAGCGGGGGGGTCTCACCTTTCAGTCGCTTCGGGTTTCTTGGCAGGGGAGCGGGGAGCCTGGGCACGCCCGGCAGCTCTGGCTCAGATGGTTATTTTTTTTAATATAAACCCCTTCTATTTTTTCAACTGCCGAACGGGACGGCCGCCGGCATGTTCAAAGGGAGCCCCCTCCTCCTGCCCTGCCTCCGCCCCTCTTTAATTTATGCCTCTCCGTAGCAGAAAATCCCGACAGGGTCTTTGCGGAGCCAGCGCCGGCCCCTCTGCCCCCCCCAGCTCGGGGGGGGTCTCGCCCCAGCGCAGCCCCCTCCCCAGCACATCCCTCCAACCTTGGAGCAGGTTTTTCTGAGGACCAAAAATCTAAAAAAAGAAAAAAAAAAAAAGGAAAGAGAAAAAAAAAAAAAAAANCTTCTAGGATAATGTCAGCCCTTTCTAGTAAATTTTGTAATACGTTACCTGGTCAAGGGAGAAGAGATGGACATTAATGCACAGAAAAAAAAAATTTAAAAATCTTATTGCCAGAGATGAGGATTTACTCACTCAGCTTGCATTTGCCAATGTGCTCACCTAGCCCATTGTTTCCTCTAATAATTTCTTTTGAGCTACTTCTGTGCATCTAGGGAATGTATCATCATGCAGCTGTACTCCAGGGCCTATGCTCTGCTAAAGAGAAAAAAAAAAAAAAAGAAAAAGCCTGATCTTTTAAAATTTAAATGAAAGCCAGAAGGTTCCTATTTACTTTATTAACTTACGGATTTATTATATAAATATATATTCACCTAGCAGCATATACTACCGGTTTTCTTTGTCATGTAATTAAAATATTGCTGATAACTGTTAACGAGGGAGGCCGTACCATTCCTCACCGCTGCCGTCCCTCCTGTCCCGGGCTGGGGACCCCCGGGGCCGGGCCTGCCGCCGGCTTCGCCCCCTCTGCTCGAGTCTGCTCGGAGGCTCCCGGGCGCGGGACAATAAAAGGTGTCGGATTTTTAAGGGCGATGAGATGCAGCTTCCTCCTTCCGGGTGGCTCTGCCGGGGGCGGGGGGGGGCACAGGGCAGGGGGCCCGGCCCCAAAATTGCAGGAATTTGGCTCAAAAGCCCTTAGGAAGCGGGACCCTCCCGGGAAGGTTCACTGTCCTGGTTTTTTTTATAGATTATGGCTGAAATGGAGCAAAAAGCCCCAGCCAGTGCCCCGTATAACCCGTGTTCCCATATCCCCCTTTGGGACCCCATATGTCACCTGTACGCATACGCATCCCCCTTTGAAACCCCATACATCCGTATCTGGGACCCCGTATACCCCATGTGCCCATATATCCCCCCTTTGGAACTCCATATAGACCCCTCTGGGGCCCCATATGCCCTCTGTGTGCCTATAGACCCCCTCCTTTTAAACACCATATACCCCTTGCATGCACATGTATCCCGCTTTGGAACCCCATGTATAGCCATTTATCTCCCTCTCTGGGAGCCCATAGCCCCCCACGTGGGAAGCCGTACACCACTTGTGTGCCCATATGTCCCCTTTTGGGACCCCCATATATGCCATGTCTGCACATATCTCCCCCTTTGGGACCCCATACTCCCCCTGTGAGCCCATATATCCCCCTTTGGGACCCTTATATCCCCTTGGGGACCCCGTATACATACACAGCCCCCCCCGGTCTGTCCCAACCCGGCACGTAGATGGCCATGCTGTGCCAGAGCCCCCCCCAGCACAGGGGCCGGGGGGGGAGCACAAGGTCAGCACGGTCCCCACCCTCGCCCCGGGGGGGTCACAGCCACCCTGACCCCTGGGTCCCCATCCTGGGGGCGGCCCGGATGCGCCGTGGCGTCAGGGGGCACACATTGGCCTTGGTCCCCGTCCCCACCCTGGCACCCTGGGGGTCCCTGGCCCCATCACGGATCCCTGGGGATATGGGGACCCCCATCCCCATTGGGACACCCCTGGGACCCCCCGGACCCACGGCAGCCCCCCCCCCCGGGTCCCGTCCCTCCCCACGCTACCCAGGGACGCGGTGGGACGGGGGACATGCGGACAGCCAGGTTTATTGGGTGGCCCTACAGCTTGGAGAAGGGGACGTCCTCGGGGCCCTTCTTCTCCATCGCCGCCTGCACCGACTTGAGGATGTCCTCGGTCTGCAGCATGCTCATGTTCCAG